>CM053627.1:172527970-172546566 GCA_028646595.1 Phalanger gymnotis
TGCGCTCAGCTCCGCTCCCCTCGGCTGGGGGCTGGGAGGTCCGTGTGGGACCGACCTTACCCAGGGACCATCCAGGCTGTCCTGCGGTGGAGCCCTGCTTCCCTCTGCCACTTTGTGGGTTCTGCAGCTCTAAAATTGGTTCAGAGCCATTGTTTTATAGGTTTTTGGAGGAACTCGGTGGGGAGCTCATGCCAGTCACTGCTTCCCGGCCGCCATCTTGGCTCCGCCCCCCGATTCTACATTCTTTTGATTTTATCTCCTTCCACCACCTTCAGCCACCAGGTTTTTGTTTTTAAGCCCCTGCTACAGAGAATCATTCGTGTATACCTAGGATAGTCTGAGGCAATTACATAACACTGTTCATTCTTTTTTTTTTTTTTCTGCTTTTTGAGGGGGGAAGGCAAGGCAATTGAGGTTAAGTGACTTGCTCAAGGTCACACAGCCAGTAAGTGTGTCAAGTGTCTGAGGCTGGATTTGAACTCAGGTCATCCTGACTCCAGGATCTACTCACTGAGCCTAGCTGCCTCAACACTGTTCATTTTAATTTGTTACTACATTTCCATTCCAGAGGAGAGAAATAGGAAATGAAACTAGCAGTGTTTCATAAAATTCATAAATAGCCTACCTTTTACTTAAGCTTGGAAGTATTCTTGTCTTTTGACTCTTATCTGCCCTTCTCTCCTTCCCACCAGTCCAGTCACTAAGACCTATGTATTTTTCTCCAAAATGTTTCACTCATTTAATGTTGCAAAGGCTGTGAGATGGCATGGGCAATACAGCACGGGGCCAGGAGTCAGTTCAAGTTCAGCCTCAGGTACTTACCATGTGACCTAGGCCAGTCACTTGGCCTCTGTTTGCCTCTCTTCACAAGGTTATTGTGAGGATCAAATGAGAAAATATTTGTAAAGCACTTAGTGCAAAACTTGGCACATAGTAGGTGCTTAAGAAATAATGATTGTTTTCTTTAGTTTCGATTCTGCAAATATTTATAAAGGATAGACTAAATTCAGGGTGGTAGGAATTCAGAGTTTATTTTTTTTTAAGGGAAACTTTCTCCTTCCATTCCTAGACCTACTCTTAACTATTTCAGTAGCCTTCTTTTTCCTCACTAGCTCACCTGACACTAACCATTTTATTCTTCTTAAAACACAGTTCTAATCATGTCACCTATTTACTCAAGTACAGTACTTTAAAACAGCTCTCCTTATATACTGTTTAAAGTGTAAGCTCCTCACTTCATTTTCAAGCATTCCTATGACAGGACTCCCATCAGCCTTTCCAGACTTATCCCCTTCCATTCTCTTGTCATCTGTATCCAAATTGGGTGACAGAGCATTCTCCACATATACCTTTGTACTTTCCTGTCTCTGGACTTCTGCTTCTTGAACTGTCCTCCCTTAGCACTCTGCCTTCAGAGTCCAGCTCAAACGCTGTCTCTTCTTGGAATTCTGCCTTGATATTAGTAGTTGGAAATTTTTTCCTTTTTCTGAACTACCAAGTTTTTTAAGTTTGCTGCAGTAAGTTCTTTATTGCATATGAAGTCATGGATGCCAGTGATTTCCTTTCTTTCATGGTCTTCCTAGCTCAACAGTGCTGTTAGGCCCTTTTTCCTCTATTTAAGTCCCTGCTTCTCGTTGGTACCCCAATGGGCTTTCATTCCAGAGTCTATAATAGTGGGAATGAATGGTGGTACAATCCTTTTCTTGTCTTCTCCCCTTTCTCATTAAATCTTATTTTTCACCCAGAGCTCTGAATTCTATCCTTCATTTTTGAGTCCTTCTACAACTAAAAGTAAAGTTTTCAATAAAATCATGAGAATTTTTTTTCATGAGTTTTTATCTGTAGTTTAATGAGATAATCTCAGGTTTAAGTCTCACAGGATGAATTATCTCATCTAGCAAGGAATCTCTGGTTTGTGTTTTTTTCTTTTGTTTTGTTTACTGACTGATAAAGTTTGCTGCAAATGTTATGTGAATGCCTTTTATTTTATGTAAGTATTCTCAATCAAATAGTCTTTCAAGTTATTAAAACTTATGTGACAACTAGAATTATATCCTAAATAAAAATGTATCTTTGATTGATTTTTACTGAAACATTGGCACACTAATAGCTCATGATCAGTAAGATTGAGCATAATGTGTTTGTGCTTTTAATATAAACTTTTAGAGCATCTTGAGCTACATTTTAGTAATATATTTTTGTTTTTAGATCATATGGGGAATATTTTTCATCCTTGTGGCACTGCTGTTCACAGTTTCTCTCTTTCTGTCAAAGTAAGTACATTTCAGTGTAGTTTTCTTAAATCATTTACACAAATCATGTAATATTATACCTTTTCCTTGCTGAAATCCATTAGTGTAGTCTATTCATCTTAAGTTACCTACTTTATTTGAAATGTTTTAGTGTTAACTCTCATAAAGAATGGCTAACTGTGTTCCTGTAAAGGGCAGTATTTCTTTATCCTATCTCAATTGAATCAACTGAACATAGTTCTATAAAATATTTAAATGAAGTTCAATTTTCTGTACGTGTATTTCTACCACCACTTTGCATTCTGTGTCTAGGTTATGATCATTTCTCTATTTCATCAAATATTCGTTCTTCCATGTAAACATTCAAGCCTTATTTTTTTTTTTAACTTTAGCCTGGACAAAGCTCTTCATTCAGCTGGCATTGATTCTGGATTCATAATTTTTGGAACCAACTTGACTAATCCGCTGAATATGCTTTTACCTGTACTACAGACGGTGAGTAGTAAATAATAATAATTGTTAACAATAATAATAATTTATACTATTAGGTGCTTTGAAACTCAACCCTACCTAAAATTTTGTTTTTGGAATAGAAAATAGATTTAATCTCTTAACTGCTTCGCATGGAATATTACCTTGATAATCAGGGAAAGTGGTAAGTTGCGGAGCATAATATTTTTAAAGTAATTTTGTTAACTGATGATAGAGAATTTTTTTGAAACTTCACTAACCCTTCACTTAACTTCCATCATTGGGGAAAGAATCATTACACACAAAGTTTTTCAAATAACTTAAATATCCTCCAAGTGTTATGGATTTAAAATTTTGTTGTGAGAAGCTTTCTTAAATGGATCTTAGTCTCAAAGTATAGTGATCATAATTCAAAATTTTTTGATGATTTGGAGCCTATATATGTATTAGTTGAACCGTAGCTGAATGTGGTGATTCTCTAGGACCTAGGCTTCCAATAAATGACTCATGGTTGCTATACTTATTTGGTTTTCATATGCTTTTTATAGATTTTTGGTCTTTTTTTCTATTAATTCAGCTATTAATCTTTTTTTCTAAAATAATATTTATTTTTAAATTATATATATTTTTTAAGCAATAAAATTCTACATTCTTCCTCCCCAATTCTCTCACAGTTGAGAATGAAAGAAAAACAAAACTCTTGTTGCAAAAATGTTATCAAGCAAAACAAATTTCCACATTTGTTATTTCAAAAAAAAAGTCTTATTCTGCACTTTTGAGAGTCCTTCAACTCTCTATTGGGAGATGTGGGTAACCATGTTTCATCATTAGTCCTCTGGATGGTGATTGATCAAAGCTCCTAATTATTTTAAAGTTGCTTGTCTTTACCATATTGTTATCATTATATAAATTGCCCTCCAGGTCTTTCCAGGTCTCTCCAAAACCATCCCCCTCATCATTTCTTAGAGCACAATAGAATTCTAGTCACATTTATGCACTATAACTCATTTAGTCATCTTCCAATTGATAGTTACCCCCTAGATTCCCATTCTTTGCTAGCTCAAAAAGGGCTGTTATAAATATGTGTGTACATCTTTAGTTTCTTTTGCTGAGAAATCATCTCTCCCTTAATCTCTTGTCCCTCTAATTTCTCCGTCTCCCTCCTTGTTTCCCTCTTATATCCTTATTGATGAAAATAGATGTCTGTAATCAACTGTGTGTATATATTCTTCCTCTTTTGACCAGGTCAGATGAGAGTGAGGTTCAAGTTGTCAGCAGCCCTTCCCCAAACCTGTATAGATGTCTACTTATACACCCTGATTATGTGAAGTAATATTCCCTAACCTTCCTTTCCCTTGCTTCCGCCTAGTGTATTCTCTACCCTTCTTTTTTGATTATTCTCTTAAGATTATCAAGACATAATAGAACTACCTCTTGATTTTCTCTAATTAATTAAGCACCCTCTGAGTCCTAATGATGATAGGGCTCAGAGGAAAGGCATATCATTTCTCGATATTAAAATTAAGTAATTTGTCCTTGTTCATTAGTCTTTTATCATTATTCATTTGTGTTTACTTTTTTAATGATTCTCTTAATTCGTGTATTTGAACTTCAGAGTTTCTATACAATTCTGGTCTTTGTATCAGGATTACTTGAAAGTTCCCTATTTCATTAAAGGTCTGTTTTTTTTTTCTCTTGCCTATTTTTGTTTTTACTTAGTTTTACTGGATCAATTAATCTTGGCTATAAGCTTATATATTTTTTCTTTTGAAATATTTTATTCTAAGCTCTCCACTTCTTTATAGTGGATGCTGCTAATCATGAGTGAATACTGACTATGCATAAGTCTTCATTTTTGAATTCTTTCTTTCTGGTAGCTTGCAGTATTTTTTCCTTGACCTGGAAATTGAATATTGGCTATGATGTTCCTAGGAGTTTCAATTTTGGAATTTCTTTCCAAAGTAGTACATCTTTCAGGACGTATCTGTAGAGTATTTCTTTTTTTACTTTACCCTCTGTTTCCAAGAAATCTGGGCAGTTTTCTTTCATAACTTCTTAAAATATGATATCTAGATGATTTTTTTTTCACAGCATTCAAATAGTCCCATGATTCTTAATTTTCCCCCCATCAACTTGTTTTTAAGGTTGCAATGGCAACCTTTTTGTTGTCTTTTGTTTTGGAGTGCTTCCCAGCACTTAGGCAATCAAGTGCCTTTGATTGAATCTTGCCTTTGTTTGTAGGAAGGCCCACACCCTTATGCTAGTTAAGTCACTAGTAAGGTCACTAGGTGTGAAACCCTATAGAGGTGGGAAGACCCTGAAGAAGTATATATATACTCTGAGGTTAGCATTTTGTTTGGAGCTCACTCACTGGAAGAATGTCATGTGATTTGACCAGATGAGACTCTGGGTAGCCATTAAGGAGGCCCCTGGCTTTGAAAACCCAGATATTGGTGCTTTTCTTTCTGGTAACTGTGTATGTATTGCTATGGTCAGACAGACAGAAGCCTGTCTGTTGATTTGTGTTATTTTACTCTCTTTAAAATTTCTGCTTATAATTTCTGTTTGTATTTGCTCTGAAGTTCAGGGTGCTGCCTTTTTCCCCTGAACTAAGTGAATGATATATGTATATTTAATTAAAGTGAGATTGTAAACCCCTTAAAGTTGCTTTCCTTAGAAAAGCAGGTCAAAGAACATGTGTGCTGGTGTTGTTGGTCTTGTTATTGGCCATACACAGCCACAGTAGCAGCAAGTAGCATTGTTGTTACAAAGGTCACTTGTTTTTGCCATGAGATGCTTTATGTTTTCTTCTGTTTTTTTCCAGTATTTTGAATTTGCTTTAATCTTTCTTGTTGTTTCATGAAGTCATGGAGCTTCTATTTTATCCATTCTAATTTTCATCAAGTTTGCTTGTACAAAGTTTTGTACCTTTTGTGAGCCAAGCTATTAATTATCTTTCAGTACTTCTCATTTCTTTTCCTATGTTTTCCTCTAGCACTCTCATTTCATTTATTAAAAATTATTTTTAATTAAAAAAAAACTCTTGCTTCATCTTTTCTAGGAATTCCAGTTAAACTTGTACTCATGCTGTTTTTCTTTGAGTCTTTGCTTGTAATATTTGAGTCATTCTCTTCTAGATTTGTGTCTTGAGCATCCATGTCATCATAAGAACTTTTTATGGTGGAATTCTTTTTTCTTTTGCTCATTTTTCCAAACTAATTCTTTGATTGCTGACTTGATGTTAGGGCTAGATTCTGTGTATTTCTAGATGGAAGGTCTGTGATGGGCCTGCTTTATTGCCTTGGTGGTATTGAGTAATATGTGGTTCCAGGGTCTCAGTGACAGTGCCAGCTGGGAACCTACAAAGCTTTTAGTGCTCCCAGTGTGATCTGATACAGGATAAAGATGGTAATCCTCTATGAGTCCCTGATCTGAGTTTGGGTCTGATCAATAGTAAACTATTGCTTGATTCAGCTAGAACTGCAGACTCCCCTTTGGTCCTGATTATTCCTGTGCATGTTAGTCCTAGCTTGGCCATCCCTTTGCAAGTTTCAGAATAAGCAAGGAGCTAGAATGGAGATCCCCTGCTCTGCTTCTGAGATTTGAGCTATATCACTACTGTGTGCCTCTAAACTTCTTCCTCTCTGGTTGCACTGCCCAGATCCCATTACTGTTCAACCTGGATTGCAGCCTCCACGCATAAGTGCCTTCTTTAGTCCACCATAGAGCTATGACCTGCAATTGGGTAGAGGGTGAACAAAACTGCCATTTGGTACTTTGAAATGAGGTGTCCCATTATGTTCTGGGGGTGTTCCAATTTGAGTCCAGGGCCTCATCTTGCCCCATTGTGCAGCCTCTCCATGGATTCTATAATGCTTGCTTGTGACCTACTTCTGACCAGATCCTCTCCCTAGTGTGCATTGATCACTCTTTGCTGACTTTACCTGGCCAAAAAACTCACTGTGACTTTTTCTTAAATTTCTCCCTGAGGTCTTTGTGGCTCTGGTTAGAATTTTTATCACTGTGATATCCTCTCTGGGATGGTCCTGTGCAGGGTACAGGGAAAGCAATAGTCCAGAAAAAGTATGAGGTGTCTACCACACTATAGGAGTTAAAGGGTAGAAACATAGGGAGATAGAAAATACAGTAAGAAATGGGATCTTCCGAGTAGGTCCTCTGAATGTGGCCCTTTAAATCAGTCTATGGGCTGCTAATTCACTACAGTCTTCTAGCAGCGAGTAGTATGAGAGTATTTTCTGTATTTTAATGTAGACACTGACTCTGGGTTTATTTCAATGTAACTTTCATATGAGTACTTTTAAACAGTGCTTCTTAAAATGTGGGTCTCCACCCCATATGGGGTCATGTAACTAAATGTGGGAATTGTGAAAAATTTGGCAACAGTAAAAGGTTTCTGAGCACACAACAACCAAAAATTAGTTCAAAATCAAATGCATAATGAATCCAAGGTGTTTCTGGCAGTGCTTGCCCCTATTGCATTGTGCAGTTTCACTGTAGCCTGAACATACTTTGTACTGTGCATGCTGTCATACCACGCAACACCAATGAACGCTGCTGGAAATGTAGGGATAAGCTTGGCAGCTCATTGCATGAAGGCAGCTAGGCAATGCAGTGGGTAGAATTCTGGGTCTGGAGTCAGGAAGACCTGAGTTCAAATCCAGCCTCAGATATGTATTAGCTGTGTGACCCTGGCCAAGTCACTTAAATCTGTTTGCCTTGAATTGTAAAATGAATTGAAGAAGGAATTGGCAAACAACTCCAGTATCTTTTCCCAAGAAAACCCCAAATGGGATCATGAATAGTCAGTCACACACAAGTGAAACAACTGCACAACAAATTTGTTGGTTATGTTGAGTAAATGTTGAGGCTGGAGACCTGGATAGCTGGGATGTTAGAGAAACACTAAGTAATAATAGATAGGAAAGTTTGGAAGGAGAGTTTGGAAAGAAAGATAGTGAATTTAGTTTGAGGCAAGTTGAATTTTGTTGTACCTATTAGACTTTTAGTTTGAGATATATGAAAGGCATTTAGTGATAGACTAGATCTGAGAATCATTTCTTTAGAGATTATTATTGAACCAATGGGAGCTAATGTGATTATAACTCATGGATAGTATTGGTTGTTGTCCTTCATTCTTAAAGAGGAACAAAAGGACATTACAATACCAGAGTCAAATTTCAATGTGTCCGATTGTGGCCGCTCAGACCAATACAAGCTTAGAATGCTCTATCACATGTCAGGCATAAATAGTGTGAACATTTGGGATGGATACTCTGAATTTGCGCATCCTGCGTTCCCTTTGAGCTGTTTCAATTCTGCTTTGATCATAGAGCACAGCACCTTCTCTGATGGTGGCACACTATGCTGAGTTGTCCTATGCTAGTGTCTCTCATGTCACACAATCAGTTCCAAAGTTGTTAGGAGAGACCTTGAGAGTGTCCTTGTATGGCTTCTTTTGAGCACCATGTGAACACTTGCCCTGTGTGAGTTCTTCATAAAATAGTCTTTTTAGCAAGTGTACTTTTTGCATCTGAACAATGTGGCCAGCCAATCAGAGTTGTGCTCTCTGAATCTGTAACACCAATCATAGCAGAGCATCTGAGGACTGCTGCTATGAATAATTTCAAGGCCGTAATCACATAGTATGATGAACTCTCTATTCGGCAATAAACTAAGCATTGTTTAATAAAGTATAATATTCATAACATCCTTAAGCAAAACATATCACATATACATACATACATACATATATCATATCACTCAGTATGTCATATGGTGCATAGCGTATATCATTGCATTCAGTAGCATTCCCCAAAATACTTGTTTACACAGCAGGGGGTCCCAAGCTAGGGTCTTCCCTAGCATGACACATCCTTAAGGTGCCGCAGAAAATACCACACCATCCACCCCGAGGTCACAGTAAGAACAATCTCCTTAATCATTACCAAGCATCCAAGTAAAATCCTCTTTTATTTTGACTCGAGGTTGACTTCCAAGACCCATGGCTTTTCCTTTGTGGGCTAACTGCACCCAGCTCTTGCCTGAATTCACACTTAGGCAGCTCACAGGGACTGTTCCACTCTAAGCCCAACAGCAGGCTCCAGGAGTTCCTTGCTGCAGCTTCTGTTTCTGGGAAAACGGAGCTTAACAGGGCAGTAACACACACCACCAGCACCACCATCTCAATTTACAACTCTCAAAAAGCTAAGCCTCCTTCCCATGGGCAGGTTTCTACCCCACAGCTGTGTTTGCTTTTACAGCTCCTTCAGCAAGTCTCTGTCACCAAAGGTCTCCTCTTTGCTCTCAGAGGTTTCCTCCCACCTCTGTGAGGTTTCCTCTCAGCTCTTTTAGGTCTCTTGCCAGCTCCTTTAGGTTTCCTCTTAGCTCAGTGCTCACAGATCATTCTTCTTTGTTTCTTCTCTTCATTCTCTTCTCAACTTTGGCAACTGTCTTGATGCTGACTCTCAGTGTCTGCTTTCTCACACTCTGGGCTTTTTTTATATACGGTTCTAGTTGGCATCTGATTGCCTAGAACTCATGCACATCTGATTGGCTAGAACTCAGTGCACATACATGTCTCTGGCTATAATTCAATCCAGCAAAAATCCTACTTTGCTTCTGTTACAGAAGCAGAGTTTGAATGCTTGGCAGTTTAGTTCAAGTAAGGACCTCAGTGTCTGGTACCTTATCCTGCCAGGTGATCTTCAGAATCTTCCTAAAACAATTCAAATGGAAGCTATTCAGTTTCCTGGCATGGCACTGGTAGACTGCCCAGGTTTCACAGGCATACAGCAACGAAGTCAGCACAATGGCTCTGTAGGCCTTCAATTTGGTAGTCAGCAAATTGCCCGAGCTAGCTCAGTGTTTGGGAGGCTCCGAAGGAAAGTGGGAGAGAAGAGCTCTGGCAATTTGCACATCAATCTCATTATCAATGCGTACATCCCTGGAAAAGTATATTGTCAAAGTAAGTGAACTTACCCGCGGCATTCAAAACTTCTCCATTTGCTGTAATTGATGGTTTCACATATGGATGGTGTGGTGGTGACTGATGGAGCACCTATTTTTTCTTGGTGTTAATTGTTAGGCCAAAATTAGCACAAGCAGCAGAATTGATCCATACTTTGGTGCATCTCAGCTTCAGAGGCTTCATTGAGTATATAGTCATCTGCAAACAGAAAATCATGCACCAACACTCCTTCCACTTTGGTCTTGACTTATTGCCTTCTCAACTTGAAGAGTTTACCATCAGTGCTGTAGCCGACCTAGATGCAGCGTTCATCCTCATTGAAAGCATTTGACAACATTCCTGACTCCAACACACAGTTGACAACAGTGGAGCAGAAAAGGAGTGGGCAGCTTTCAGAGATTTGGTGTGTAGCACTGCATTTGCTCAGTTGGGCCAGAACACTCACAAGCACCAAGATTAGTTTGATGAAAATGATGGGGAAATTCAGAAGCAGTTAAATGAAAAACAAGAACTCCACAGGGTTTGCCAGCAGGAAAGTTCATCTGTCTGTAAGAAGGCAGCATTTAATTCCATCAAAAGTAAAGTACAAGCAAAGCTTAGAGAGATGCAAGTTTCTTGTCTCAGGAAGAAGGCAGATGAAATTCAGTTTTATGTTAATAGTGACAATCCAAAGCTCTTTTATGATACCTTGAAGGCTATTTATGGGCCAAAGACCTATGGTGCATCTCTGCTACTCAGTGCTGATGGAGCCACATTAATTAGCGATAAGGACATGATCCTGGAGTGATAGGCTGAACACTTCCATAGGATTCTCAACAGACCATCATCAATCAGTGTTGAGGCCATTGAGTTTTTACCTCCTGTTGAAGTCAGTCCTTCCCTAGCTGAAGTTTCCACTGAAGAAGAGCTTTTGAATACCATTAGGCTCCTTTCCTGTCACAAAGCTGATTCTACTCAATAGTACTGATAGTACTTATTCTTGAATGAGATAATAAAGAGGGAGAACAAAAGAGGGCCCCAAGGAGACCCTACAGTTAGTTGAGTGACGTAAAGAATCTCAAAGGAGATTAAGAAGGATCAGATAAGTAACCTTAAAAGGGAATTATGTAAGAGGAAGTGATAAGCTTTGTCAGATGCTCTCTAGGTCTAGAAAGTTGAGGTTTGAGAAAAGGACTTTAAAATGGGCAGTTAAGTGCACTGATAACAGAGTTTTGCTCGAATTATGGAGTTAGAAGATTGTATAGGGCTTAGAAAAAAGTGAAGAGTAGAAGTGGAGGCACAGAGTATGGACTGTTATCTTGAGTTTAGCTGTGAAGGGAGAGGAGAAATACAGTACGATAGTCAGGATGGCAAGATCAAGTTAAAATATTTTTTAAAGGATGGCGACAATTTGTTCATATAGAACAAGGAAGGATAGAGTAAAGAGGGAAGGGAGAGATTGAAGATAATAGGGAAAGATAATAGGGGCAGTTTTCTGTAAAAGAAAGGAGAGGATGTGAGAGATATAGATATATCCACATATATCTATCTGTAGATAGATAGATAGATAGATAGATAGATAGATAGATAGATAGATAGATAGATAGATAGATATAGGGTTGGCCTTGACAAGGGGAAGAGCCACCTTTCTATGAGTCAGTAGCAAAAGAAGGAATAGTTGGAAAATATGTCCTAGTGTTGTGAGATGAGTAGAAAGGGGGGAGCTCTTGACCAAATGCCTTCAATTTTTTCAATAACATATAAAATAATATCCTCTACTAGGAGGATGAGAGGAAAGATGTGCTATGAGAGCCTTGAGCAGAGATAAGGTGAAACAGCCAAACTATTAAACCAGACTACAAGTTCCTCATTATTACTTTTTAATTCTTTCAAATGTGAATAACAAATAATTTCATGGTTACTAATTGAAATTAGTATGAAGTATGAATACATAGATGCATTCTAAGAGCTTAGATTTAATTGAATCACTAAGCTAAACATTTGAAAATTCAGTTACTCATCAAATGAAATCTTGTTTATAAAATGCAAATTTCATAAGCATAATTTGCTTAAGTGTCAACATATCAAGACATTACTACTTCTTAATAAGTTATAATCACCTCTCTTTTTCCTTACAAATTAATGACTTGTTAATGTTCCTGTCATTTCCTGAATGGAAGCATACCATTTTTTGAAGATATTTTCTATGGAAACTAAATAGCCATTAGCAGTTTTAGAAACCAGCGTTACCCAGTTGACAGTGTTGCTAAGAAAGACTTTGAGAATTGTGACATTGCTTAACACTCCAGAGCACTTACGCTGACTGGTATTGTTAACATTATAACATTTTAGCCAAGAAATAATTGTTTGTAATTTAATAAGGGGCTCATTTGCTTTTATGCCAATATGATTTTTTTTTAATCTGAAAGCAACTTCCATTTTGACTAATTTCTTAAAGAGTCTACTTTTAAATTATAACTATATAACTCTATCTAGTTCCCCGCACTATTTCTTAAACATATAGGTAGCTCATTGAAGTCCTAAGAGAATTATGCATTTTCTTCGACATTGATTTTGAATGAACCTTTTTCTGCCAGTTACTAAAATACTTATAAATATTAATTTATTCCAAAGCATTGTTTAAAATACGTTCTTATTAATTAGGCAATCTGTTTTTTGCTTCTCTTGCCTATATTAAGATAAACTATCTTGGGCAGATTTTTATATTGTACCACTCTTACAGTTTATTTCTGCATTAAATTTTAATTTTTCTGTTTCAGGTTTTCCCACTTGATTATCTTCTTATAACAACTATAATTATGTACTTTATTTTCACCTCAATGGCGGGGATTCGGAATATTGGCATATGGTTCTTTTGGATCAGAGTGAGTGATAAAAATATACTACTGAAAAATCACTTTCATTTTTTTCTATATATGCAACATCTAGTAGCAAGCTATATTATTTGTTTTACGAAGATAAAGGGAACAATTTCACCAAAGTTGTCAAAAAATGATCAGTTTTTCGTTAGGTATTTAAATTTATAGAATTTATATTCTACAAGTTGTAATTCTCTATAACATTGGCTTGATAGCATTCAATATATACTGAAGTGTGAAGGATAGCATTTAATCTAAGAGTTTTGAGATTAAGCCATACAGTATACAAATGTATTTTTCATTCAGCTAGAGAAAGGAAGTTATTCAGTTTTATTACGTTAAATATCCACCCAAATTAAATGTGATATTTAAGGTAAACCCATGAGGATATTGTTTGGACCATTCAATAAAAATCCATCTCCTTGATGCCATTGTATATGTACAGACCTAAAAATAGATATGGAAAACTTTAAAAAAAAATCAAACAATGATACTGGATTTGATGTCAAAGTTAATGGACCATATTTTAACAGTTCCAATGACTTGAAAGAAATCAGTTGATTCCCTTATGTTTCACTTGTTCTTAATGTTGGTTTACCCATATTTGGAATGAATATAAAAATATCTATTTCAGAGGTTGTCACAAACCAGTTTTCATAGTAGTTTGCCTAAAGATTTCATAAATGAATTTCATGAATATGGTAGTGTCACTCAGTTGACTTCATGTGGCTTCATATTATAACTTAAATATAAAGTAAAATATTTAAAATTTTAATCTGAAATAATGATTTCAGAGAGAACTAGAGGTAATTGTTATGGATTTAATACTTTATCAACTCATTTTCTTTATATAAACAAGTATGCTCCAGAACAGGGGGTCTTAATATTTTTCATGCCTTGTATCCCTTTGGTAGTCTGATAAAATCTACAGATCTCTTCTCAGAATAATGTTTTTAAATACATATAATAAAGTACATAGGCCTATAAAGGAAACCAGTTATGTTGAAATAGGTATAAATTTTAAAAAAAAGGGCTCATCGACACCAGATTATTAACTCCTGCTCTTCATGTTAATGCAAAAATATTGGCTTTGTTAAGTAATATTGTAGCATCTGTATTATTGGTTTTTAAAATTGATCATTTATAGGCCCTTTTTGATTTAGCAGCTTTTGAAATAAGTATTTTCTATCTCATTTGTAACTACTAGCAATGATTAAGAGCTTGTAGACTTCATTTTGGAAAAGACTGATTATAAAAGCATAAAAGCATTTACTTTAACAGAGAATTTGAGCTTGATGTTCTGCTTGAAACAGTATTGCTGATGTATTAATGCTACACTTTTTTCCCTAGTTGTACAAGATCAGAAGAGGTAGAACCAGACCCCAAGCACTCTTGTTTCTCTGCATGATACTTCTCCTGATTGTCCTTCACACTAGCTATATGATTTACAGTCTTGCCCCCCAGTATGTTATGTATGGAAGCCAAAAGTACTTAATAGAGGTGAGTACTATGTGTCAAGATGTTTTCATCTATATTTTTCTTGACTATAGAATCTTAGAGCTGGAACAGACCATAGAGGCCATCTAGTCCACATGAGAACCCTTTATATATTTTTAGAACATTATCATGACCTCCTTCTTCCTATCTAAGTCTTCTTTTCCAGCTAAACATTGCAAGTTTTTTCAGCTGATCTTTGTATGGCATACTCTTTGTCCCTTTTCCTATCTTGGCTATCCCCAGTTCTTTATAATATGATAATACCCAGAACTAGACACAGTACCACATATTGTCTGACCAAGGCATAGTACAAAGGAGCTATAATATTAATTTCTCTGAACATTATGCTTCAGTTAAGGCAACCTAAAGCATTAACATTTTTGTCTACTATGTAACACTTCTACTCATGTTGAGTCAAGTTTATAGTCCACCAAAATCCATATACCTTCATGAATTTGCCACCTAATCAAGTCTCCCACATCCTGTTTTTGGATAACTGATGTTTTAATCCATGTTTAGGACCTTATTTTTATCCTCTTAATTTTCCTCTTTTTAATTACATCACCTTATTATTCCAACCTTTGAAGATTTTTTAACCTAATTTACAAGTTAATGTTAATTATATTGAAAAAGTAGATGTAGTTTAAATGATGTATGACATGAGATTATTAGATTACTTCTTAAGCTACTTTTAAATCTATATAGTGCCATGTTTATATTATTCATATTTAGTGTAAAATTCTCATCAGAATATATATACTGAATTTCATTATAAAGCTTTCTTAAATGGATCCCATGGTATTAAGCTATTGCATTTTAGCTCAGAACTTCATTAAAACTTCTAATATTCCCTCTTAACTGAATGACTATGTGAGTAATAACGTGAGTTCCCAAAAGGAAATCCTTTAGGAGAATGTTATGTCAGTCCCCACAAGTCCTGGCCCCAGGACTTGTAACTGCTATTTCAGTTACATTAATTTTCTAGGAGCATGGAAGAAGATCCTCTTCTAGTTCTATTCTAACTTATGTGGAAAGAAAAGACAACTCAATAACCTTTCTCTCCTTTTTTCTAATCTTTTCCCTATTCCAGTTTATCTTAGGTACTCTTTCCAAAATCTTTCTAAAATAAGAACTTGTTTTTTCCTTACTCGTAAAACCTTGCCTTCCTTTTGCTATAGAACAAAAACCTTTTGAGATGAGCCTTCAAAGCCTTCACTAATCTGGCCTTTTTCTCTCACATCAGTCTCCTTGCATCTGCAAATATGTATGTTTATCCCTGAAAATCATTTGATTATTCTCCTTTCTGAGATACTTTTGCCTTTTTCTTCTGACTATTCAGATCTGTCAGATTTATTTGTCCCACTTCACAAAGCCTTCTGAGATTACAGCATCCTCCATTGGTGGCTGTCTTTTAATTGAATTTGTCAAACATGAATATATGCCTACTATGGATGACATGAGTGTTAGAGATAAAAATATAGTGTTCGTTGTGGCATATCTTCATGTGTTGCCATGCATTGTATGGTATAGGTGTTTCATGTTTGTACTGTGTTGTTTTCCAGTTAGATTATAAGCTACTAGAAGACAGGGAGCATATGTTTCTTTTATCACCTCTCTTCACAACCTTACTCGTGTGAAGAAATGATGCCATTATTTAGCAGTGTTGTGTCTGTGTGTGCTAAATGTATGTGGTAAACAAACAATGATTCATGCCCATACTATGGTATTCTTTCACCCCTGTTTGATTTTTCATTAAAGACTAGAGTTTGTGAGCAGTTTGGCTGTTCTCTTAAACAGTTGTCCTCTGAAGTCTGTACCACAAATGTGCACTATTTAGATATCTTGTAACATTCACTTTAAATGATGCCCTGTCCAGATGCCTTCTACACGTGGTTGCCAAAATAACTTTGCAAAAATGTAAGCATGACTGTGTCACTCCCATGCCTCCAAGTACTTTCATTGGCTTCCTCTTACCTCAGAGATAAAATAGAAACTCCTCAGTTTGGCATTAAAAACCCTTCAAATCCTGGCACTAACCTAACTTTGTAGACTTAGTCCATATTACCCTGCTCTACATGTTCATGCACTCTACATTCTGAACAAACTGTGGCCCATCTTTGTTTTCTGAAAACAGTTCTTTGCACATTTGCATAGGATTCCACTCAGGCTGGGAGTGCACTTCTTCTTCACCTTCACTTCTCAGATTCTGTAGCTTCCGTCGAGGCTCAGCTCATGGGCCACCTCCAGAGGGAAGCCTTTTCTAAGTCCTGTAATTGTTAGACCTGTAGCTTTACTTATGGTTAGGTATAAACGTATCTATTTATATTATCTGTTGTACTTATACTTTATATCTGCCACCCCAGGCCCACAAGCAAAAGATAAACTCATGGAGAATAGGAACCATTTTTCATTTTGTTTTTTGTATCTTCATTTCCCAGCACACACAGTGTTTTACGTGTAGTAGGAAATTAATAAATCTTTTTGCTTTAGTAGAAACACTAAGCCCATAGTCCAGTATAGGATGCTTTTTCAGTAATCTCATCAGGGGATGATGAGGACCTGAACTAGGGTAATTGGTTGTAGGAATACAGAGATGGGGATGGATATGAGAGATATTGAACCAGTAGAACTGACAAGACTTGGCAATGGAAGGGATATGGAAAGAGAGGGAGAAGAAAGAATGAAGGATGACCCCAAGGTTGCCAGCCTAGTTCTGAAAACACGAATGGTACCTTTAACAGAAAAGAGGAAGTTAGGAAAAGGGGTGCATTTGGGAGCACAAGATATTAAGTTCTGTTTTAGAAATGATGAGTTTTCTTATGCTTATGAGACCTCTGCTTAGAAATATCTACCAGACAATTAGTGGTATGGTACCAGAACCCAGAAGAAAGATAAGGGTTGGGGACTATTTGATTTTTGTTTTAGTATCCCCAGCATCTGCCACATGGTAGGAACTTTATAAATGCTTATAGATTGATTTTCATAGAAACTATAGATGACCTCATGGGAGCAGATTACTGAAAAATGGAGGACAGAGTAAAGGGGAACCAAAGGCAGACCCTTAATAGGACACAGTGATGATCCAGTAAAAAAGACTGAGAATACACAATCAAGTTGAAGGAGAATCAAGAGAAAGCAGTGTCACAAAAATTTAGGGAGGAGAGAATGTTCAGGAGAGAAGGGAAGGTGAGAAGGTCAGCAGTGTCAGGTGCTGCAGAGAAGTGAAAAAAATGAAGACTGAGGAGGATCCATCAGATTTAGAAGTTAAAGAGAAGTTTTAAACTAAATGGCAAGATTAGAAATAGTATTTCAGGGGTTTGAGAAAAAAGTAGACATTTTTTCTAGGAGTTTGGTTGTCAAAGGGAAGAATAGCTTTAGGGCATGGTAAGATCAAGTGAAAGTTTTCTAAGATTGAGGGTGACAGGAATGTTTTAAGCAGTAGGGAAAGAGCTATAGATTGAGAGATATTGAAGCTAAGAAAGAGAGAACATAGGATTTGGGGGAATAAGCTACCAGAGAAGATAGGGGATGATGGAATCAAAGTCTGCTTCTTGGATGGAGACAAGACCTAAGAAGGAGAAATAGAGGATAGTTTCTAAGGTTTTGAAATATAAACTAGGGGAGAAGAACCTTGTGATTGGTCTCCTTTCTTCCTATTTTAGGAGGCAAAGTTCCTAGCTGCTGGGGCAGGGAAAGGCTGCTGGAGGCTTGAGGAGGGATAAGAAAAAAGGTTTACAATTGCTGTGGGATTCACAATAGTCCCTTAGGAAACAATAAAAAGACAGCCATGCAGCAGTGAAGACCCAACTAACGTTATAACAAATTTTTACTTGACTCAGCCCGTTTTTGTGATTTCCTCCAGCACCATTTAGCAGCATAGGTGAGAAGGAAGCTAAGTTAGGCCAGTGATGGGGGTTACCCAGGATTTGGTTTGGGAAAGAGTAAATAATGTTGTAGGAAAAGAGAGAAAAGAATTAGGGAATAAAGGATAGTGTATGGTTGAACTGATGAACTGTAGCATAAAGAATTGTAAAAGGAGTCCAGTATAAGACTGTTGGCCTAGGAGACTGGAAGGAAATGGAGTGGCTAGAAGTTAAGGTGATAATGCATAGGTTCAAGGGAGAAGATAGAGAAGATGGGAAGATAGGAGCTAAATAATCCAGTGATAGCTCAAGATGTGCATTCTCTTCATTTCTAGAAGCCTTCTTGTAAGGCTTATAACTTATAACTCTTACAAATACCACTCTGATCATGAATAATGTAACCTTTCTGAGACTTATGCAACTCTCTCAGGTTATCTACACAAGCTGTAATCTTTATCATTGTAGGAGTACCCTCATCAATGAAGTAACAAATTTTTAATGAACTGATAGAATTGAATATTTTTGGGGGGGCGGAGCCAAGATGGCGACTGGAAAGCAGTAACTGGCGTGAGCTCCCCACCAAGTCCCTCCAAAAACCTCTAAAAAATGGCTCTGAACCAATTCTAGAACTGCAGAACCCACAAAGTGGCAGAGGGAAGCAGGGCTT
>CM053627.1:172547066-172587174 GCA_028646595.1 Phalanger gymnotis
CATTGTTATCCTCTTCCAAATTGGTATTTTGATCCTGCTTGTCTCCATAAAAAGAATCAATGGTCCTTGTTGTTTTGTGTGTGTGTGTGTGTGTGTGTGTGTGTGTGTGTGTGTGTGTGTGTGTTCTTCATATTGGTTAGCCTTTTCCTGACTTTACAATAAATTTCTTCTTTTTGGGCTCAGGGCTCACTGTCCCAGCTTTCTTATTCTGGGGATTGTGAGTCTCGTTGTTGGCTTCGTGAATTATAGCCTTCAGTTTCCTGAGGTGTGGGGGTGGGGGTCTGGCTGCCTGAAATCTCCTCTTCCCCTGGGGTTGTTCTCCAGCCCTGTTGCTCTTCAGCAGTGGTCTCAGCTCTTTGTTGTTTGAGCTGGGTGTCTAACACTTCCCCTGGGGGAGCAGGAGTACTTCTGGGCTCCTGGTGTTGACCCCTGCTGTCTCTGTCCATCTGGGACTCAGGTCCTCCCACTACTCAGCCCCTGAAGCCCTACTTATGTTTTTTTTTTCTTTTTTCCCCACCGGGGAATTCTCTGGGTAGGGAGGGGAGGGATTAGAGCCGTTTACCTGGCCATTTTGTCTCCCAGAAGTTCAAGAAGCATCCTTTGGGCTGCAAGCCTCAGGAGTTGGTATCTCATGGTCGGTGGTGTCGCGCTGCCTGTCGTCGCTTCCACAGAGTGCTGTCCTGTGTTGGGAGGCCTTGGGATCTCCACTGGTTTCTGGCGCCCGGCTTTCTCCCAGCCTGTCTCCCACATGGGTTTCCTGGCCAGCCGCTTCCGCTTTGGTCCCGTCTGGAGCAGCTCTGCACGCAGAGCGCACTCTTAGCCTACAGATTCGTTCCTTCAGCCTTTCAGACTCTCCTTGCTGGGAAATTTGCCCCACTCAGACTTCTCGCGGTTTCTAACTCTCTCAAATCTTCTCAAATTCACTTTTTTATAGGAATCTGACAGAACTTGTGAGAGAGCTCCAGTAAGACGCTGTTTTCATACAGCCATCTTGGCTCTGCCCGGACATCCATGTTTTTACAAAACTCTTTGTATACACTTGACTGTTTGGATCATTTTCTAGTTTAGAAGCTCCCTCTGCTTGTCATCTTAGCTACATCTTTTGGTCTCTTTTGACCTTTCCATTGGCTGCCAAATAAAATGCAAACTGCTTGAGCCTAGAAATAAAGAACTCCCACCAAAAACTACTCATTTATACCTTTTGACCGTTTATCATTTGGGGAATGGCTCTCATTCTTATAAATTTCAATTAGTTTCCTATATATTTTGGCAGTGAAATTCTTTGCAAGAGAAATTTGCTGAAAAGGTTTTTTTTTTCCCTCCAGTTACCTGTTTTCCTTTTAATTTTAACTGTACTGATTTTGTTTCAACAAAATCTTTTTCATTTTATTTAATCAAAATTGACCAATTTATCTTCTGTGAGTCTCTCTATCCTTTATTTAGCCATGAACTCTTCTAGCCATAGATCTGAGAGGTTATGATGACACTCTTTATATCTAAGTCATATACCCATTTGGAGGTTACTTTGTTATGTGATGTAAGTTACTGGTTTATACCTAGTTTCTGTAAGACTCCTTTCTAGTTTTCCATTTTTTTTTTGTGAAATAATAAGTTCTCACTCCATCTTTTAGAATTCTTTGGTTTACCAAACTTATATTCTCATTTGTTTCTATATTTTGTGTAACTAATCTTTTTCCACTGATCAGTCTCTCTATTTCTTAACCAGTACATCATTTAAAAAAATGTCCAATTACATGTAAAAACAATTTTTAATGTTGGTTTTTTGTTTAATTTTGAGCTCCAAATTCCCTTCCTCCCTTCCCTCTCCCTGAGATGGCAAGCAAGTATAGGTTATACATGTACAATCATGCAAAATATATTTCTGTATTGGTCATGTTGTTAGAGAAAACACAAACCAAATAAAAAAAGTCAAAAGAAAGTGAAAAATAGTATGTTTCAATCTGCATTGAGATTCCATTATTTCTTTCTCTGGTGATGGATAGCATTTTTTCATCATGAGTCCTTTGGAATTTGTCTTAGACCTTTGTGTTCCTGAGAATAGCTAAGTCATTCACACTTGATCATCATACAGTATTGCTGTTACTGTGTACAATGTTCTCCTGGTTCTGCTCACTTGACTCTGCATCGGTTCATACAAGTATTTCCAGGTTTTTCTGAAAACATCCTGCTCATCATTTCTTTTAGCATAATAGTATTCTATTACCACCATATACCACAACTTGTTCAGCCATTCCCCATTTGATGGGCATCCCCTCAATTTCCAATTCTTTGCCACAACCGAAAGAGCAGCTATAAATATTTTTGTGCAAATTGGTCCTCCCTTCCCCTCCCCTCACCTCCTCTCCCCTCCTCAATACAGACCTAGTAGTGCTGTTGCTGGGTCAAAGGATATGCACAGTTATAAATCTTTGGGTATAGTTCCAAATTGCTCTTCAGAATGATTGGATCATATCACAGTACCAAATCATTTTGATGATTACTGCTTCATAGTTTAGTTTAAGATCTTGTATTGTTAATACCCCCTTCTGTCCCACTTTTTATTTATTATTGAGTTTCTTGATCTTTATTCCTCCAGAATTTCCTTAGTATTCTCTTTCTTTTGGTAATTTGGTTGATATGGCACTGAATAAGTAATAATGTCATTTTTATGATACTTGCTTTCCCCATGAAAAATTACTATCTAATTATTTAGATGTCTTCATTTGTGTAAAGAGTATTTTTAGTTGTATTCATATAGTTCCTTAATGTCTTCATATAGTGTCTTAGCAGATAGACTCCCAAATATTTTAGATATTCCGCAGTTATTTTAAATGGAGTTTTTTTCCCTATCATTTTCTAATTGGCTTTGCATGTTGTATTTTAAGAGTATCAATAGTTTATTAAATAAAGTATTGCTATATTATTTATTAGGTAGATTTTAAAAACAAACATTTATACCCTAAGAATTTAGTTTTCTTTAATGTGTTACTGATGAACAATTTAAGATTCTTCTCCTAAAATATTTGGTTCCGTCTGCTGCCTTTTAAAGATGAATAATGGTAGTATTGCTGAATTGTTAGGAAAAGTTTGCTACCGAGAAGTAAGGTTCTAGTTTTTTTTACTCTAGATACTCATTGACACATGCTTTACAGTACACTCAAATTTGGTTTGAAGTTGACAGACAGTTTGATGGGATAGCGTATGATAGAATGGGAACCAGAAAGAACCCTGAACCTGGGGATCAGAAGATGCCAGATTTGGGTTCCAGATCTGTTACTAAATATTGAGTTTATACAGGTTATTTTTCCATTCTTGCTGTATGTAGCACATTGTTAAATTCCTTGTGGGTATAGCTTCTTCACTTTGCTTCACACACATACAAGGAACTAGCGCACAGCGCTTTGCCAGTAAAGTAGTAAGTGTTTAGTAAGTACTTGCCAAATTTATTTAAGCCTCAGTTTACTTATTGGTAAGGTGGAGATTATAATCATATTTTTATGACCTATCTCACAGAATCATTGTCAGGAAGAGCTTCATAGTTATAAAGAACTACATAAAATGTAAGTTGCCATTAATCTAGTCATTTCACTTGGGGATGAAATTGAGAAGTACAGTAAATTTAAAAACAGAATGCAATCCATTTCAGCATACCTAAATTAATGATTTAGAACACCATTGATCCATAATCCAGAATATTTGCAATACAAGGATTAGTCATAAAGTTTAAGAGACCTTATAAATCACGAACATGTTCCAGGCTATCATTTACAGATTAGGAAAGGAGAGTCCCAGAGAAGTTGAATGACTTACCCAGAGTCACACAGAGTTCATTAGTAATGAGCCAGGAACTATATAGCTCTTGTCTTCTAACTCCTCATCCAGTACCCTTTGCACCATGCTGCCTTCCAAAGAAACAAAAAATGCGTAGGTAGGATAATGCATAATCTATCTAGTTGGTTCCCCTTGTGGGCTCATTAAAGGAAGCTGTTAAGTTTTTATAGTACCTGCTTTCCCCCCACTCCAAAAAAAAAAAATAGAATACTTTTTTTTCTACCTTTGCTCCACATGTACAGCCCAAAAGCCTCTACACTTCTTGTAATTTCTACTAGAGTTCTAGCTACCCTAACAATAATAAAACATATTTATGCTAATATCAAGATGAGTGATTGATTGTTTTTCTGTGTTAGACCTCTTGGTTCCTTACCCGTCCTGTGGTACCAACAAAGGCTAGGGTTCCCTAGGCTCCAAGTCCCTGCTCCTCTTCTTGGACCTTTATTTTTAGTTATTTACCTCTAAACACGAAATGGAATCTGAATTTCTTGTTTCTGCTTGCAGATTTCTTGGTTTAAAAACAAAACAAAAAATATTGTCATAATGTAAATTTACTTGTGGTTATTTTAAGTGTAGCCTAATGGGGTTCATATGGGGATTCTCTATTGGATGAAAGGTGTAAATGAGATATAAGGTAAATACCTAGATAAATGTAGTAGTATCTTTAAGTGGTACTTTAGGGAAAGGTGATGTTGCTAAATATTTTCAAATATTATGCTCTTCATAAATGTCTAGATAATTTAATTTTATTCATCTCTTTTTTAATTAGAAAGTACTTTTTTTCTTAGTTCATCTGACAGTGTCCTCACTTTTAATAATATCTGTAATGATTGTTCATCTTTGATTTATAAATCATTTGCAGGGGCTTGACAAGTATATTATTAGGATTTTCACATTAAAGCTACTGTACTGTAATATCATGTATTTGCTAATTTCCATCCTGGTTTTTAATATTTTATGAAAATTATGTAATGATGGTCAAGCTAGTGCGATATAGCAGATACAAGGTTATCCTTGGAGTTAAGAAGACCTAGTTTCAAGACCCACGTCTGACACATAAAAGCCGTATTATTTTAAGCAAGTCCATTTTACCTCTCTCTTAGCGCCCTAAATAGTTCTTTAGGATTATAAGTTGTAGAATAACTGGCAGAAAATTGCTGGTCTTCTTTGATGGGGAGAATTTTCTCCCTGGGCTTCCTTCACTTAAATCACAGGTCTATAGCTGTAAATATCCAATTATGGCATCTCAGCATAAATGGAGAAAATTAGAAACAGGTTAACTTATCAAATTTAGTGATTCAGATGAGAATACAAACCCATATGGTCTTTGGTGAAAAAATTCAACATACAGTGCAGCTGATCTTTTTTTTTACCTAACAAAACCAATTTATTGTTTTTATCAAAACCTGACTGATGGATGACATGTGCCTATGTAGCAGTATACACAATCCACATAAGCTCAAATTTGGAGGATGGTTCTTTCTAGAATTGTATTGGGAATCAAGATGGGCTCTTCGCACTTATTCAACGAAGTGCCCTTGAAGAGTTTGGCCTTTGTTTCCTTGATTAAATTAGGAGTCCTCGATGACGTCCTTGCCTCAAGGGAATGCCTAGTTTACGTGGGTTTTAGTGACATGTTTGTGACATCAGAGGCTCTTAGACCACGTGAGTTTAAGTCACATTTTTGTGACAATTTTAGGTCACGTGGGTGAATCGCATGTGTGACTCACCTTTGATCCTGAACAAGAAATGTAAAACCGGGGGTTGGCTTTCTTTTTTCGGAGCTCTGAGCCACAGCCGGAGTGGCGTGAGTGACTGGGCCAGCCCTTGTTATGAGCTCCCCGGCTTTGATGTTGATGCTTCTCTCATAACTATGCTTTGAGATTTGAATCAGACAAAGTCTGTCTGTTGATGTTTGTAATTTGTTTGTATTTGCTCTGAATTTCAGGGTGCTGGCTTTTTCCCCTGAACTAAGTGAATGGATTAAAGTAAGATTGTTAACCCTTAAGGTTGCTTTCCTTAATAAAGCAGATCAAAAGAACCTGGGCTTGCAGCATTCTGTGTGCTGGTTGTTGTTGATTTTTCACCCCCACGGCAGCTGCTAGCTGGATTGTTGAAACAAGGATGGAAGACCTGAGATACCATCAGTTAGTCAGCAGTTTCATCATGGAATACTAGTTTGTATGCCTCTCTCACAGTGGTGTTATTGAAGAAAGCTAGAAAGATGCAAAGGTAAAAGGCTACAGGACTTAGAACAAGAGAACTAAGGTGGTTAAGTACATCATGCCACAAATTCAAGATGGCCTGCACTATCTGTTAGGTAGCCTGTGATTTTCAGTATTGGAAGATAAGGAAAACGTGGCTTTCATCAACATAATAGGTTTCTCCTAGTTTAAGTGTATAAGTGTATGCCTGAGGAATTTTCTGGGCACCTTCAACTTTCTGGTGGCTCATAGAAAAGGTAGTTGGTGATCTTAACTACTAGAAAGTAACATTGTTATATCTGGACAGTCTTACCAGGTTTAAAAAGATTGATAAAAGAACATGAAGAAAAAACCAGTTAGGAAACCTAGAAGAGGATCCTGGTCTGAAGTTGAGAGTTAATAAGTCCCAGTTTTGTAGAGGCTGTATCAAATATTTGAGTTGTGTAGTGTTTTATCAGGGAATGAAGACTGACTCCCCAAAATTGGATATGCTCTTCATTGGTCTGTGTCCAAAGACATTTCAAGAGCTAAAGACTTTATTAGCATTTCGTGGTGCTGCTATCACAAATTGATACAGAATTAGGACATTTTTCATCATTAAACCTCTCAGAGATGTCATTCATTCAGTGTAGAGTGCCAGAAACAGAGGGGCTAAAGGAGCACACAAGCCCGAACCCTCTGGCCCCACTGGAAAAAGATTGAGGTGAGGAATGTGAGCAGACCTTCAACAACTTCATCAACTGCCTCATGTTTGCATTTGCATATCCAAGCAAGCTTTTATTATTACACATGGACACTGGCCTATAAGGTCTAGAAGTAAATTTCCGTCCAGAGAGGAAGGACCATCTGAAGCCTTCTTCATTCTGTAGTAGAAAAAGTACTGACAATGGACTCTCAGTATTTCATACACAGATTGGAATTTCCAGCTTCGAAGTGGGCCTTTGCCGATAAATTACACAAAATCTCAGAACTTGATTTTAAGTTTGGCTGTGTAGCAATTCAGTTATATACGTACGTATGTATGTACATACATACATACGTGTGTGTGTGTGTGTATGTACACATGCAGACATTACCAGATGCTGCCTTCCTGAAGTGAATAACAGCAGTAGCCAAGTCAGCGTAATTACCATCCAGGATGTAGCTGCCTTCTCCCATAGGTCCAGTATTTCTGAAGCCATGACAATACCTATAGAAAGAATGGAAGCAATATGTGACATGTAGGGAGGTGGGCCATTAAAGCTTGAAAGTGCAGCTGAAAGTTTGGGACTTCCAACAAACAATTTGCCATCAGTAGGTATAAATTTTATAGCATTAGATTGATCCTTCTATCTCCTAATCTGATATTGTCATCTACTGGGCAGATATGTCATTAATTGCTGCTGCTATTCACTCTCTTCCCAGGGGTGACAAATCTTTTGTGAGCTAACCCATATCCGGAATTTTCTTCTTTTGTGAACCAGACCCAGAATTGTACCCAGACAATACAGTAAAAATACATCAGGTCAAATCTACCTTCTGACTTCACTTCTCCCTCAGGGGCAACTTCCCCAACGCCATCTGATAGTTGGGTTGGGAGTGAATTCCTTTCACTTTCCTTCATTTCCCTGGCTACTAGCACTTACCGTCCAGTAGATTACTCTAGTTTTAATTACACTGGAGTAGAACTAGAAATCCTTCTCTTGCACGTTTTCACCTGCATCCAAATTGCTGGTCTCACCACACCATTAAAAATATATGGACATTTGATAATGTCAAGATTCAGAACTTAAATTTGTCTCCTAAGCTGAAATGCTACAACCCCCAAATCATCACTCTTGGGTTTATGTGCAAGAAGCTTGTTGAAATCATATTCTTAAATGTAAATTAAGCAATGTAATATATGTAAAACACTTTGCAAAATTTAAAGTGCTATATACTTAGTTATTATAGATTTATCTAATGTTCCATAGGTGTCCTAACCAACTATGAAACCATATTTTTAGAGCTCTGATATGAACTTGAGCCTTACAAGTGCAGAATTCACTTCAAAATGGTAACGTAGAGTCATGGCTTTCGAGAATATTAGTGTCAAAATGAACTTAGAAATCATCTAGTCCAGCTCCTTCATGTTAAGGATGAGGAAATTAAGGTACAGTGCCTTCAAAGAAGGGAGAATTTTGTTTTTGTCTTTGTATCTCCGTGCTAGGCTCATAGTGGGTGCTTAATTAATGTTTACTAATTGATTGGTGCCTCTGTATTTTAATATAGTTTAGGTCTGTGAACCATCGCTATGTATTTTGTGTAACTGAGAACAATTTTGAAGGTTTTAGAATACTTACTGAAATTGGCTAGGAAAGCCCTCGGCCTCTGTTCTCTGAGCCCAGCAGAGGAAGCCCCATCCAGAAACTCGACATGTCTATTTTGAAGATCCATGCAAGAGAGATCTTCGACTCTCGTGGAAACCCCACCGTTGAAGTTGATCTCTACATTGGAAAAGGTCTCTTCTGAGCTGCTGTGCCCAGTGGGGCTTCTGCTGTTATCCATGAGGCCCTGGAGCTCTGAGACAATGATAAGACTCGCTACATGGGGAAAGGTGGCTCAAAAGCAGTTGAGCACATCAATAAAACTATTGCCCCAACCCTGGTTAGCAAGAAAGTGAATGTTGTGGAGCAGGAGAAGATCGACAAATTGATGATAGAGATGGACTGCACTGAAAATAAATCTAAATTTGGTGCAAATGCCATGTTGGGAGTGTCTCTGGCTGTTTGTAAGGCCGGAGCTTCTGAGAAAGGTGTCTCCCTGTACTGCCATATTGCTGACTTTGCAGGCAATGCTGAAGTCATCCTTCCAGTTCCAGCCTTCAACGTGATCAATGGTGGCTCCCATATTGGTAACAAGCTGGCCATGCAGGAGTCCATGATCCTTCCTGTTAGAGCGGCAAACTTTAAGGAGGCCATGCGCATTGAAGCTGAGGTCTAACACAACTGGAAGAGTGTGATTAAGCAGAAATATGGAGAGGACGCCACCAATGTAGGGGATGAGAGTGGCTTTGCTCCTAACATCCTGGAGAATAAAGAACCTCTGGACCTGCTAAAGACTGCTATTAGTAAGGCTGGCTACGCTGATAAGGTCGTAATTGGCATGGATGTTGCTGCCTCAGAATTCTTCCAATCTGGGAAATATGACTTGGATTTCAAGTCTCCTGATGATCCCAGCAGATACATCTCCCCTTCTGAGCTTGGGGACCTCTATAAGAGCTTCATCAAGGACTATCCTGTGGTGTCTATTGAAGATCCCTTTGACCAGGATGATTGGGGAGCTTGGAAGGATTTCACTGCTACTGCAGGCATCCAGGTGGTAGGGGATGATCTCACAGTGACCAAACCCAAGCGCATTGAAAAGGCTGTGAATGAGAAAGCCTGCAACTGCCTCCTCCTCAAAGTGAACCAGATTGGCTCCATAACTGAATCTCTCCAGGCATGCAAGCTGGCCCAGTCCAAAGGCTGAGGAGTGATAGTTTCCCATTGTTCTGGAGAGACTGAAAATACCTTCATTGCAGACCTAGTGGTGGGCCTCTGCCCTGGGCAGATCCAGACTGGTGCCCCCTGCCAATCTGAGCATCTGGCCAAGTATAACCAGCTTCTCAGAATTGAGGAAGAGCTGGGCAGCAAGGCTAAATTTGCTGGAAGGAACTTCAGAAACCCTGGGGCCAAGTAAGCTATGTGGCCAGGAGGCCTATGAGCTCGCAGGCGCCAGTCACCTCTGTACAAGTCTGCTCCTGCCCTAAGAATGGGCAGCACCAAGTACTAGACTAGTTTTGTTTTGGGGGCAGGGGCCTCTGCTGCTTGACTTCCCTCTCCCTTCCCCCTTTCTGTGATGTTCTCACTGCTTTGTTAGTACTGTCTTATACCAGAGACGACCTGACATATGGTTCTCTATTGGAAAACCCTTATCATCTTGTGAATGGAATAGAATCACCTTGTCTCACCCCCAACCCTGGTGTTGATGTGTGGAGCCCTGTCCTTGTGATGCAGTCCCGATGAGCCCACGGGCCAGATCCTTAGTGGCTTCTATGTGCAGAATAAAAGTATTCAGTAACCGCCCCCCCCCAAAAAAAAGGAAATTGGCTAGGAAAGCTAAGATACTTGACAGAAAATTCAATCAAATTCAGAAGCCTTTGAGATAGCAATGCTAGTAGTTACAGTAGTTACATACAGAGACTTATGAGTCTCATATCTCCCTTGCTTTAACCTCAAAATTGAAAGCAAAAGATAGCATGTTTCATTGTGTAGCCAATACGTAATTCTTTGTGTAGGTCACCTTTTAATTTTTCTATCAGCTTTGCTAACAAAATTCTACTTACTCTCAAATTTCCTTTTTTTTTTTTTTACAAACTACACAAACTCCATAAAGACCTTAAAACAAAATTATTTTATAGAATGCTCAGTGATGATGATGTTTCTTTGTAGCTAAAGGTTGAATAGACATTTAGATCTACCATGAATTAGCACTTTTAAGTATATTGTCAAATCAAATCAACAAGCATTTTTTAAGCACCTGCTGTGTACCAAGCACTATGCTGAATGCTGGAGATAACAAGCAAAAAAATGTCCCTTTCCTAAAAGAAAGGTAGTGTTTTCCAGGGTGTCTTAAAATGACAGAAGTTTCTAGTAAGAAATTGACCTTGTAAAAGTTGGTGCACATTTGAAAAGCCATTTATCCAGTCAACTATAATACAATTAAAGAATTCTGGCAGACCTTCACTTGGATTAATTGATTTCTTGAAAGCATGACTTTGCGTAAAAAAAAAAAAGTTATAGGGGATGGTTTATGCCACATGAACATTTGCATACATATAATATATAATGTGAGTTAAGCAGAGTGTTAGGGCAAGAGTCCAAGACCTTTGTTGACTTCAGTTTTCATCTTGGGTGATCAGCAGGTTGACTTTATAGCAGAGTTTTGACATTATGATAGGGCTGGATTTTAATTGCTTATTGATGATGTCATAATTGGTCAGAGCGATGTTATATAAGGTTTACTTATTGTCCTTTATATATCATGTATTGACTCATCAGGTCAGTGTCTCTAAACTCCTGTGTGAAGAATAAAGACTCCAGTGATTTCTCTTAAGATTGAATTTACTATGTAATGTGTATATGTGTATACAGACTTCGAGGAGATGAACAAGACAGAGAGAGAGGGAGAGGAAGAGGGAAAGGGAGAGAGAAAGAGAAATATTTCCTATTCCTGTAGTCTGCTTCTGGAAGTAAACCTTTTAAAATGTCATTCTTTTCTTTTCTTCTGAATTTTTACTGTACTGCTTCAATAGATCTATCCCTCAGAATAGTCATTCATATACTTATAGTCATATACCATCATTGTTGATTTCATCCCTATAGTTTAATGAAAACATCCCTCTACCATTTTAAGTAACTATGATTTGATCAGAAGTATACAGTAAAATTACCATAATATTCTAAATGATTTCAGGACACTTTTAAACTTAACCGTGGTAGTTCTGTGATTTTAGAATATGGATATTCATTTCACCTATACAGATCATAACCTTATCACCCTTCTTGTCCTTTTCAGTTCAATAACTAAATTTCTGCAGTTTAATTTAAATGTATCTTGAAGGTGAATCAGATTCAAAATGCTTACCATAATTTGTTTAGTCAGGTAACTGTAAAGAGCCATCTGTAGATCTCTCAGCTACAGTGTCTGTAATTCAAGTGAGCAGCTGGAAGGCTACAGATGATGACACTGGCCTCTTGACTTCTCCATGGGAAAAGTACAAATTTAGAAGATGATGCTTTTATTTTCACAACCATTATCATCAGTTAATAGCAATTGGTCTAATCTATTTACAAATAAGACACTAAAATTGAGAGGAAATTCTCTAAAGCATTAATATTTAACCAATTTTGTTACTGCATGTTACAACTATTTATCATTACAGAGAAATCCATTTGAGACTTGTATAAGAAACTGAAAGATGAGGAAAACTTTAATAACTAGAAAAAATTTAGAAGTGTAGAGGTGTAGTCGTGATTTATTGTCATTGCTTTAAAAGGAACTCAAGGGGCGGGTAGGCAGCACAGTGAGTAGAGCACTGGCCGTTGAGTCAGGAGGACCTGAGTTCAGATTTGGCCTCAGACACTTGACATACTTACTAGCTGTGTGATTTTGGGCAAGTCACTTAACCCCAATTGCCCTGCCTTCCTCCCTCCAAAAAAAAAAAGAGCTCGAAGTTCATACTAAAGATTTCTTTAGAATTACATTTTCTTTATAAAATCATAGAACCATATATCTAGAGATAGAAGGGATTCTGGAGAACTCAGAAGTCATTTAGTCCAAACTCCCCCTCCCCCAGCCTGATAGATAGGTAGATAGATAGATAGATAGATAGATAGATAGATAGATAGATAGATAGATAGATAGATAGATAGATACGAAAGCTAAGGCTCAGGGAATTAAGTAACTTGTGCAAGGTGACTCAGGTAGCAATTGTAAGACAGAATTTTAATTCACTTTATCTGACACCCTGAGCCTCTGATCTTTCTACTACAATGCCTCAGGCCTTTTAAAAAAAGAAAAAGTATCCCTTTAGTTAGACTTTATCTTTCTTAGCAAGAGGTTTTTTTAAAGTTCATTTTTAGTGAAATTGTTGGAATATTTCCAGTTTTAAAACTTGTAATTTTTTTTCCTCTATAAATCTCAAGCATAGATGAACAAAAGATAAAAAGTTCTTTGGTACAGTGGTGAAATGACACTGCTCTTTGAAAAGAACAGAAGTGAATATGAAGAGCACTTTGTGGGGTGATTGGCTTTGCAGTCCTTTGTAGCTAGAGGTAATAAAGTTTCGTTGGTATAGAGATATGTAGTATCCTGTAAGAATCTACAATTAGTGTAATAAAATTTTAAGTCTGGAAGAGACCTTAGCTCTTCACAAACTCCCTCAGTGACTCTCCTTTATTAGGAAGCTAATGCAAGAACAAATATTGAAGTCCAAGCATGAAGTGTAGAGTACCATAATCTTAAATTATACTGCTAATAATGAAATCTACTTGTAATATTTGCACATTTAGGGTCAGGTAAAGCCAAAATCTTGCTGAAATTATTTTTTCATTAAAGAGTCTTCACTTAACAAAATCAGCAAACATTTCTTAAACACCTACCATGTGTTAGGTGTTGGGGATACAAAATAGCACAGCCTCCAAACTATGAGGGGTACCAGTGTAGCACTCAGGCTATATTTGGCCTGTCACATTCTTGATACCTGACCAGCTCACCACCTTTTCCAGTCATATGTAAGCGTTTTTGTGCTACTTACTTGTGATTATTAATATTATTATAACATTTAATACCCACTGTGGCCCTTCCCATTATACTTTGGGTTACTTGCCATCTTACGTCTTCTAGGATCATGGTGGTCATATAACATTAACATATATATAGGCCTTAGTTGGCAGTGAGTAGTTTAGGATAACCAAGCATGTGTGTATAAAGTCATTGGAAGGATTTTTGACACCAAGAGTTAACCTACACAGATGAAACCACAGATCTAGACCAAAAATATGTATAATACTGTATATAAAATCTTGGATAGGTATTGCTTGTAGGTGAAGAGTGAACTAAATGATTCAGAAGAGAACTAGATAAGAGATGCTTCAAGTAAGATAGCAAAATGCTGCTTTTTCAGTAAATTGTATAGTGTTTTTATGACATCAAAGTCTTAAACTCTAAAAAACAGATAAATCTCAGTAATACTTCATATTATGCTTTGAGAAAAATAGCTCTTGTGTAGTGAAGCTTACAATAGACAATGAGACCAAAAAAGGAATAGTATGATTTCTTCTTTTTTGGAATCTGGAATGGTATTGATCTCTTATAAACATATTTGTGTGGAGGTAGTTTAAAAATATCCGTTTTAAAATCATAGAATTTAGAGTTGGAAGAGTCTGACCCTCTTGTTTTTTATTTGAGGATACGAAGGCCCAGAGGGTTAAGTAACTTGCCCATGGTCAGACAGCTAGTAAGTAGCAGAGCTAAGATTTGAACCTGTTAATCAGATTCAGTACTCTCTCTGTTTTGCATAAAACATCTAAAATGTTTTCTAATCTCATGTACGGTTACAGTTAATCCTGAAAAACAGGTAAGAACATATTATAAGATTTACTTCTAGTCTCTGAGATTTCAGATGCCTGGTTAGTCTCTTGGGTTATAGACATGTGTAGGCCTACTTAACACCACTGATCACTTAAGATATCTGCTACACACACCTTAATATAAGCAGAGAAATAGTTAAGATTATGGAGGCAGCTGGATGACATAATGGATAATGCTTAGTATTGTATTTAGAGTCAGGAAGACCTGAGCTAAAATTCTTCCTCAGATATTTCTTAGCTGTGTGACTCTGGGCAAGTCATTTAACCCCTCTGTGCCTCCATTTTCTCATTTTTAAAATGAGAAGGAGTGGATTTGGTGCCTCTAAGGTTTCTTTCTGCTCCGAATATATGACCCTATGAAACATTTAGAAAAATCAAGATTGCACTTTTATGGAAGCAAAGTAACCTAGTTGAAAAAAAATTATTCATTCTGTGTTTCAACTAAACAGTACTCTCTGTTGATTGAACTGAGGCAGATCTCCACATAAGATAACATTTATTAGCAGGGGCATGCCACCTGTCAATAAATGGCTCAGTGGCTTGCCTCCCTTAATGACAAAGACCTCAAGCAAGAGGACAGTTCCCTGTATCTAGGGTTTGGGGAGTACAGAACAAAGGACAGAACTGAGTAGATGACATCATGGGATTAAGGGCAACACAATTGGTTACAGAGCTGAGGTGCAGGAAACAACTTATGGTTGAAAGTTTGGTAATGGGAGCTAGCAACAACCCCCTCTCCCCACCCCCACCCCTTTTCCTCTCATGAGACTAAGAAGTATTTTTTGTTTGAGTCCAGATTCGAAATAGTAGCCCAGGCTTTTGAACAGCAACCAGACATGCTTGGAAGGATAGCTTGGTGAAGTAAAGATATCAGTCTCAAACTCCCTTTCTGTTCATACACATTCTCCAAGGTTAGTTAAATTCTTTAAGGCAGGAGAGCTGGGTTTTTAAACTTAACTCATTACATACAACTGACCTCTTAACTAAGTTCTGATACAAAGAACAATGACAGGACAAAATCTATTCATTTTAAGTAGGATCAATAAGAAAATGATAAACGATTAATCTTTTCACTGTAAAGTTCAAGCAAGAAGCTTGATAACAAATCATTATTTTCTTGATTTCTGATGTTTTCTGCTTTTTCAGGGGCACACAAGAAATCCCTTTAAGTTTTAAGCTGCCCTGAAAACTGAGTCCTTGAAAAAGTATATAACATACTAATAACGAGATTGCAGTTGTCTTCTCAACTCAGTTTTGATCGATTTGCACCAAGAACATTTTTTATTTGTTTCAGGTGTAATTTAATTTTGTTAGAAGGATTTAGTGTATTACAAATACATTTAGCTTGCATATACCTCGATTTTCAATAAAAGGCATCATTTTATCCATTACTTATTTTTTTAAAAGTTTGTGTTTACTTAGTAGACAATAAAATTCTTGCCATCCTAAATAGCCAAACTCACGACTGCTCTGTGATAATTCTCTTTTCAATTTTACTTTGTAGATCAGTGCATCGTTACAAGAACATACCTGTTCCTTCACAAGTTCTGGTTCTTTAGCGCTGTTTATTATTTTGGCAACTGGGCCTTCATTGCAGTAAGTCTATCAGTGATTATTCTGCCTCCAGAGTATTTTTAAACTTTTCATTTTTTTCTCTTATTTGTAGGACAGTAGTGTTATTGAACTTTAATGTATTGTTTTCATCATCTTTTTAATAAAGCAATTTTTTAATTCACAGGTCTTCTTAATTGGATTAATAGTATCATGTTGTAAAGGGAAGAAATCAGTCATTGAAGGGGAAGTGGATGAAGATGATTCAGACTTTAGTGATGATGAACCATCTGTGTATTCTTGACATCCTTTCTCAAAGGTTAATAATTGTCCATTTAAAATTGATCGAATATAACATTCATATAAATCATTAGCCTGAGTAGGTTGAGCCAACTCATTTCCATCGAAAGTGGGAGCATGGACTTATCAGAAAGTATGTATTTCGTTGTTTTTATAAAAGAATATTACTGTACCATAGCATATTAATGTTGAAAATAATTATAATAATATGTAAATATACATCCATTGATTCAATGAGGGAATGTTTTCAGGAAGTTTTTTTTCCTCTGATGTATAATAGTGTTGAAATTGATTAAAAACTTCTGAAATTAATGTTCCCTTTTGTTGCTATTTTAAGATGTCATATATCACTGGTACTTGTGCCTTTATCTTTCTGCAGTCATACTGAATTACAAAACGTCTTTTACTAATTGCCTGGTACCTAATATTCATACAGTTACAAGTGGTAAATAAATATTGCTCCCAATACACAGCTTCTGTTTTTCACTTACTGTATAAAGTTACAGCTAAAATTAAAAGTGTATTGTAGTCACTAAACTATTCAAGTGCAGCTTACGTATAACGATTTTAACTATTTTTCTCTTCAAATTGTAAATGGTAACATGCATGCTATTGTAAATGCATCAGTAAATCTGTTTATGCTTGAAACCATGGTTCCCTAAAATTCTTATGCTACATTTTTCAAAGTTTGGTGTTAATATAAACCTCTAGATTATTAAAAGTACTTTTTCTTAGCTAAGCTTAAATTTCAAGTACCTGTATTAAATGGGGTTATATTTGTCATTGCCAATAATACTTGCTTCTGAAAAGTGGTTAAAGCTATGGATCAGGGCTTTTTAAAATAACGCTTATGAAACAAAACTGTTTTCTTTTATTATTTAACTGAAAGTGTCTCATTCTCATGGTCTGAATAATAAATATATTAAACTCTTACCTGTAGTGTGGTTGGGTTGTGGGGATGGAGGAGTGCAGTTAATCTTCACTTCTGATTACTCTAAATAAATACTGATAAAAACTGATAAAACCTAGGTAATTTGATGGCCTCATTATTATGAGATTACTAACAATACAATAATTTGAGGATCTACCGTTTCATCAGTGCTAGCATTTCCTTCATCAGTGAACATCACAACTACTTTGTGCCTTAGTAGACTATCTTTGTGAGTTATTGGAAAAATTCATTACCTTAAAATCATCCCCAGCTGAGGCTCTGCCCCATTGGGCTAGGCTGGTCCTCAGCTGGGACTGTACTCTGATCCTTTTAGCTTGCACTTCCCTGGCAAAGCCTTCAGGAACCCAGCAGCATCTCATTCTGTATCAGTGTAATACAAACTGACATTTTTTGTCTTACATTTACATCCACAGCTTGAATAGGTACTTTTCACCATTTCCAAGTGAGAAAGCCAAGGCAGAGAAAGATTGATAAACATTAACCAGAATTATAATATGTACTGGCATTATTTCCTAATGACACTAATAAATTTGCTCTGCAAAGATCAAAGCTGAATCTGTTGCTTGGTGAGTGATTACTGTGTTATTCTTAACAGCTTTAATAGTTAAATGACTTTCTTAACAGCCTAGCAGTTCATCCATTCTCGGTTGTATAGTCAAAAAATTGTGTGGGATGTAAAAAAAAGTTAACACCAATGAAAAGCAATGTGGACTGCAGAACATAATCACAAGTTCTTCACACGAGATACATTCTAGTTGCTTTATAAATACCTCATTTACATATATGTGTGTATATACTTATACATACATATACACACATATATTTTTTAAACGTGCCAATTATTAGAAGTGACAGCTTGCTACCAGTGGAAAGTCAGAGCTTCTCAGTTCAAATTATGGTTTTATTTACTTCCTCTGTGTCCTTAAGCAAAATGCAAATTGGGAGGCCTTAATTTCCATGTCTGCAAAATGAAAGGGTTAGACCGGATATTTTTAAGGTCCCTCCCAGCTCATAGTCCCCTGATCTATTGATAAACAATAGTTGGCCCCACGGTGCTACAGTAGCTTGCGTTTATATAATACTTAATAAAAATTGAACTATATGTATACATCGAGTAGTTTTTTTCTTTTTAAATTTTAAATGATATCATAAAATCCCTTGAATTTGAACTAAACTGAGGTAGAGTAAAGGGAGGGGGAAGAATCCCTTCCAAATTTCTGAAGTCTACAATAGAGTGTCTTCAAGTGCAATTTAAGGTAAAAACTTCAATATACTCTTGCGCTAAGATATGACACTGATAAGAAGGAATGTGTCCCCAAATCTTAATCTAACTTCTGGGTTAGAGCCAGGGTTTCTGCTGCAGTATCTTCATATACCCAAATGATAGCAAAGGAGCTAAACCTCTAGGGTACTACTGTCTGCATTCCTTGTCATTCCAAATTGGTAGAGTATGAATTCACCCCATATTTTGAAATTTGTGTTTAGTGTATACTTGCCAAAGGAAAAGGAGCTGGTTTTCCCCCCATTATTTCAGTCTTTGGCCAATTTTGGGTTGCTTGAAAGAATCCGTTAGTCTGGGACTGTACCTTGGCTTTCACCTTTTATTTGCACCCTTTTCTATTTCTTCGACCTTACGTGCCATTGTGGCCACAAGTTGGAATCAGGTGAGGAGGTACTAATAATTTTTGGCATTTTAGCCAGTACTAAGGAAATAATTCCATAAAATAAGATTATATGTTCTTGTGTTGATAACTAGTCACCCACTAGTCCTTTGGTTAATTTACATATGTAGGATATCCCAAAAATCTTAGTGCAGTTTTAAGCTTTAATTGCTTAAATTCATATACATCACAGGATTATAGCTTTGGAGCTGGAAGGGATCTTATAAATTATTAAGTCCAAACTTTGTATTTTTAATTTTTTAAATTAAAAATTATTTTCTCTCTTTCCCATCTCTTCCTCCCTAGTTAAAAAAAAAAAGAAAGAAAAAATTCTTGTAACTAATATGCTTAATGTGCTGTATGAGTAAAACCACCAAAGAATTGTTTTATGGAGCTACAAAAAATAAGAACACTCTTCTGGAAAAACAAAAGGTCAAGAATATCAAGAGAAAAAAGGTGACCTACCAGAATCAGATCTCAAACTATAACTGGAAAGCAGTAATCATCAAAACAGTCTGTTACTAGACAAGAAATAGAGTGGTTTATCAATGAAATAGATTAGGCACACAACATACAGAAGTAAATGACCACGATAACCTAGGGTAATAATCACCCCTACCCCTTCATGTTTTACCCTCCAAAGATGGAGTTTGTCTTTCCCTCCAGAATTTACCCTCTCTTAATCCCTTCTATTGTTTCCCTATCTCTACCTGATTCTCTGTGGAATTTAATTTCTATACCAGATTCTATGTGTGTGCATGCACATGTGTGTATTCAACCTTCATTTGCCCATTTCAGATCACAGTGATGAGATGATATAGCTCCTTCTAGTTCTGTCTACTCAGCTGTGTTCTATTAATAAGGAATATTTAGAAGTCCTCTGTTTCATCGAAGGTCCACTTTCTCACCTGTATGATTATACTCAGTTTTACTAAGTAAATGCCTGCATCTAAGCTTTTATCTTTTGCTCTCTTCAGTATTCCAAGCATTTCTCTCCTATATAATGGTAATTTACCAACTGTGGTTCTTTGGTACTGCAGCTCTTTCTTTCTAGCTGCTTATTTTCTCTCTCTGCTCCCTACCCCTCTTCATTTATATTAACCTGGAAGTTCTAGATTTTGGCTTTGACATTCCTGGTAGTTTTCATTTGGGAGTTTCTTTTAGTTGGTGACCAATGAATGCCTATTTTCACTTAGCCTTCTGGTACTAATAGGTCTGGGCAGTTTTCATTTATGATTTGTTTTGCAATTAATTTTTTTCAATTATTAAGAATTTGTTTTTCTTTCCCTTATACCCCCCATATCCCCAGGAAACCCTGATAATAAATATGCATAGTCAAAACAACACGTGCTTCTCCATGGCCTTTTGAGTAATTCTAAACTCTAGTACTTTACAGATAGTAATGTTTATTCACCAGAAGAATATTGGCAGATCTTTGTTCGAGGAAAACTTTGGACGTCATTAAAAGAAATCTAGTTTTCTGAAAGCAATCCAATCCATACTTCTGTTGTGTTCTGGGCTTGATTGTTTGTTAGTAGTATCTGTCCAATAAGTTCTGGTAATAGCTAAGTTATCTTTTCAACTGCATATCATCACCTGCATGATATACATTCTTCAACCACTGATCTTTTCCTATATGAGTAATTAAATTGAAGTCTTGAGTGATTGTAGATTTTTTTTTTTGCAATCTGCATCAACAAATGATAGCATCTAGAAGAGCTCACCATCTACAGGTTCTGTTACATCTTTCAAGAATTCTTGTATTATTTTGTCACATGCATAGCACATGCAAAGGTAGGAGATACCTTTGTTCAATAAAGCATTAAGTGCCTACTACATGCCAGACATTGTACTAGGTGCTTGAGATACAAGTACAAGGAATGAAACAATCTCAACTCAGAAGGAGCTTACATTCTAATGGAGAAGAAAAGTAGAAAGTACATATAAAAATATGTTTAATATTGTGAAAGCCTTTGTAAAATCCTAATTCTCTTATCAAAGATGCCTTCAAGTTCACGACTAAATGAGAGAGAGGATCATGGGAGATAAAACGGATCATTAAATTTTAAAAGTTTTGCACAAAACCAATGCAACCAAAATTAGAAGGAAAGCTGGAAATGGAAAGCAAAATTTTACATCAGGTTTCTGTGATAAAGGTCTCATTCTTCAAATATATAGGGAACTGAGCCAAATGTATTGATCGATTGGTCAGTTGATAAATGGTCAAAGGATATGAACAGGTAATTTTCAGAAGAAATCAAAGCTATCAATAGTCATGAAAAAATGCTCTAAATAACTGATAATTAGAGAAATACAAATCAAAATAACTGAGATACCACCTCACACTCATCAGACTGGCTAAGATGACAAAAAAAGGGAAATGAGAAATGCTAAAAGGGGGTATAGGAAAATAGGGACACTAATGCACTCTTGGTGGAGTTACGAACTAGTCCAACCATTCTGGAGAACAATTTGAAACTGCCCAAAGGGCTAGAAAACTGCATACCTTGTGACCCAACAATATTACTACTAGGTCTATATCCCAAAGATTTCAAAGAAAAAGGTAGTCTCATATATACAAAAATATTTGTAGCAGCTCTTTGTGGTGGCAAAGAATTGGAAACTGAGGGGACTATCATCACTTGGGGAATACCTGAACAAGATGCGATATATGATTGTGGTGGAATGTCATTGTGCTGTAAGAAATGATGGAATAGTTTTAGGAAGACCTGGACAGACTTATATGAGCGGATGCAAGCGAAGCAGGCAGAACTAAAAGAACATAGTACACAGTAACAACAATATTGTTATGATAATTAACTGGGAATGACAGCTACTCCATGACAGTTCTAGAAGACTCGATGAAAAATGTCATTCTCCTCCAGAGAAAGAACAGGTGACCTTTGAGGGCAGAGTGAAACATTTTTTTTCACTTTTCATTTTCCTTGCTTGCCCCCCACCCCACAACATGGCTAACGTAGTACATTACTTCATATGTATACTAGGTATCATTATTTCTTGGCTTCTTAATGGATGAGGCAAGGTGGAGGGAGGGAGAAATTTTGGAATAGAAAAAAAAATTTTAAATTTGCACTCTGGATAAAAGTAGGTATATGGGAGTAGAATTAGAATCTGTAACACCTGAGTTCAAATCCTACATCTACTACGTATTAGCTATGTGACCCTATTCAAATCACTTAACCTCTTTGTAGTCTCAGTTTCCTCACCCATAAAATAAGAATAATGACAAGAAGCAGCTATGTGATGCAGTAGATAAAGCACTAGACATAGAGTCAGGAAGACTGCAGTTCAAATTCCACTTTGAACACCAGCTATATAACCTTAAGCAAGTCACTTAACCTCTGCCTCAGTTTCCTCAATTGTAAAGTAAGACCTACTTCACAGAGTTGTAAAGGTCAACTGAGATAATACGTATAAAGTATATATTGCTTTACACATAGTAGGTGCTTAATAAACGCTTGTTTCTTTTTCTGTCTCACATAGACTTGTGAAGATGAAATGAGATGATATACATAAAGTACTTCTTACATTTTAAAATTCAACATAGATTCTTTTGTTAGGATTTTAAGAAGTGCTGACACAGGAGCTCTTTGGGCAGAAGGAACAAATAGAATCAACACTATAATAGAAGTGGGAAAATATGTGACATGCATTTTGACTGCAATATAGAGTATACTTAAGGGAATAGTGGAGGAGAAGGAAAGCAACACAAACATTTATTAGGCGATAACTATGACAAGATGTCAAGACTAGTGTTGAAAAGAGACCCTAGGGACATCCCATTGAACCTCTTATTGCGAGGCTAAGGAGTTTAGATGCCATGGGCAGCCATCGAAGGTATTTGAGCAGAGGAGTGCCAAAATCAAAATAAGAGAGAGGGAAGAGATTGAGAAAGGGAGAAGAGAGAGAGATGTTTTAGGTCTCTTGCAAAAGTTGTAAAAGTGAAGAAAAACACTTGAACTTCACATGCAAACTAAAGCTAAAAGCAGCTAGGTGTAAAAAAAAATTAAATTGTATGCAAAATATTACAATTAACTGCATTTAGTACAAATAATTCTTTTATTTATGAAATTTGCCAAAATGGGGATTGCATTTGCAGTTGTGTTTCAGTATTTTATAGTTAAACAAATACAGAGGAAACAGCACTGGTTCTGGAAGTAGAATACCTGGGTCCAAATCTTTCTTCTCATAATTGCTACCTTCATGACCCTGGGCAGGTCACTTAACCTATGTGGTACCTAGGGTCTTCTCATATAAAATGAGGAAATGAACTACAGGGCCTCTAAAACCCCTCCCAGGTCTAAATCTAGTCTCTATGATCTTAACAAATGCAGAGGTTTATTCTATCACTTAAATTCATTTCTACAAAGAGAAATTCACAGATCAAAAATACCTTGAGCCAACCATAAGGAGGGTCACAGCACTGTAAATGAAAAGGCTAACTAGGACACTTTACCCTTTGATTGTTGTACTTAACTCACCACAAAATAAAATTGCTCTATGGGGGGAATAAAGGAAAAGCATCTTGGAATCAGTATGGGATATGACCATGACAACCTATGGATAGTTTTCTTAGACCAAGTTCTACATTTTGGGGGACTCCTCATCCCAGATGAGTATTCAGGACTATATGGCATTATTTAGCACTTATACGCATGTTAGAGTTATGCTCTTTTTTATACATAAGATATCTGTAGCACTCGTAGGAATAGGACAGGACCAAAAGTCAGGCATATATTAGATTGGCTACAAATGGGATATATAGTTGAATACAGTATTGTAGTCCCAACCAAGAGAAATAGTAGAGAGGAAGAAGAGAAGAGAGCCCAGGACAGAACCATGAAATTAGCCATGAGTTCCCATGCAAATAGAGACCCTCAGTGTGTCCCAAAGAAATAACTGAAAATCAAGCACTAATTTTTGGGAGACCTTGTATTGTTTCAGAGACGACTGAATGTGTGTAATGGAAAAGACCAACAATCATGTTTACACAAATTAATTCTTTCTTTTAGATTGCATCTGTGGCTATTGGTTCTAGAATTCCTGCTGGGTTGATGTGGCAACTGATCTTTTCTCAAAATTCCCTGGATGTGGTGATGTTCCATTTTTAGTTGTTGTGAATTCTTCCCGGTGATCAATAGTTATGTTTCAATTCCTACACTTGGGGTTGAAATAATTTTTAAAACCCTACATATAATTCCCATGACATAGAATTTTTATCCTAGTTAAACCACATATGGAAGAAATAGTACGGAATGAAACTAGAAAGGAAGCTTGGAGTTAGATACAGAGGGCATTGATTGTCAGGATCTGTGGTTTAAGGTATGACTTTTTTTCCTTTACTAATGGAAGGATGTATTAATTTCTTCCTTGTTTCCAGCATGTGTTGAGGCGTAGCCAAGTGCACTTTCTTTTTTTTTTAATTTTTTTTGGGGGGAGAAGGCAGAGCAATTGGGATTAAGTGACTTGCCCAAGGTCACACAGCTAGTAAGTGTGTCAAGTGTCTGAGGCCAGATTTGAACTTAGGTCCTCCTGACTCTGGGGCCAGTGCTCTACTCACTGCACCACCTAGCTGCCCCTGCCAAGTGCACTTTCAATTGGAGATGGCTCTTTCTGAAGCTTTTTGCACGCTAGGGCAGGTTTAACTAAGCTCCCTGACTCACTCTTCTCTTCATCTTCATCTCCATCTCCATCTCCCTTTCCCCCGCTCCCCTTCCCTTTCTCCACAACTCCCTCTCCTTCTTTCAAGCCCAATGAGGAGGATAACAGGAGACTCCTGTAGGGGCCATCTCAGCTGTGGAGTGATTCAGCAGCCAAGATACTGTGTCTTAAAAACAAATGAGAGACTAAGTCCATTGGCTATCAGTTCAAGACAATGTTTTCTATATCTATGATTGCTATATCTTTTAAATAAATGTCCCTTCATAAAAGCTAAGTAATGTTAACTAGTTGAGAGTGGAGTGCTAAGTAATGGTATCAGTAATATTGAGGAGAAACTGGTGAGCACTGGGAGATTGATATTGAAGGAAACTCGAGCCCCCTGGGATAGGTCCTTGAGGGTATAGCATTAGAAGAACCTCACAGCCCTTCGAGGGTATCTCTAGAAGCCTGAAGGGAAATGGAGCAATAGCTCTTCATTACCTCCTTCCTTCCTATGATTCCAGCTTTCTTATATTTTACTCCCTTCCAGCTACTCTGAACTACTTGGGAGATTCTCAAATACAACTCTGTCTCCCAACTCTATGCCTTTTCACTGTCTGTATTCCATTCTTGGAATGCTCTTCCATCTTATCTCCACCTCTCGATTTTCCTGGCTTCTTTCAAAATTCATCTCAAGTCATACTTTCAGTAGACCTTTCCTGGTTCACCCCAGCCGACAGTCCCTTCCTTTTCAGATTGCCTCCCATCTACTCTCCATATATCTTGTGTATAACTAGTTACTTATATATTGTCTCCTCTGTTGTCAGGTAGAATATAAGCTCCTTGAGGGCAGGGATTATTTTTGTATATCCTTAGTGCATAGCACAGTGCCCAGTATGTAATGGTGCTTAATAAATGCTTGCTTGCTGACTGATGGACAGGAGAAAGGTCCTTATTCTCTAGCTTGAGCAGAGTTACACAATTATAGATCCATTAAACCGTCCAGTCCAAGGACATCACATGTAGGAAATATCAGGGACGGGATTTGAACCAAGTCCTTTGATTTAAGAGCTAATTTTCTTTCCACCATAGAATGGTGCCCCTTTCAGTAGCTCTGCATTCAAATGTAGGTATTTCAAATCTTGAGTGACTTTATCTCTCGAGGGCCTATCTCGAGAATACTCCATACCTTTCTGGGACTTTCCAGGACTAAGTACCCCAATTCTCCCTAATCGATTCATTTTAGCAAGTGAGTTAAATCATAAACCCACCAATACTCTCAATATTTCCCCCTAATTAATCCTTAAATAAGGTGGAAGAGGAAGAAAAGTTTGTATAGTGGAGGTGGGTGAGAACTGTGCTCCTCCAATTGCTTAGCCTTCTCATGACCTCAGTCAAACATTTATGTTGGGAAAGGAGGAAGACAGCAGTTGCTTGTTGTTAAGTCACTCAGACACGTCCGACTCTGTGACTTATCCATTGGGTTTGTTTTTGTTTTTGTTTTTTTACAAAGATACTGAAGTAGTTTGCCATTTCTTTCTCCAATGTGTTCCCATTTTACCCATGAGGAATTGAGGTAAACAGGGATTAAGTGACTTGCCCATAGTCACACAGCTACAAAGTGTCCAGAACTCAGGAACTCGGATCTTTGTGACTTCAGGTCCAGTGCTCTGTCTACTGCAGCACCTAGCTGCCATACCTTTGCTACCACGTAGTATTTGTATTTCCATGCCCAGTTACAGTAATGATTGTTATAAATATTTAATCACACAATTTTCATCATTTTTAAGCATGAGACTAATTATAAAGATTTATAATGTCTTTCTTTGTTTTATTGCATCTTAAGACCAACCTTTTCCCCTAAGGGAACCATTTAAATAAGGAGAAAATTAATTGGGAAACACGAAATTGTGGCACATGAATACAATGGAATACTACTTTTCTTTAATAAACAATGAATATAACGAATTCAGAGAAGCATGGGAAAACTTACATGCTCTAATACATAAAGCCAAGTAAGCGAAATCAGAACACAAGAAATATAATGTAACTGGAAAGAAAAACAAAAGCAAAACTAAACACTCCTTAATTATAATGGCTAATCTTGGCTCTAAAAATAAAAGAAGAGAAAAATGTATCTCTTTCCTCTATGTGAAGAGATGGCAGAGAACATCCCACATATTGTCAAACTTTAGTTAATAAGCAGGTTAGTTTTACCGAACTGCTGCTGTCTATATTTCTTTGTCTCTTTCTGTCTTTCTGTCTCTTTTTCTGTTTCTTCCTATCCCCCCATTCTAAGCGATAACTTAATGAGTAGGGAAGGAGGAAGGATGTATTTGGAAATAAAGATGATTTGAAAATGAAAAAAAAAGAATAAGATCAATTTTGAAAGTATGAGACAAGGAGAAAGAATGTGATTTAATTGGCAGATATTCACTTTACAGACAACTTTTCAGTAGTACTTCTGTTCAATTAGGTACATCTGTGGTTTGTGATGTCAGTTTTATGCCATGAACTGGAAAAAAAAGTAGAATCTTGCCAGTTTCATGTCAAACTACTGGCTGTTTCCTCACTTGCAGTCCAATTGTCAAGGTTGCTTGGCATTCCCAAATTTGATATTAGTAAAACTTTTTGCACTTAAATCCTTTGAGATTTTACTTTATACTTCTGGGTTGTGTTGTGAAATTTCAGCAATAAAAGTTAAGCTATATTTGCAAAGTAAAAGAATAAGGTTTAGTTTCCAAATCTTTGGATTTTTATGCCATTTTTAAAAAGCAGCATCATTTACAGTTGGTTCCTGATTATGGGTTCTCCAAATCACATAGATTACCCAGATCAGTAAGCCTTCAGAAGCAAATCAGCTCTTGGTCCCCAAGCATTCTGTTCTCTACCTATTTGGATAGTTGAGTAGTTGGACAGAGAGGATTCACTGATATATAGCATCACGGATTTAGAAGTGAATGAAACCTTAGAAGTCACCTCATCCAACTTATTTTATAGATGAGGAAACTAAGTTCCCAGGATCTGATCCTGGGACCTCTGACTCCAAGTTCAGCACTCCTTACACTAAATCAAGGATGGGGAACCTGCAGCCTCAAGGCCACACGTGGCCTTCTAGGTCTTTGGGGGTGGCCTTTTGACTTAAGTTCAAGTTTTACAGAACAAATTCTTTTATTAAGGGGATTTGTTCTATGAAGTTTGGATTCAGTGAAAGGGCTGCACTTGAGGACCTAGAGGGCCACATGTGGCCTTGAGGCTGCAGACTCCCCACCCCTGCACTAAACTATGATGCCTCTCAATGAGCACCTACTATGTTCAGCATCTGCCGAAGTTTGTAAGTATACAAACATGAATAAGATATAACAAGGATAGGAATAAATGGAAATACACTGCAAATATAATTTGGTAACTGCCATAAAAGGAGAATAAACAAAATGGTGTGGGAGTTTAGGGAAGGAAATGAAGATTACCTTTGGCTGAGGGAAAAGATCATGGGACTCAAAGAAGGTTTTATGGTGGTGCTTTTGAATGAAAAATAAAATTAGGACAAACAGTAATGGGTTTTCAGAAGAGAAAGAATTCAAGTCTGAACACAGGAAATCATAAAGAATGTCATTTGAATGTCCCCTTCGCTATACTTAGTGTATTGTGTTATTGAATGAGTACCAGAAGAATAGAATTCTTGAAAAAGTACAAGTTTGAGAGAAGCCTGGAAGGGTAGCTTGGGCCCATATTGCAGAGGATTTTGAAGGCAAGATTGTCAGATGAGTTATTATGAATTTTGAGCAAGGGTAAATGGCACAATTTTTTACATAGAAGCACAGAATCAAAGATGTTTGAACTAGAAAGGAACATAAAGATAAGCTACTACCTTTCCAGATGAGAAAGCAGATAGAGAGAGGTGAAGCAATTTTACTTACAGTCATACAAGTAGTAAGCAGCTGATCCAAGATTCGAACACAGATCATCTGATTCTGAATCTAATACTCTTTCCACAATTTCATAAGCAGCAATTGTTGGTTGATGGGCTCATTTATCCCACTCCTCTTCCCCCACCAAAGGGTATAAGTAGTATGTAGTTTCTTTAGTCAAGTTCTTGTTTCTGCACATGGCAGCTGCTCCAGATAATTCACCCCCTTGCCTTCCAGAAGCAATGCGTTCTCCTGTTGCCTCCACCTTTCACCCCTGGGCTGATGGAACCATTTTCCTATATTAACTTACATTTTGTTATTCTCGTTTGGTTAATTATGTTATTATATCTAATTACAGGTGCTCATATTTCCCTCCAGAAAAATAACCTCAACTAAACAATGTAGTATACCAGTTTAGTAGGCAGAGCAGTGGATTTGTAGTCTAGAAAACCTGAATTCAAATGCTACCTTTGACACTTGCCATATGATCATGGATAAATCAGTTAACCTCAGTCAGCCTCAGTTTCCTCATTTATAAGCACTCCTTACACTAAACCAAGGATGGGGAACCTGCAGCCTCAAGGGCACACGTGGCCTTCTAGGTCTTTGGGTGCGGCCTTTTGATTGAGTTCAAGTTTTACAGAACAAATTCTTTTATTAAGGGGATTTGTTCTATGAAGTTTGGATTAGGTGGCCCTTAAAGGTCCCTTCTAGTTCCGAATCTATGAATTCAGATTTACATACCACTTACAAGTTTGCAAAATCTACCTCGCAATAACCTAATTGGTCCAAGGTGTTATTATCCCTCTTTTGCAAATGAGGCAACTGAGTCTCAAAGGTAACCTATTTTTGGCTACATACCAAGTATCTGAGGCAGTTCCACTAGTGCCTTTTACTAGTTGTTCCAGAAAAGAGCTAAATGTATCTGGGAAGTTCCATGATTTACAATAGGCTATTCCAAAAGTGTCATGAATTAATGATGTTCTAGTTGATTTCAGAAAAATGACCACCTTAAGTTCTCAGAAAGACGGAGACATTCATTTCCCTGACACCTTTTTAAAAGATAGAAGGCTGTTTGTTTTGTTCAATTTCCAGTTTATGTCTGATATACCAGAGGAATTGTCTACTGCTTCATTGTAACTGCTTTGTTTTGAATTGTTTGGCTTTGGGAAGGAAAAACTCATCAGAGTTCTATTTTCTGGGTGTGAGTGATGTGAAATGAAATTGACTTCCCCCTTCCTACTGTACATGTATGACTCAAAATAGATGGAACTCAATCTATAAAATTCAGGGAATTTTAGAATGAGAAAGGTACCTTAGAATTTAGCTACTTAAAGAATTAACCAAAGACTAAACCACTGGTAAGGGACCATCTAGCATTCGCTGAATGAGGAATTCACTATCTCAGGAAAATTCATTCTATTTTCCAGAAAGTCTTAAGTTCTAGGCAATTCTTCCTTACGTTGTGTGGGAAAGGAAGCATGTGGCACTGAAAAGAGTGAGCAATGGATATATAGAATCAGAGGGCACAGGCTCATATCCTGGCCCTGATACTTGAACGAATGAAAAAGAATTTTATTAAGTGTCTGCTATGTGCAAAGCACTGTGTTAGAGCAGAGAATACATACAGATATAAAGATGAGATAGTCTCTGCCCTCTAGGAACTTATGTTCTAATGGTAGTAAACAACACTGAATCACAGAATAGAGAACTGGAAGGGACCTCAGCAGCCATCTGGCCCAACCCATCATAATCTATTACTCCACTTCTCTGCCTTCATCCCTTACCCTATTCTTCTTCCTCACCATGACTTTTAATCTTTCTACTCCTCCATTCTTTCACCCTTACACTGGCTGTATATATCCTCTTCCCTTTTCTCATATGGACAACCTTGGTGAACCATTGAATGGCCTCCCTGAAGCCTTTGACACTATCGATCACCCCCTTCTCCTTGACACACTCCTCTCTCTAGGTTTTCATGACATGGCTTTCTCTTGCTTCTCTTCCTACCCGTGTGACAGCTCCTCAATCACATTTGCTGGATCTTTATCCAGAACATTCTGACTAATGGTGGGTATCCTCCAAGCCTCTCTTTTAGGCCTTCTCTTCTCCCTCTGTACTATTTCACTTGGTAATCTTATCTGCTCGTATGGATTCAATTATGAGCACTATGCAGATTCTCATATTTGTCCAGATCGAACCTCTTACCTGACTTCCAATATTACCTATCTAACTGCCTCTTCAATATCTTTAATTGGATATCTTGTAGACATCTTAAACTCAACATGTCCAGAATTGGACTTGTCTTTCCTCTCAAAACTCTCCCCCTTTCCTATCTTCCCTATTATTGTTGAGGGTTGTAACAGGTGTTGCTAGCAGCTGCTGTGGGGGTAAAAGACAAGCACACGGGAGGGCTGCTAGCACAGGTTCTTTGATCTGCTTTTCTAAGGAAAGCAACTTGAAAGGGTTTACAATCTCACTTTAATCAAACATACACACATCATTCACTTAGTTCAGGGGGAAAAGCCAGCACCCTGAACTTCAGAGCAAATACAAACAGAAATTACAGAGACAATGTAAACAGAGCAAACACACGCAATTATCAACAGACAGGCCTCTAGCTGTCTGACCAAAGAGTTACATAGTTACCAGAGAGAGTCACCAACATCTGGGTTTTCAAAGCTCGGATGCTCCAGGGGCTACCCAGAGTCTCATCTGGTCAAATCACACAACATTTTTCCAGTGAGTGAGAGCCCCAAGCAAAACACTAACTTCTGAGTTTATATACCCTGTTCAGGGTCAAAGGGCGTCTCAACCATGCAACTCAAAACCATGTGAACTAGGCTTTCCCTTGACCTATGCAGGTCATCGAAGGCTCCCAATTTAGTCAAAGAAACAAAGACCAGACTCATCAAAGGCATGTGATCACCTCAGTGCTCCAAAAGAGAAAACAGTAAAAAAAAAAAAAGTCCCATCGTAATTACCAATACAAGGGTATAACATCCTCTCAGTCAATCTAGCCTTGTGGCAGAGGTATCATCCTCGACTCCTCTTTCTCACCTCTAATTTCCAATCAGTTGTCAAGTCCTGCCGTTTCTACCTATACATCTCTTGATGCATCCCTTTGTCTCCTCCACCACTGACATTACCCTGGTGTAGGCGCTTATCACCTCAAAATTTGGACTGTTTCGGTAGTCTTCTGTTTTGTCTCCCTGCCTCAAATATCTCCCCACTCTAGTCCAACTTCCACTCAGTTATCAAAGTGATCTTCCCAAAGCTTGAGTCTAACTATACAACTCCTCTATTTAACAAATTCCTATGGCTTTTATTACCAGAGGTGTGCCTGAGCCAGCTCTAACTGGCTATTCCAAGCCAATTGTTAAATTTTCAGTGTGAGCAGAAATTGTGCAATTGACTGCAAATCAAGGATTGATTTAATATTTTATTGATTGTTTAGACTTAGGAAGATGTTAATAATGGAGATTAATTTTAAAAGTATGTGTACGTGTGTGTGTGTGTACTTCCCCCCTCCCCCAAAGCTGGTTGTTAAACATTTACCAGCATACCCTTATATTTCTTTATAAATATTGCTTGAGCTCAGCAGTTCAGTAGAAGCTCAGGGAATAAAATCATCACCAGACTGGAGGCCTGATAGCTATAGGCTAATAATAATAATAACTGGAATTTACACTGCATTTAAAGATTTGCAAAGCGCTCTACAATTACTATCCATTATCTCGTTTGAGCCTCATAATACCCCTAGGTCTTATCTCCAGGATCAAATAGAAAATTCTGTTTGGCACTCAAAGCCCTTCATAACCTGGCCCTTTCTGGTCTTTTTATACCTTACTCTTTTCTACACTCTGAGATCCAGTGACCCTGGCCCTACTTACAGTTTCTTGCATAAGACATTTCATACCCCCAACTCTGCATTTTCCCTGGCTGTCCCTCATGATTCCCATCTCTGTCAGCTTCCTGGCTTTTCTGGCTTCATTCAAGTCTTAGCTAGTGACTTCTTTGAGAAAACTTTTTCAGTCCCCTTTAATCTTAATGCCTTCCCCTAAGATTATCTCCCATCTATGTAGTATATATATATCTTGTTTGTACATAGTTATTTGCATTTTGCCCCCCCCCATTAGACTCTGAGCTCCTTGAGGACAGAGATTGTTTTTTTTTCTTTGAATCCTCGGAACTTAACACAGTGCCTGGCACATAGAGCTTAAAATATGCTTGTTGACCTATCTTTATTTGAAAGGTTACAGTGGGGATCCACTGTAACATATTGGGAAGGTGGCCATCTAGCCTTTTCTAGAAGGTCTCCAAGAAGGGAGAACCCACCATCTCTCTAGGCAGCCCATTAGGTAGTAGGAGAGTATGTGTTAGGACAGAAAACTTTGGTCTAGGGCAGGGCTTCTTAAACTTTGTCCATTCATGACCCCTTTTCGCCAAAGAAATTTTTATACAACCATAGGTATATAGTTATATAAAATAGGTATACAAATCAAACATTTACTGATAATAAGTTATAAAGAAATTTATTTTTAAATAATTCTTTGGTATACATTTAATTTTACCATTTATTAAAGACGAAAGTAAATTTGCATGTTAATGGGATGGATGTGCTTGCTTATTTTTGCATAAAGAATTAAATCTTGGCAGAATATTTGATACTGCAGGACACAGAGCATCTTCAACATATTTCAGAGTTGACCAGTATTTTGATTTTATAATCATCAATGCTGTGTTGAGAACCAAGGCCGCAGTGAAGTTGTGCGATGCAGTTCTGGCAAGCATTGCCAGAAACACCTTGGGTTCATTACATGTTTGATTTTGAAATAATTTTTGGTCATTGTGCATTCAGAAACCTTTTACTATTGCCAAATTTTTTGAGACCCGCCCCCTCCACATTCAGTGACAGGACCCTGTATAGGGTGGCAACCCACAATTTAAGAATCTAGGGAATGACAGGAATGGTGAATAAATCAGGTAAAAAGGTGGAGCAGATGATTGTCACATCCTTTCCAAAGGAAATGGTAGTATTGATTTTATTACTGTTCTCAAGCCAGAGTTGTAAGGAGGGGGAGAGGTCAAGGCAGGTGGTAGGATCATAGAATTACAAAATAGATTTGGTGTTAAAAAGGACCTTAGAAGTCAGGAGTCTGACCACCCTATTTTACAGATGAGAAAACAGACTAAGCAAGTTGTGACTTATCTAGGGTCATACATCTGCTAAGTGTCTGAGACAGGATTAAAACTTAGTTTCTCCTGACACTATGGCAATTTTTCTATGTTCAGAGTGAATGGATGTGAAACATAGTTTGGGGTCAGCTAGATATATCGGGTTAGGGGAGTTTGCATGTAATCACACATAAATCAGACAGTTTGGTCCCAGACTAGAATTCCAAAGCTGAATGTGTCAACTTTCCTTAGGAGGGAGCCATAGTTTCTAGAGGTCTAGTCCAGAGTATGCCATTGCCACTTATAGAGGTGGGTGTGATGGGGTAAAGACTCCTAAAAAACCCCAACAGGTATAGCTGCAGGAGAGATGGCAAGATGTTCAGGGCAGGTGCTAGACCTATATCGGCCTCAGTTTTATTATTCGTAAAATGAGGGGGTTGGACTGGATGACCTATAAGATCCCCTTTATCTCTAAATCTATGGATCCTATGAAATCTGACTCCATCTATCTATTGATCACACTTCTCTCCTCTGAAGCTGTGAGAAACAATCTTAATGCCTCTTCCACAGGAAAAATGTTCACATATTTGAAAGAAGCTATATCGTAGGCTTTCTCTAGTCTAAACATATCCACTTCCTTCAACTGTTCTTCACATACCATGGTTTCGAATTCCTCTACTACCTTGTTCACCACCTTCTGGACACTCCTAAAAATGTTGCCACTTAATAGGAAACACATTGCTTATATACAGGGTGTCGCAAAAATCTTAGAGCAGTCTTAATTCTTTTTTTAAAAAATAGCTATTATTTAAATATTCAAAGTTTAAAATGGCACTGTGACTTCAGAGATACCCTGTATATGAGCAATTTGTTTCCTGCTTTATAAGCTTCAGTAGCTTAAAACTACACTAAGGCTTTTGAGATACTAGGTGGCACAGTGGATAGAATGCTGGGCCTTGAATCAGGAAGACCTGAATTCAAATTTAGACTCAGACACTACTTGTGTGACCCTGAGCAAGTCATTCAACTCTGTTTGCCTCAGTTTCCTCATCTATAAAATGAGATAGAGAAGGAAATAGCAAACCATTTTAGTATTTTTGCCAAGCAAACCCCAAAAGGAGTCACAAAGAGTCGGACATGACTGAAATGACCTAACAACAACAACAAATATAATTGAAATCCATTTCCCTAAAACACTCTGAACCCTCTATCTGTTCTGGTTCTACTGAGAATGGCATATTCAAAATGTTATGTTATTATCTTTAATTATGATAATCTGCTAGGTGTCTGTCACAATCTTTAAAAAAAAGGTAAGATTTAACAAGATTATTTCAGCAGACTGTTTCAGATGTATTTTTTTCCCATGGGGCCTGTATTTTATACTTCTATTTTCTGTATTCCTTTATTTTCTACCCTCCAACCTATGTCTGTGTGCTTTATTCAAGGGAAATAATTCAGTGTAGACTTTTGTTTATCAGTCTGAAACAAGGTCATGGACGAGTTCCAACTGTTGGTAGAGGTGGGGAGGGGAGGTCCCTTCCTTTCTCCCAGGAAGCAGTGAAATAACATAAATGTAATTAGCATTCTTTGTTATTCTTTCAGTACATGTTTTAGTTTGTCCTTGGTGAGTAGATAGCTGTTCCCAACACCCAAGGCGACATTAGTTGCTACATCTAAAACATGTTTTCCTTCCTTAAAAATAGAGCAAGTAATGAATGAGCCAAAAACAAATCAATCAATATTTATTAAGTGCTAAGTATGTCCTTATCATTGGGGATGAAAAGAAAAAAGTAAAAAATACCTCCCTACAGGAGCTTACATTTTAAAGGTGGAGACAACACATGTATGCATTTGTGTGTGTGTTTATGTGTGTGTGTGTGTGTGTGTATGTGTGTGTACACTCTAGGTATGTATAAGATATATACAAAATAAATACAAGGTAATCTTAGAAAAAAAAGGACACTGGCAGGTGGAAGGATTTGGAATTGAATGTTGAAGAAATCCAGGAATTCTAAGAAATGGAAGTAAGGAGGGAGAAAATCCCAGGCATGGAAAATAAGTGCAAAGGCATGAAAAAGGAGAGGAAGAATTGTGCTGAAAAACAGCAAATAAGCTAAACCAAAAAGTGGGTAGAAAAGAATAATGTATAGGGATACTGGAAAGACAGAAAAGGTCTAGGTTGTGAAGACTTTTAAATGCCATCCAGAGGAGTTTACATTCAATCCTAGATGTAATAGGGAGCCACTAGAGTTTGTTGAATAAGGAGAGAGGGAGGTAACAGGGGCAGATGTACTTTAGGAAAATCCCATTGGCAGCTCTGTGGAGAATAGATAAAAGTGAGGAGGCACTTGAAGGAGGAATGTTAATTAGGAAGCTATTTCAGTGGTCTTAGAAAGAGTGACAAGAGCCTAAAGTTAGGGCTCTGTGCCTTTGTAAATGGAGAAAAGGAAATGGAGATGCGAAATTTTGTGGAAATAGAAACCACAATATTTGTCATCTGATTGGATATGTGGGGAGAAAGAGAGGTAGATTGAATATGTGGGAAGGAGTTGAGGATGCCATCATGGTTGTCAACCTGGGTGACTGGAAGGATGGTGGCACCACTGGTTGACAGAGATAAGATGAATTTTGGGGAAAACAGACTTCTGTATAAGACATGGTGAGTTTGAGATTTCTGTAGGACATACAGTTCATAACGTCAAATAGGACACTGGTATTGTAGCACTGCAGTTTGGGGGAAAGACCGGGGATAAATATAAAGAGCTAGGAGTTATCAACATAGAGGTGATCACTGAAACCGCAGATCTGATGAGAATATCAAGTGAGAAAGTACAAAGGTAAAAAAGAAGAAGGTCCAGTTCAGGGTACCTGCTGTGTATGATATGGATAAGAAAACAGTTTGTAGAAGTACAAGGACTCAAGAAATAATAAAATGTTGGGGGCAGGGGCAACAAACAGACTAAGAAGGTCACTCCTCATAAAAACCATAAGCAGATTTATGACTTCTAAACCGAGGGCCATAGAAGTAGAGACTGGACATATTCTGTACTTCAGCAGAGGAACTGTCTTCATTATTGCAGACTTTGGAAGCGAATATCAGGAGTATTTGAGACAGATATCTGTCATTACAACCCTAGTCTCTTAAAGTCCTGTGGGAAGGTCACCACCTGATGATTTGCCAAGGCCAGCGACATTGCTTCTGGGTACTAACTGAGATGCATTTGGTGGATGGTAAATTGGTCTGTGAATTTGTACTTAATCCAGGGCTATTTGCCATTTTTACCAATGGTGTAGATGTCATGCTGACCAAATTTGCAGATCACATCATACTAGGAAAGATACTTAAGGCAGGCAGACTTCAAAAAAGTCTTGATAGGTTAGCGGGGTTGGCAAACTATGGCCCAACGGCCAAATCCATACCATTACCTGTTTTCATCACTTGCTTATGTCTTAGATATACCTGTGAGCATCTCAAAGAATAAAGTGTAATAAGGATGTAAGTATAAATAAGTGTAAATTCTTATGTTTGAGTTGAAAATCAACTCTACAGTAATAAGATTGGGAATGTGTGGCTAGACAGAAGTTTGCCTGATAAAGATAAGAGAGCTTTAGGGGACTACAGGCTCATGATTAAACTGAGTTTCAGTGCACAGGGGCACAGTATCCAGGGCCAGGGAAGCAATAGTCCTGTTGTACTCTGCCTGTGATCTGCATACAGTTTTTCAGGAAGGACACTGATAAATTATAGAGTACCCACAGAAGGAAACCAGGGTGGTGAAAGGGATGGATGTGGATGAGTTAAAGTAAATAGAGACATGTAGCCTGGAGAAAAGAAGGCTTAAAGTGATAGCTGCCACCAAATATTTGAAAAATTGTCATATCAAAATGGGATGGAACTTCACATATTTATAACAGGAAGGAATCTCAGAGGCCATTTAGTCCAACGCCTTTCTATAGTGATGACACTAAGACCCAGAGAGGTTTATTAACTTGCTCAAGGTCACAGAAGCCATAAGCATTAGAGACAGGGTTTAAGACTAAGTCATCTGCCTCCAGAGTTGGTACATATTCCATCATACCCTGCTTCTTCTCCTTAACCACTTCTGCTTGGCCACAGAGGGCAGAACTGGGGGCAATAAGTGAAAGTTACTAAGGCAGATTTAGATTTTCTGTAAGGGAAAACTTCCTTATCATTAGAATTATTCAAAAGTGGACTGGGCTACTTTGGGGTCAAGGATTGGGAGGGGGAAAACACAGTATACCAGTCTTCAACTAGAGACTAGATAGCCAAATGTCACATATCTATCATAGAGGGGATTCTTACTCCTTTCTGGGTTATTCTAAACTCTAGATGAGGGACACATGAATAGATTTCAAGGGGACTGTGAACTTGGATGGTGAAAAATTACATCTTTATTTCATAATAATTGGTTTCCTTTGTAATAATATGTATTTTTATTCATTTTAAAACATTATTCTGAAAAAGTATTCCTAGCCTTCACTAGGTTACTAAAGGTATTTTTGACACACACAAAAAATGTTTAAGTATCTCTACTCTAGATGCTGAGATATTTTTCAATCTTGATTCTGAAAGATGAGTCCAAAGGATTAGAATTGCTGTCATACTGCCGGTAGTATTGGAATCAATTTTCCTTTCACCTTGTTGTTTGAGTTCTATATGTGTTCTGCTTTCTCCATTCAGGAATAAATAAGTACTATTCTGTGTTCTCTGGAAGAATAGCACGGAAGATTTTCTGGTTTGTGTGTGACCCTGCCATCATGTAAAGAAACTAGTAACTCTATCCAGGTCTGAATAATCACTGTGGGAATTAATCTGTAAGAATTGTATGATTCTGATAAGTGACACACCTCGAAAAGGTCCCATCTAAGGAGGTTCTCTCAATCCCAGCCTGTAGTAGGGAGATCTTGCAAGAAAGAGAACTCTAATATAGATGATGATACAAAATGATGAAATTTTGGGACATGTGAAGTCAAGAAAGCAGTCATAGATAATGTACAGAGGGCCTAAACTTAAGTCTTTAACAGCTGACATAAACAATATGTAGCAGGGTTTTCAGGACAACACTTTATATGTAGCTTATGTAGAATGGGGCAGCTTATGCTGTACAATATAATAATCAACCACCACACCAACCCTCACCCCTCTCTAACTGCTGTTGATTTATTTCCTTATTCATTTTCATCCTGGGTTCTTGGTTAAGGAGTATATTGTCATATTTCCTCATAAATTAATAGAAATGCACAATTTTTCTTATCAATCAGTTTGTTCTGAGCCCTGATCATGATTTAGCAAAACCTATTCCCATGACCTTTCTCTTTTTAAGTATCAAACCTTGATTTCATAAAATTAGACAAACACCAATGTTTCTGATGATATAATTTATTAATAATAAGAGAATTTGAAACATATTTAAACGTCTCAACAGTGCATCAGAGAAAAGTGAGAAAAGTCGCAGCCAGAATCCCCAGTATTTGTAGGTTTCAAGTGCTAATTCCTCCATGGTAACTGAAACCATAGTTCAAGAATCTATTTCTTATGCTAGTAGTTGGCGTTTTATCAAGATTCTTCTCCATAGTATAAGAGTTAAACTTGAGTCTTTCAAAATACCTATCTTGGTTCTTTCTATATCACAGTTAACTCACTCAGTCTCATAGGAAAGGAGGTTTTCTCTGTGCCTCACACAGTTTCAACCATGTCAAATAATTCTCTCCATAATGACGGTTAAACTGTGGCTCCCTCAAGATTATATTTCAGAGTCTCTGTGAGAGAGGCTATTTAGAGTAGAATTATGAGTATATACAAAGAACATGCTACTTACCATTTTTTGGTATAGACATTAGTCAACTGGACCACATGACCTTGAAATTATTTGCACTACACCATCTGAAGTAACATGCACAGGATCAAACAAGAAAAGAATGGATGACACTGAGGAAATTTGGTAAGGGCAGCCCCATTGTAATAGGAATACAATCATATTTAAAATGGTGAAGATGTACAAACACAGGATTGGTCAAGGAAAAGGATTACAAGGATTACAAGGATTACAAAAGGGAAACTGGGGGGGGGGGCTGGAAAGCAGGGACTGGCGTGAGCTCCACACCAAGTCCCTCCAAAAACCTATAAAAAATGGCTCTGAACCAATTCTAGAACTGCAGAACCCACAAAGTGGCGGAGGGAAGCAGGGCTCCAGCCCAGGACAGCCTGGATGGTCTGTGGGTAAGGTCTGTCCCGCACAGAACTCCCAGCTCCCAGCTGAGGGGCAGAGATGAGCCGAGCAGAGCCCAGTGTGGGCAGCGCGGACCGACCAGACCAGGAGCCAAGTGGAGTGTGACCTAGCACCATGAATTACTGAGCTGTGGCATTTACCAGACCTCTCAACCCACAAACAGCAAAGACAACAGAGGTTGGTGGGAAAAGCTGCAGGGACTGAGTTTGCAGTTTGGCCACCGCACCTGGGGCAGTGGAGGTGGGGCAGCTTTAGAAGTACAGCTGCAGTTGCTTCTGGCCCCAGGCCCACCTGGTGGGAGGAATTAAGTGGCAGATCAGACCAGTAGTGCAGAGCCTGCTGAAGATTTAAGCCCAGTCTGGGTAGGGGGTTCTTGGGGAAGGAGGAGTGCTGGTGAGGCAGCGCATCAACCCAAGCATGGAACATAGAACTCTTTAGTCTACAAGCAGTCATAC
>CM053627.1:172587674-172604779 GCA_028646595.1 Phalanger gymnotis
GAGGGGAGGGCAGACTGGGGAACAGGGCAACCAGAGTGTAAGCCATCTTGGAGTGGAGGAGGGTGGAAATGGAGAGAAAATTTGTAATTCAAACTCCTGTGAAAATCAATGCTGAAAACTAAACATATTAAAAAATAAAAATAAAATCACTGGAAAAAACAAACAAACAAAAAAACAAAAGGGAAACTGAATTTGAGAAAGAGGACTACATTCACTGGCCGGAGAGACATGGATTCCAAGGTGAAAGCTGGATAGTGATAATGAAAAGAAATAACCAGCAAACCATTTATTTAAGCGACTGCTTTGTGACAAGCACTGTATTAGGTGCTGGGGATGTAAAGAAAAAAACAGAACAATTTCAACCCTTCTGGAAGGTACATTCTGATAGAAGTTTGGTGGAACTATAGTCAAAACCTGTAGTCTTTATATATAAAATAGATGAAGTCAAGTCAACTTGTATTATATCAGGCAATTTACCAGACCATCAAAATGGAGGTTATCATACATGATCAAAGTAGAAGAGGAGTCTGAGGGAAGGCTTGAGAGCATCTTGAAGTTAGAGAAAAGTGAGGTTGCCAAAATAATGAATAGTTAAAGAGGTGGAATTATCAGCAGGTTCCTACTCTTCTCAGAACTCATTCTCTTAGGGTTACCAGAAGGAAGAAAAGCTTGCCTCCCAGTAAACTGACTACCGAATAATTAAAACATTGAATGGAATGCGAAATCTTAAGGAAAAAATTATGTTTGCAATATCACAAAACTCCGGCATAAATTTAAAATTCACAGCATGTACAAAACAACTTGTTTGTTACAGCTAGCAAACTGACAGTATGTATGGTACTTTTTAATAACATATAGATATATTTCCTCCAAAAATACAAAAGGAACAGCTTTTGTGTGTATGTAGGCCTGCTTGCAATTTGTACATAGTACATATTATGAAATGTCAGCATGCAATTTGACCCAGTGTTTTTTCCTCAATTTCACAATGATTCTCACAGTAAGTACATTTAATTTTATATAATTATAATGTAAAATTATTTCCAGAAAAAAATGAGATTCATTTATTATTGTACACGACTTGTTCTCTACTTTTCAGTTAAAGTGTAATGGGATGCTTCCATTATTCGATAAATATCAGGTTTCTCTTTAGAAAACAGTGGCCTGTTCTTTGGAGGTAAATCACCACTCCCTCCCACCCCCTCCCCACCTCTTCACTGGCTTCTTGAACTCATCTTTAAAACCTACGTTCTAATATGTTATCCTGAAAACATCAGGTTATCACTTTCCCAAGCTCTAATACAAAGTACGACTTTGAAAGATTCTGTGTGAACAAACAGATTGATAGAAATTAAGGGCTGAATGTCACTTTGTTTCATCCAAAGCATTGGCTGCTTGCTGGGCTGCAGTTCCCTAATCTATACAGAATCTGTGAGCCAACATCTTTCCCTCCTTTTGCTTTTTTCACCCCTCTAATCCTTTATTAACCATCTGAAATTTCCTGATCAGGGGGTTTATTTTGTATTGTGCTTACTACCTCCCACAGAAAATGAAACACATAATTGCATGAGATTTCTTTACCCCCCATGGACTATTGACAGAGGCATTTGTAAGCGGCTGTCAGCCAAGGTGTGGAGTGGTGACTTAGAGCCCTTCTGGTTACGCTATTAGTTGTGCCATAAATTAGCGTGACTGGGGGAGTCTTGCCTGGACTAAAGAAAGAGTACATTTGTTTCTCTAATTCTAGCAGAGATGGCTCTTTTTATCAGTGTTGCTTATGTGGTTTCAATTTAGCTGTTCCTGTTTTTCTTCTTGCTAAACTAAGGTACACCAAAAGTTCTCTCAGTCACCCCAACCCCAAACCTCTGAGATATGTTTGGCTCCTTCCTCTTATCTCTATTTCTTTTTTTTTTGCATTTAATAGTATTTTTTTCAATTACTTGTAAAGATAGCTTTCAACATTCATTTTTGCCAGATTTTAAGTTCCAATTTTTTCTCCCTTCCTCCCTTCCCTCCCTTTCCCCAAAACAGCAAGCAATCATGTACAATACATGTACAATCATGTTAAACATATTTCCACATTGTCATGTCGTGAAAGAAGAATCGGAACAAAAGGGAAAAACCATAAGGAGGAAAAAAACAAAAAAAAAGAGAAAATAGTCTGCTTCAATCCGCGTCCAGACTCCATAGTTCTTTGTCTTGTTGTGATTAGGATTTTCCATCATGAGTCTTTTGAATTGTCTTGTAATGGTATTGCTGAGAAGAGCTAAGTCAGTCATAGTTGATGCTTGTGCAATGTTGCTGTTACTGTGTACAATGTTCTCCTAGTCCTGCTCACTTTACTCAGCATCAGTTCATATAAGTCTTTCCAGGTTTTTCTGAAATCTGTCTGCTCCTTGTTTCTTATAGCACAATAGTATTCCATTACATTCATGTAGTACAATCATTCAGTCGTTCCCCAATTGAAGGGCATTCCCTCAATTTCCAGTTCTTTGCCACCACAAAAAGAGCTCTTTCTCTATTTCTAACCAGTCCCATCATTCTGTTCATTCTACATCTACAATTTTTCTCCCATCAGTCTCCTCCTTTCCTCCCCTTCTCTCTCTCTCTCTTTCTCTCTCTCTCTCTTTCTCTCTCTCTCTCCCCTTCTCTGTCACCTTCTTTGAGTATTCCTCATCACCTAGATGATTTCAATAATCTACTAGGGCTCTGCTCACCTCCCCATGTCTCCTCCCTCCCCTTATACACATTTATTCTTTTTCCACACTAATCCAGTCCCCATATAGCTGCCAAATGAATCTTCCTAATGACACAGCTCTGATCACAGGCTCATAGTATCAGAGATTTAGAGCTGAAGGGATCTATCTCATGCTACTCCCCCTGCTTAAAATTCCCCAGGGGCTGTCCATTGCCTACAAGATAAACTCAAAAGAGCCTAGTGATGAAGGTTTTCTGTAATCAGTCAAACAGGCTTTCATTAGGCACTTACCATGTGCTAGAAATTGTGCGATGTGCTGGGGATGTTGAAAAAAAAGGGGGGGGAGGGATAATCCCCACCATCAAAAAGCTTGCATTCTAATGGGATAGAAAACAGATACATAAATCAGGATATACAAGATAAGTAGAGTAGATGGAAGGTGGGCTCAGAGGGAAAGGTTCTGATAGCTGAGGAGAGGAGGGAAGAAGAGGGACAATTAAGAAAGGTCTTTTGGAGGAGGCAGCATGGATCTGTAAGTGGAAGGTTAGGAGGTGTAGGATATATGTGCTGCTTATATAAGATGTATGTGTCCACACGTGTCATCTAATACAGTTTGTGGGAAGGCATTGATAGAGATCTCGGGAATTCTGCTTATTCCTCTCCAGAAGAGACTGTGATCCCATCCTTAAGAGGAGGAAGAGAAGGGGGGCTACTCTGTTTTCTTATGAGCGGGTGTACCAGAGTCTGCCCTCTAAATATGACTGGCCCTGGGGCATAGTTCTTTAAGGAGGATTCCCTAAGTGTACAGCTTCAAGTATGAATCCTCCCCACCAGTGTTAGTTATGCTAAAAACCAACAGCGTATAGTAAGCCAATCAAATACAAACATCCAAATGGATAGTGAACAGAAAGTAAAGTTCTGCCAGTTAGAATATACCAGGAAATATTCAGTAAATGAGCTCTTTAGATGGGATCAAGCTGATAACTCAATCAAGAAAGCCACCTCAATCTCACTGTAGGTGAAATTTTCTGAAGTCTGGGGAAGCAAGATGGAAATCAGGGACATGTTACGACTCGGCTCTTACATGTCGGCTATTTCCCAGTTTTTTTTTTTTCTCTCTCCGTGAATCTCTCCCTAAACAGAGTCTGAAGTAGGGTCCTTGCCTCTTAAGCAGGCACCACCATCAAGACATAATTCTCTCTGCCATTTAGGAAAGTATTATGCAAAATGCTCCTGGCTAAAAACCTGAGTTCCACAGGCCTGGTGGGAGCTAAGGAGGCAGGGACAAATGCAAAGGCAGGAAGATGGGAAATGGAGTATTGCATGTGAAGCTGGTTCCCACATACTTTTCTATCCTCTCTCTCATCATTCCCATTCATATACACTATAATAGGACCGAATCGAACTACTTACTGTTCCCTAAACGTATCCTGTGCTTTCCTCCTTACCTACCTTCACTTACACAATTTCCTTTTCCTAAAAGTAACTCCTTCCAGTTCTTTTATATATTCTCCCTATATCTGCTTGGCAAAATCTTCTTGGTCCTTCGTGAGAAAGATGGTGTTTGAGCTGGGCTTTAAGGCTTATCGCTGATTCTATATTAGAATAATGAAATTGAAGTCAGGAATAATAGCTGGGTTTAAGTTCCACCTCTGACACTTAGCAATGGTGTGCCTGTGGCACACTTAACTTCTTTGAGTCTCAGTTTACTAGTTTGTAAAATGGGTATAATAATATCTGTAAGTACCTTGCAGAATTGTTATGAAGCTAATATGAGAAAACAGATCTGAACTGCTATGCGAACTCTAATAGAAATATTAACTATCACCATCATCATCATCATCCTTCCATCTGGAAGTAATCTTTCTCTTGATGGGCCATTTCCAGTTGTCCTGATCTATATTTTGCCACTGGAACCAGATGGCTCTAGAGGAGAGAATCTGGTGACTTTGCACAGCCCTGCCTCACTTAAAACCGATTCACTTGCAAGTCATAATATCACCTTCTGGATGTCGTGAATGAAGGACGAACAACAGTCAACAAGCAGTGAGTATCAGTAGCTGCCCTACTGGGGACCCAACTGGACAGTTCCAGTGGGGCAACACGGCTCCTTCCTTCCTTCCTTCCTTCCTTCCTTCCTTCCTTCCTTCCTTCCTTCCTTCCTTCCTTCCTTCGTTCCTTCCTTCGTTCCTTCCTTCCTTCCTTCCTTCCTTCCTTCCCTTCTTTCTTTCCTTCCTTCCTTCCTCCCTTCCTCCCTCCCTTCTTTCTTTCCTTCTTTTCTTCTTCCCCTTCTCTCCTCTTCCTCTGTCCACGTAGGGAATCATACCCTTACCTGGGGTTACTCCACCCAAAGCAATACAAATTTTGATCTCTGAAACCTCACAAAGTATCTTGGGGTTTACAGGCTAGATTTCTTTTTTAAGGACCATGTCTTAAACCCACATCACTCTGGCTCTTATTGATTGGCCAACAATAGGTCCCAGCCTAAACCTCATTTGGTTATTATTTGGCCTCTGATGGTTCAGAGTGAATATAAATAGCAATTGTTTCTGTTTTGGCCAGAAATGATGAGGACCCCCTCCCAGATTGATTTTTTTTTAACTAGGTAAAAGAGACCATTTTTTGCCACATTCTTACCTAGCCCTAATCATCGAAAGGGCATTGCTTCAGACAAACTGAGACCTGGGAAAAACTTTAGCTTAAAAAGGCCAAGGTCTCCCGCTGCATCCAAAGCTATGTCCAGTTGACCTGATCTCTATCCTGCCACAGGACCTAGACAGCTCCTGAGGAAAGACTGGAGACTTCACAGCCCTCCCTCACTTAAATCCAATTCATTTGCAAGTCATGACATCATTTTCCCTGATATCGTGGTCCACTTCAAGAACAAAAGACAAACAACAACAATCTTTCCCTTCATTGGTTTCCCATGGTTCCAGAGGGCAGCTAGGTGCAGCGGTGGATAGAGCATTGGGCCTGGAGTCAGAAAGACCTGAGATCAGCTCCAGCCTCAGACACTTACTGGTTGTGTGCCCTTGAACAAATCACTTCTCTTTGCCTCAGTTTCCTCAATTGTAAAATGGAGATAATAATAACACCTATATCCCAGGGGTGTCATAAGAATCAAATGAGATTATATTTACAAAGCAATTAGCATTGGGCCTGGTACATAGAAGGTATTATCTTAATGCTATTGTTATGATAATAACTAATAATAGTTATTACTAATTACTACTACTACTACAAATAATTAGAGACAAAGCCGCTTGCTAAACTGCTAAGTTGAAACCAACAGTTAACTTGTACCATTCTCATCAATGTTTGAAAGTCTGAGATTTTTTTTTACTTATTTTCTTTTTAATTTATGGAATAAAACAAGAATTTCCATAACATAGTATAATGAAAAAAAGATGATTGCACATGAAACTGCAAATTTATTATGTACTACTTGCTATTCCTTTTAAATATATACTAAAGTTATCATGCAAGTTTCATTTTTTTCTTCCCCCCACCTTAGAGATGGCTACCATTAGACACAAGTGTGTGTGTATGTCTATGTATATATGTATGAATGTAAAATCATTCTACACATAATTTGATTTATTAGTTCTTTCTCAGGATACAGAGAGCATCTTCCTTCATATGTCCTTTGTATTTAATTTGGATATTTATAATAGTCAAAATGACTTATTTGTCCAAAGTTGTTCTTAAAACAATATTGCTGTTACTGTAGAAAATGTTTTTTTTTGGTTCTGCTCATTTCACTCTTCATTATTTCATGCAAATCTATCCATATTTGTCTAAGATTATCGAGCTCATTATTTCTTATAGCACAGTGGTATTCCATCACAATCATATACCACAACCTGATCAGCCATTCCCCAATTGTTGTATATTCCTGCAATTTCCAGTTCTTTACCACCACAAAGAGAGCTGCTATAAGTATTTTAGAACATATAGGTTCTTTTGCTTTTTTCCTAATCATCTTTGGAAATAGACCTAGTAGACATATTGCTGGGTCACAGGGTATATAGGGAGTTTAATAACTCTGGGCATAATTCCAGATTGCTTTCTAAAATGTTTCAATCAATCCATAATTCCGCCAACAATGAATTAGTGTCCCAGTTTTTCCATATTCCCTCCAACATTTGTCACTTTCCCCTTCTATCATTTTAGCCAATCTGATAGGTGCAAAATGATATCTTAAGGTTGTTTTAATTTGCATTTCTCTAATTAATGATGATTTAGAGCATTTTTCACATAACTATAAATTGTTTTGATATTTTTGTCTGACTGTTCATATCTTTTGACTTATCAATTGGGGAATGACTTGTATTCTTATAGATTTGACAAAGTTCTTTGTATATTTAAAATGTAATCTAAATTATCCATTTTACACCTCACAATGTTCTCTAGCTCTTTGTTTATTAACAAATTGTTCTTTTTATAAGTCTGTTAAGTCATATGCTCTGTGTTCTCCTAATTTTCTTGTAATATCTCCCTTTATATCTAGGACATGTATCTATTTTGACCTTACCTTGGTAAATGTGGTAAGAAATTGGTCTATGCCCAATTACTGCCATACTGCTTTCCATTTTTCCCAGAACTTTACCAAATAATTTATTCTTATCCAAAAATCTTAAGTCTTTTCATTTATAAAATGCAAGGTTACTATATTTATTTGCTGCTGTACAATATATGTCTACTGTGTTCCATTGATCTACCTTTCTATTTCTTAGCCAGTACTAGATAGTTTTTGACAATTACTGCCTTATAATGTAGTTTAGGATCTGATATTGCTAACCTTCCTTCCTTTACAATTTTTCATTAGTTCCTTTGATATTCTTGACTTTTTGTTCTATCAAATGAATTTTCTTATTATTTTTTCTAATTTAGCAAAACAATTTTTGATAATTTAATTGGGATAGCATCATACATACATATGTACATATGTATACATGTACATATATATAATTAGTTTAGGTAAAATAGTCACTTTTATTATAGTGGCCCTGCCTACCCATGAGCAATTAATATTTCTCCAATTATTTAAATCTGCTTTAATTTATATAAAGTTTTTTTTTTTAATTCTTTTGTTCATACAGTTTCTGGGTTTGTTTTGGCAGGTGTACTCTCAGGTATTTTATACTGTCTAGAGTTATTTAAAATGGGGTGTTTCTTACTATCTCTTCTTACAGGATTTTGTTTGTGATATATAGGAATATATGTGTGTATAAATGTGTATATATATATATATATGAATTTTGATGATTTATGTGGATTTACTTTGTATTTTAGTGCTTCGCTAAAATTATTAATTGCTTCAACTAACTTTTTAGTTGAGTCTTTGGGATATTCCAATTATACCATCATATTGTCTGCAAAACGATAGTTTTATTACTTCATTCCCCATTTTGAATCCTTCTATTTCTTTTTTTTCTCTTATTACTATTGCTAGAATTTCTAGTACAACGTTGAATGACGTTGGTGACAGTGGGCATCCCTGTTTCATACCTGATCTTACTGGGAAAGTCTCAAGCTTATCTTCACTACAAATAATTCTTGCTGATGGTTTTAGATAAATGCTTTTTATCAATCTAAGGAAAAATCCATTTATACCTATTCTTTCGAGTATTTTTACTAGAAATAAGTGGTGTACTTTATCAAAAGCTTTTTCTACATCTATTGATATAATCATGTGATTTTTGTTACTTTTATTATTGATATATTATTATGTTATATTAATATATTATTATATTATATTAATAGTTTTTCTTATGTTAAACCATCTCTGCATTCCTGGTACAAATCTCACTTGATCATAATGTAGAATCGTTGTATATATCATTGGGATATTCTAAATAGTTTTTTATTTAGGATTTTTTGCATCCATATTCATTAATGTAATTGGTCTATACTTTTTTCTCTGTTTTCATTCTTTCTAGTTTAAGGTATCAATATCATATTTGTTTCATTAAAGGAGTTTGGTAGGACCCCTTCTTTGCCTATTATTCCTAATAATTTATTTAATATTGGAATTAGTTGATCTTTAAATATTTGATAGAATTCACTTGTAAATCCATCTGGTCCTGTTTTTTTTTTTAAGGAAGCTCATTTATGACCTATTCAATTTCTTATTTGAAAATAGATCTATTTAGATATTCTATTTCCTCTTCTGCTAATCTAGGCAATTTATATTTAAAAGTCTGAGACTGTCCAAAAAACTGGACACATTGTTTATATGTGTTCTTGCTTCTAGCTGTTTCTGCCAGGTGATTTTTTAAGATAGAAAGGCAAGCATAGCGGTTTAGAATTATGGGACTTTAGCACTTGAAACTTAAATATTCCCCAGAAATGTTCTTGTAGTCTGGAAGAGGCAAAGAAGAACACAAATATTTAATTAGAAAACAGTGCATTCATTCATTTGTAGAAATCCAACCTTGTCAAATAATTGAAAGAAAGGAAAAATAAACTCCTAAGTACCCAAAAAGGCACAGTATTTCTAATCTAATATGCCTACAGTAAATTTGTTTTGGCCTTCTCTGTGTCCTAACTTTGTTCACGGGATCATAGAATTAGAGCCAGAAGACATCTCAAGGTTATCTAGGCACGGTATTATTTTACAGATGGGGAAATTGGAAAAAAAGAAGTTATGACTTGTTCAAAGTCACTCAAATAATAAATTGCAGAGCTATAATTTGAACCCAGTTCCTGTGTCTCCAAATCCATCACACTCTTATTGCCCTGCCATATTGCTCTGAATTCCCTCGTTGTTTCTTGTGATATGATAATGTTCCTGTTATTTGTAGAAATACTATATATTCACATATGAAAATTGTTCAGTTACTTCTCAATTGATGAGTTTTAATTTCATTTTTAGTTTTCATCTACCACACCCACACTAAAGTTACACTATGGATATTTTGATTTATATGGGATCTTTCTATCTTTGACCTCCCTAGAGTAGCTGCCCTATAATGGGATCTCAGGGTCGAAGACTATGAACCGTTCAACTGATTCTACCTCTGCAATCTTTCTCTTGTCTGACGCCGCCAAAACCTTGGCGCAAGCCCCCATCATCTCGTACCTGGACCATAGACTTCTGATTGGTTTCCCTGCCTTGAGTCTCCTCCTAGTCCAGTCCATCCTCCACAGAGCTATCAAAGTGATTTTCCTAAAGCACAGGTCTGACCGATGTGGTTTAGGGGTGCTGGGAAGCACAAACTGTCAGGGTACAGCGCAGTGTCACCTGGAATGAACTTACACACTCAAACCATCTTCCAGTCAAGTGGCAAAGTTTATTGTGATGCTAATAAAGCAGGCAAAGTTCCTTAGGGAACTTGCAAGCTAGTGAGGATGATGCTAATGCTTATAAGCAAAAAGGGACTAGGAAAGTAATGCCAAGTATGCTAATTAGGTAGTCTGGGAAAGACTAAGGAGTGATCAAAGGAATATGGGAGAAGCCCAGGTGTCTTGGGAGCTGGTGCCAGTGATCTGGGCTTCTGGAATGAGTGGGAAAATTCAGGAAGTCAACAGAGGTAGCTCTGTTGATACCAAATATTGGGGGACAAAGGACAAGATAATTCTATTTACACAAAGGGCTGCCAGAGGCCAGGCACCAGCGATAGTCCTTGGGTAAGCACCCAAAGCCTATACTGATAGCCTTTATCTGAAGAATTAGAGGGTCAGGTCTGTGTGTGCCTGAAACAAGGAAAGAATTTTCTTACAGGGGCCCACTGAAACCCTGTTGCTTCCAGAGATATGGTCTTTCCTTTTGGGGTCCAGGTACCATCACCTCATCATAACCATGTCACAACTCTCTGCCCCCTCCACTTAACAAACCCCAGGGACTCTTTCAGGTTCAAATATTAAATCCTCTGTTTGGCCTTTAAAGTCCTTCCTAATAAAACAAAACAAAAAAAAAATCCTTCCTAAAGACCTTCCCCTAGCTGTCCAGTTTTCATATATCTTACTCCTCTTCACATATTCAGAGATCCAATTATTCTGACCTCCTTGTTGTTCCTCACACTAGACACTCTTATCTCCCAACTCCAGGCATTTTCACTGGCTGTACTCCATTCCTGGAATGCTCTTCCCTCCTCATCTTTGCCCCGTGGCTTCCTTGTCTTTCCTAAAATTTCAGCTTAAAGCCCACCATCTATAAGAAGCTTTTCCCTGTCCCCTTTAATGCTAGGGCCACAGATGATTATCTCCAATTTATCCTGTGTATATCTTGTTTGTATGTAGTTTCCCTCATTACATTGTGAGGTCTTTGAAAGGAGAGACTGATTTTTTATTTTTTTTGCCTTGTTTTCTATTTTTAGCACTTAACAAAGCACCTTGCATGTAATAGGTATGTAATAAATGCTTGTTGACTTGACTTGAAATAATTCCAAATTGTTTGCCATAATGGTGGCACCGACTCACAGCTTCACTAGTGTATTAATGTACCAATCTTCCTGGAACCCTCCTAACAGAACTATCAGTAGTGGGATTTTTAAAAGGGCTGGCACTAATTTAAAACAATCAATCTAAGTTTGAAAATAGAGATTTTTGTATCACCAACAACTTGAATGAAGTTATTCTGAAGGTATTTTTTCTGAAGTATGAAATTATAAAGGAAAAATTGGTATATTCCTAACAACACTATGTTGTTTTCTTCATTTTATCTGTGTATGAGAATTTTGTAAATTTTTTCTCTCACACATTTTTTTTGTCCCAAGAAAAACGCTAGCTGAAGCCGTATTCCAAAAGGTGTGTGTCCCAAGTGGAAAGCAAAGGAGAGGGGAATTTTGGCTGAATGAAAGGGTTCCATGATTTCAGTGGGGGTTTGACTAGTTGTGTTATTATAAGGTCTCTTTTATCTCTACAATTCTATGATTTTATACTGAAAAAACAGAGCCAAGATTAAAATGCAGAGCTTCTAATTGTCAGTCTGGCACTACCACAGCGCTTCATCATATGTCTTGAGTCTGAAATAGAGCATCTTAACATTATAGGTTTGTCTCACTTTATGCCATAGACATATTCCTGAAGAGTTTGGGATGAATCATCAGTCTTGTAAATCAAACTAAACTATCCTATTGCTGATTCAGAGTGAGCCTGATGAGAAGGTATGATTTGAAATGTGATAAGAAGGAACTCCTGCTGAAAATTCTCTGCCTAAAATTCCATCCCTTGGGCTGCCCGTATTGTTGTGGGAGTTTCCCAGTATGAGTTCCTTGAGAGCCTAGGGAGAATCTCACCTACCATCATATTTGCAAGACTATGGGTCAGAAAGTGAGAGGCCAAAATGAAACGAAAAGATATTTATTACTGCTCTAAGGAAGACCGTTTCAGGTTGGTAGCATCCACAGCCTTGGAAGGGTACAGATTGGGTTTTTGTATACAGGTTTTCAGGGTCAGAGTACTCAGCTATTCAGTAGGACAAGATAAGAGTCAGAATCAGAAAAGAAATGGAGGAAATATGCAAACCTCTCGGTGTCAGGAGTTACTAAGGGTCTCGTTTGTTTCAGTGGGAAATGCATTTCTCTTATTCTCCTGCATTGGTAGTAAATCTCTAAAAAGCGGAGGTCCCACTCAAGAGAGAATCAACCTGACTCATCCTGTTGTTGCCAATAAGGAGGAGAATAAAATACCACTTTAGGGTCTTTATTTCCATAATCCCATAACTTTTCGTTTCTTTGTCTCCAAATTTTGAAGTCCATGAGTTTATAACTGACCGCAAGACTGGCAGGGAGATGATCACCTCTAATAGGAGGAGGGTCAAAGGAAATGTTAGATCATAGAATTTAGGGCTGGAAAGAACCTAAGAGATTACCTAATCTGATGCCCTCATTTTACAAATGAAGAAACTGATTCTTTGAGTGGTAAAAAGACTTGCCCAAGGTCACATAGATAGTTAAGGATAGAGCTAGAACTCATATTCATATCTCTTGATTCCCAATCCTGTAGTCTCCCGATGTTGGGTAGGACCAGGGCTCATCTTTAGTCCCTTGAGCTGTATTAGTCATTGAAAGTAACTGCACACTTCCCCCCCCCAATTAAAGTAATATTAATTTAATTAAAGCAATTAATTAAAGTCCAACACAATCCCTTATCTGGAGGTCTGTTTACATTCAAGAGGGGAAAATCTTAAAAAGTAAAAGTAAGGCAGGACAGAAAACTGAGAAAACCAAGACTACAGCCAAGTACCATAAAAACAAGATAAAAGAACACCACAGAGGAAAATTTATGTAGCAAAGTGGGAGGAAGGTCACTGAAGCAACAAACAGGACAATTAGCTGGGATGCCTTCAGTTCCAATTTTGAAAAAAAATGTGTAAATTTGGGCACACATTTATAATGCCATCGATTGAGAGTTGGAAAGACCTTAAAAGTTATCTATTCTAACACTGTTATTTTACAGACGAGCAAACTGAGGCATGAGGGAACCTACTAAGTTTCCAGATAAATAAGCAGTAGAACTGGGATTTTAATCAAGGTCCCTGAACTCTCAATCTAGCCCTCTTTCCAATATGCTATATGCAATTCAATTAACTTCACTGACACTAACATGGATTTGCACTTGTGGTAAAGGAGGTCTACCTATATCAGAAGGGGTTACTCTAAAGTATCAATAATTTTAAAAAACGAACAATTACAAATGGGTAATTTATAGTCAAAACAGTTAAATTTTGGTATTAACAACTTTAAATAACTGTAAAGTTCATTGGTCACTTTCCTCACATAACCCTTAGAAGAAATGCATACATCATCATCCCCATTTTTCAGTTAAGAATACTGAGGCTCCAAGAGCTACTTGTCATCATCACAAGGCTAACTAAATACTGAGGTAAGACATGAACCTGGATTCCCAAGACACTGAGTCCAGCCCTATATATGATGTTGCCTGATGTATGATGATGTCTCTCTAAGTCAGTAGTACCTTAGTTCTTCACACACACACACACACATACACACACACACACACACCCGCCCCAGTACATTTCACCAACTTTCTCAAAATTGTTTTCGAAGAACTACATGTTGAGCTGACATTTGCCTTGTTCCAACTCTGCACACTCAAAAACAGGTTTATAATAGAAAATCTGGCTGCTTTTCTCTTCTGATTGGCCAGCTGCAAAGCCTGCTGCAGAATCAGGCTGGTGAGCTTAGGAGTAGAATGCTAATTCCTCTTCCCTATTTTTCCTTTGTCCCTACCCTCAACACTTTTCCCTGTCCAAACTCCTTCTCCTTCCCTTTCCTTCCCTCCCTCCTACTCTTTCCCCTTCCATTCCCCTAGAGGATAAAAGCCCCAATGCTACTCCTACCCCCAGGGAACCAGGCGGTATGAAAAACACTCTCAAATGACCCATAAGGGAAGAAATGCTTTCAAAATTTAAAGCCCTATTAGAGTCTCCCCTCCCCAACTCCTTTCCTGAGAGTTTTTAAAACAGAGGGGAAAAGAAGAAAGAAAGCAGATTGAGGCAACACCCTTCTAGATGGAGGCAATAAAGCAAATTTGATGGAAGCAGGACATTAGACCCTGAGCTGTGTGAGTTGGGTTTTTCCTCTTTTGGATGCTTTTACAGTCATTTCCAGGTAGCAATTGGCAGTCACACAATTGCTTTCAGACTTTGTGTGCCTCGAACCCCCAGCTATGATCAAAGGACAAAGCTCTTTCCCCTTCAAGTTTCTATGCTACTTATTCACCTTGGAGACTACTAACTAGACCCTCACACATTGTACATTCACTTTAGCTCTGCTCGCCTTCTTGCTAATGTTGCCTGATTTGCAGGAGCAGAAGAAGAAAACTGGCTCTTACCTCGTTGATTGGAGGGGGGGTGAGGAGGAAAGGTAGGAGAGAGGTTCCCGTATCCAGGGTCAAAACTGTGCACAGGCTTAGTAAGTAGTTACTTAGATGAGTCATATGAAAATCATCTGGAGGAAGTCTGGGTGCTTTTGGGCTGAGGCCCCAAAGACAAAGTATACCAATTTTACATGATCTATAACCGGTCTTCAGTGCACCCCCAAGATAGGGCATTTTGAAAAGTGTTATGGTGTGCTGTAAATTGTATTGGCCTCACAATCAGAGGACCAGAGACATGGTGTCCACGGTTCTGTTGACACCAATAACTTGTTTGGGAAATTTCAAGCTCACTCAGGCATGGATAGTCTTTATCATTCAAACTACCAAACCTAAGGCCTGCCATCGGCTTTAAAAGTATTTTTCCCAAATATATGTCATAGAATGATTGGAAAATGATAGTACCTAGAGATCCATTTTTTTGGAACAGTTTTCAGTTCCTATTCTTGATTTTTATCATTACTTCTGTATTAGGTCTTATGAGTCCCAGTGGAGTAAACCCATAAGAAACTGATGATGAGGTCGGTATGACTGTCTTCTGGGACTAGAATAACCTCCTTCCTTTGTCCCATCCCGATTTACCAAAGCTGGATCACAAGATTTTAGCTTCTTCGTGACTAATGCTGCGTTTTCTTTGCTTGTACGTGATGGCCAGCTTGAGTATGGCCATGTAATAATCCACAGTTATAACAGGCAGTTCAGTTACTCTGATGATAACTCAGTGGAGGTGCTCTTATATCATGCTTTTCATTCTCTTGGTCATCTGGAATCGTGTGCTTCCTCCATCTCTCGTCTGATTGTCTTTGACCTTTTCCTGCAGCTCATCATGGGAGGTGCTGCTCTGTTTTGTTTCTATGACACATTCTAGAAGGCCTGGGCTTGCTCAGGTTGAATCTTTCTTAGTATTATATGGACTCCCGAAGTTGAGGAGTACCTGTCTCCCTTCAGACATTGCTGGCAATAGTTTTAAAATTTGAATAGATGGCATGCGTCAGGCCCTGCCCTAACCTCCACAGGGCAATTTTACCTGCATCGTCAGGATCCACAGTGCCTATTTGTATCAGTGTTCAAATTCATTGTGCCACTCTGAGGAGAAACTCAACAGGCTTTTTTCCTTTGCACTGTGTAGTATTAGAGACAAAATTGGTATAGAATTCTTCTGATCCACTACCTCGCACATCTCAGCTGAAGTTTGTGTATACTCATGTCAGGTGACAGCTGGCCATCTCTTAATGAGGTTATTCACTGCCACTGCAGCTGTCCCCCCTCAGGCTGTCTGTCACTTTGGCTTCCTGTCTCTCAGGTTCACTCTTTTGCCTGCCCAACCCAAGCTGTCCAGTGTTGTTTTCCTGGGGGACACGCTTCATGTCTTGAGAAAATGCCAATTTGGGGCTTGTGGTATCTGTCTACCACAGAGGGTGCAGCCTCAGCCTTACTCATAGATGAAGTAAAATTCCTACATTCAATTGTGATAGTCTGTTTCTTTCTAGTCATGCTTCATTTGATTAGAAAAGCTGCTACCTGCTTCGTCCTCAGAGGGTGAACTAGTCTGAAACTCCCAGGAATAACTCCTATCCTCAATTCCTCTCCATGTTTGCTTTTTCCCAGAATTTTTCTCTCCTTTCGGGGACTTCTCCCTAAAGAGAATCTGGAGCTGGATGTCTTCTTTCTTGAAGGGGAATGTCAGAAGACAAGGATCTCTCCTCTCCCCAGCTCTCATCCATGCTACTGCTTATGTAGGCACTGAACATGGAGCCACCAGTCTCCACCAGTGAAGAGAGTCTTATATAAATGGAAATACACTTTTATTTACATACAGACAGATCTTGCTTCATGTAAGCGGATCTTTCAGAAGATCTCTTATGAGTTTTACATAGTGGGAATTTGCCCTCAGACGTGGGGAAGGGAGAGAGGCAAGGTGACACATGGTTCAAGGACACAGTTCAAGGACACGTGGGGGTCAGAGACAGAGAAGTGAGAGTAAGAGGAGGAACGCAGCACATGGTGACCTGGGGTAGGGTCAGCCATGTAGAGGCCTGCCTCGAACTGAGAGGAAGAACATGGAGGGGGGCAGGGCAGACAAGTGGGGACCAGACATGGATCCAGACACACAGGATCCAGACACACAGTAAACTGAGTGCTGACTGATGGGAGACAGACACGCATCCAAACATGTGGGAAGAGGGTGGGCAGAGTGGGCCAAAGATCTCCTTTCTCAGAACCAGAAATCTCAAGCTAAGCCTCCAATCCTTTCATCTCTCTGTGAGTGTCCATTCTTCTGCTTTCACTTGGAGGTTTTATTTTTTTAGGGTTTTTTTTTGGATGGGGGTGTGGAACGCCAGGAGCATCTAGCTGAGGGACAGGGACAGAGAAAGAGGGCACTGTACAGCAAAGTTAACATAGGTGGCTTGGGGTTTGTTTTTTTTTTTTTGAATGAGGATTTCTTTCAGAATTCTTTACATACAGTTGAACTTGCATAATGTGAATTCGTTGTTCCTCCATTCTCAAGCAAGAAGGCATCTGCATTACAGTTATGACTAAATGATCATTCTACATCATATGA
>CM053627.1:172605279-172660723 GCA_028646595.1 Phalanger gymnotis
ATTTTTTGATAGATTTTTGGAGGGACTTGGTGGGGAGCTCACGCCAGTCACTGCTTCCCAGCCGCCATCTTGGCTTGACAACCTCTCTTTGATTAACCTCTCTGAGCCTCAATTCCATCATCTGTAAAATGAGAAAAGTGATAACATATGCTTCATGGAGTTGATGTGAGGATCTAATGAAATTTTATATGTGTGTGTATCACTTTGAAAATCTTAAAGCACTGTATGACTGTGAGTTATTATTACTTCTATTATTTATGTTATTACCACTATGATGATATTAATATGGGCATCACCTTCTCAAACTGAATATCATACTTGTGCCTTTCCTGGTACTACATTGGGTTTAATTCAATTCAGTTCAATTGAATATTTATCTGACAAATTATTCATTCATCATATTCCCTGCGATTCACTTGTATATTTATCCCACATGTGGATTTGGGGACAGTTTGAAATATTTGTCCAGCCACATTAAGGTGACCCATTGAAAACAGATAGACAAAGTGTTTGAGGAACCTTTTATTTTTCCCTTAAAAACTTTTCAAAAAATAAGGTCATTTCCATTTCATAGGGGGACATGAAAGGTCTTAGAGGAGCCCAGGTTCACAGTCACTTAAAACAAAATTTCTAAAAATGCACCAGAAGAAAGAATGAGAAAACCCAAGAAAAGAAGCAGTAAGTTCCTCTAATCAGTCTAGGATTATACAAGAAGGATCAAGACTGAAAAAAAGGCTGTTCAAATCAATTCAATAAAGGTCAACAAAATTTTTAAGCAGCCATTATATGCTAGGTACTTTGCTAAATGCTAGGAATATAATAAAAGTACAAAATATTCTCTGCACCCAAGGAGCTTACGTGGGGGGCAGGGTGATTAGGGTAGAATTGTATCTCACTCACAACTCCCCCCCCCCTCAGTCCAAACCAGGACACATAATCAGAGTCAGACTTATTAGCTTAAAACATTTTTAGAAAGGATAGCAAATAAATTGACCAACTCAGCAAATACCTTTTTAGAAAGACTTGGTATTCACTGTTCAATGTGACTTGGGAGTAAAAAGCTCCCTGGTGGCACTCAAGGGCTCTGCCCCTGAATTTTTATTTCAATTTGGATTTCTGATCTCTAAAATGCTCCTTTAAAATATTACCTGCTGACTTGCTAATCTCTCTAATCAGAAGGGGATAGGAGTAGGGAGAGGAGAGAGATGGGGAAAAAGGTACATAGATATAGCCAGGACGTTTTTTTCAAAGCCGAGAAGTATTTTTTTATATAACCTGTTGGGCCAATATTTGTCTTTTAAAAAGCCAAGAAATTAAAAAAAAAACTCTTAAGTCTAACTAGAATGTTAGTTAGAATCTTAGAATGTAAGAACTGGGAAGAAATTTGGAGATTATCTAGAACAATGTCCTAAAAACCACGTCTTCTTAAATACATGCCCTGGGGCTCTTTCAGCCAAAAGAAAGGAATATGCTCCTACCTGTGTCTCAATTAATCTCACTAATGGGCAAACCTTAGGTATGATGAAAAAGCAAACAGCAAGGCTTGGAGGCAGGTAGCATTCATGCCTAGAGACCTCCTGTTCTATCCTCCTCCCCCTTCAAACACAGAGGGAGCCCTATGTGGGCCTCCTTCTGCTTAGTCGTTGACTCCATTCATCGACTTCCTAGCTTCCTGGGCTTGCTGCTATCCTGCTTATTTTTTTCTGTCCTCTTCCTCTTTTTCCAGACCTTATCCCCTGAGCATTAAGCTCTGCCTGCCTCCTAATGTGATGATTAACTAATCTGATAATCTCTTTGTACTGTTAGAGGAAGAAGGGTACAGAAACACCACCTGCGAGGTCCTTAATAGAGATGACAAATATTTAATATTTGGTCTTCATATTATATCATTTTAATTATTATAAACATCATATTACCTGATATCAATATTATATCACATTAACTGTTATAAGCTGTTCAATTAAAAAAATAAAAATTATAAACCAGTACAGAGTAGATTGTTATATATGAGTATATACATATACATATATATACATATATATATATATAATTATGTGTGTGTCTGTATGTTGTAAAATCTCTTTGTCATCAGTTGAAAAAAGAATCATATGTATATGGGACCCTATTACTACTTATCTTTGGTTTTGTTGATCATTCTTTCTTCTGGTCCATTTTTAGAAATTTGCTTGAGTGCTTATGAAAGACAAACTGGGCTCCTCTAAGTCCTTTCATGTCACCATATTAAATAGAAGTGGCCTTTTTTTAAATTTTAAGAGAACAATATAATACTTGGTCTATCTATTTTCAATGGGTTGCTTTAATGTGGCAGGACAAATATTTCAAACTGTGCCCAAGTCCACTTGTGGGATGTATACGTACAAATGAACTTCAGGGGATAAGATGAATGAATCATTTGTCAGATGAACATTGTATTGAGCTGTATGCATACCTGATTGTGGGGAAGATTCAACTGAAGGGAATTACTATTTCCTTGCCCAAGATAACCCATGGGAGTATCAAGAGAGAAAAAATAGAAAGCAGAGGTCCCAGGATATAAGATGAAGGCACTTGGATAGTACTCCATCCATACTTGGAGTCTGTGTGTGTGTGTGTGTGTGTAGTGGATAATGATCTAAAAAAGAAGCAGTTACATAGTTGGAAGATGAGACACAAAGATATTTCTATGACTTAATACATAAGTTTTAGGAAATTGCCTGGGGCAGGCAGAGGTTAAGTGACTTGGCTGGTATTGAGTAAATGTTAGAGGCATTACTGAGTTTCAGGACTTCCTGACTCCAAGTCTAATGGTCCCCAACCCTCCCCTCCCTTCACTACATCACCCTGACTTATTTCATATATGCCTACCCACCCAAACCTATGATTTCATTGGTGTAGGGGACTTTTAGTGAGGAAACTCCAATGCGTATAAGCAACTTTTCAATAGCTTGTCTTAGAGTTGTTTGGGGGCATGAGAAGTTAAAGGTTTGCTCAGAGTTAAAAAGTAGGTGTCAGAGAGAGGACTTGAACTCAGGTCTTCTTGACTTTTTGTTTCTATTCACTACCTCATCCTACCTTTCATAAGTATATACATAAACACATACACATACATGTATACTCATAGGCATACATGCATACGTATGTGTTTATATGTATACATTTATGTATATGTATACATAGCTCTTCAAAAATCTAGTTCTTCAAAAAGTAATATTCCAAGAATGTTATCCAAAACATCTTGTATTCCTGAAGAGGTTACTCAATTAGCATCTAGTCTGTCTCCTTCATATTACAGGTGAGGAAACTAGGACCCAGAAAATTACTTATCCAAGGTCACCTACAACTCAGTAACTCACCTGTCAGAGTAAGGCCTAGGTCCCAGATATCCTGCCTCTCAGTAGAGTGCTTTTTCCACAGCAGCACGCAGCACTTCAAGTGATTTCTTCTCACCTCTAATGGAAAAATGCCTAAATACCTTCCTCTCAAAGAAGAAAGGAGTCTGTAAAATTATTCTTTTTGAATCAGAGACAGGTTTTTCTTTTCAGCCCAGCTCAATATTCTTAAGAAAAACCGCAGGCTTTTCTTGAGGATTATTTTTAGTGTCAGACACTCTTCATTTTCCCCCTTTAATACATTCAGCGATATGATTGAAAGAAGCTCATTAAGTCTTTAGTGTGATTTTTATCATATCCTAGGGCCAAATAATTTTCTAGGAGGACGTGTCTCCATTTTTATAATCTGAGTCAGTCAAAGGGAAATTATGATTCAATTTTCAGACATTGACTTTATAACCAACTTTTAGGGGGGACATTCATGTCATAAAGTGTGCTTATGTGCATTTCCCCCCGTTTCTTATTTACATGGCACGATCCTTGAAAAAGGGAGTCATTTTATCGTTTATGATGCACAGCACAAACTGTGTCAGGTGGGAATTTAATAAACATTATTCTATTCTGATAACATTGGTCAGGATGGTAACGATGTAGTGGAAAGGATGCTCGACTTTGAGAGTCAGAGAGGTTGGCATTTAAAGCATCAGTGTTCTAGTGTAAATCACTTAGTCCATTTTGAGCCTGCTATGAAAAATAGGGGGTGAGGTATAATGGATAGAGAGCCTACCTTGGACCCAGGGAGATGTAGGTTCAAGTCAAGATATTCCCTTGAAACATAATATCTGTGTGACCCTGGACAAGTCACTTAAACTCTCAATGCCTAATGTAGGCAACTCTCTTAAGACTATAATTTGAAGAGGTGTTTACCTGCATTGAGAGAGGAAATTTCTTACCCTGGGATTTCCCTATGCTAATGAATTCATAGGTCCAGTCCCTATTCCTAGTGCCAGTGGTTCCTACTTACTAGGGTTGTGAGGACAAAATGAGAAAATGTATGTAACATGGTCCATACAACTTAAATTGCTATATAAATGTCAACCATTATTTTTATTCTTATTTTTTACTATATACCTGTGATTTCATGGAACTCCCAGTGTGAAAACTCTCTCCATGGATGAAGATCACTAGCTGCTCTGTAATTTATGGTCTTAGAAAATTGCCTGGAAGCAATGACAGGTAAAATCACTTGCCCAAGGTCACATAGCTAATGTGTGTCAGAGGCCTGAGGTTTTCTTTATTCGAGACAGGCTTTCTGTCCATTCTGCTATACCACATTGTGTCTTTTGTTTTTATTAACTCAAACAGTACATATCTGAAGGGTGGTATAGTAAGAAAAAATATTTTCTTATAATAAAATAACTTGTATTTGCAGTCATCCCCATGAATTAGGCAATGTAAGTATTATTAAGCCCATAAAAAACACTAAGAAATGATTAATTTCAATTCAACTAGTGTTTAGAAGCACCTATTGTTGCCAGGTGTTGGAGATGCCACAGTCTGTATCTTAAGGAACTTACATTCTATTTAGGGGGAAAGGACAGGTATTCAAATAAAGAAATATAAAATCTGTACAAAGGACATACAGAATTATTGTGGAATTACTAATTACTGTTGAAATTGAGAAAGACTTGGTGTTGGAAGGGATTCTTGAAGTAGCCTAGAAGTGACTTGCCTAGGGTCATAGGACTTGTTAGTTTTCTGATTCAGGACTGAGGACGCTTGAACTATTGGGCCCTGAGATCAATAGTCTCTCTACTAGGCCATGCTTCAGCATGACATAGTAGTTGGAGTTTAGGCCTCTGAATGGGAGATACTTGAGTCCGAGTCTGCCTCTGGTATGTGTTAGCTGTGTAACTCTGGGCAAACTACTTAACCTTAGTGCCCACAGAGATTGATTGATTGATCGATCTATCGATCTATGAATCTATCTACCAATAGAATATAAATTGTGGAATATTTGATCTACATTGGTAGAAAGAATTCCCTTCATCAATGAAACTATAAGTCTGTGGAGGTGGTGGTTGTAGTGTGTGTGTGTGTATATGCATGCATATATATATGTGTGTGTGTGTGTGTGTGTGTGTGTGTGGAGGACATGAGTAGGGCAGATTCAGCAGCAGTATCTTTATATGGCTCTGATTATCTTGACTGAAATACATCATTGGTGTTATTGGATGGAGGCCTTTGTGGATGGAGGCTTTTAATTATTCTTTCAGAATGCTAGAGATTAAATTATTTTCTTTTAAATAATTTTATAAAATCAAACAAGTGAGCTGATATTTAGGGGAATTGGATTAGGATGATAATATAAAAAGATAATGGAGAAGGGAAAATGAAATCAAGAAACAATAGGTTGAATTTTTTATTTTCATTCATTGATTTAGAGAAAGAACAGAACTAACATTTAAAGGCAATTTGCATTTAATTTCCTTTGAATTTTCAAGATAATACACTTCTCGGTCTTCTAGTTTCACTTTGTATCCTCAGCATTCCTGTTTCCATATTTAAGATGCGTCGCTGTACAATTTTATACTGCAGTAATATAGGGATTGGGATAGAGACTAGATTTCTGATTTCTGTGGTCCAAGAATCTCCTGGGGGAAGAAAGTCCCTCTAGTGATGTAGGTCAGCATCTTCTCTGAAATTTATATCGTCAGAGGGCTGCCTAGGGTACTGAGAAGGCAAGTTATTTGCCCAAGATCTCATAGTCGGTATGTGGCAGAAGCAGGATTTGAACCCAGGTTTTCTTGACTTTGAGGCCATTTGTCTATCCACTATATTATACTGCTTCTGTAGGGACACATGATACATATACATAGACACATAACGTGTGTCATGCAGGGTGAGGTGAGGTGTTGTATTGCGACCTTTGGAGGAGGGGTCTAGTGAATGTGAATTAATGGACAAAATTTTATTGCTAGTGTTTCATGCCACAATGAATTAGAAGAAACTGATTTTTGCTGGACAGCAGCAAAAATTGTTCAATCTTCAAGTTCACGTTTAAACTACAGAGTGAATAGCCTTAGGAAAGAAACAGACTAAATAAAAGTGAAAATATACTCACCTTTTCTTCCCAATCCCTTCTCCCTTCATCCCTGAGATGCTGAAAGATTCTTTAGCTCTGATTTGGTAACTGTCATAGGCCAGCCCTGTTTGCTCTCTGATTGACAGATAACTTGAGTTCAAAAAGTCACTTATGTTTCATCCCCTTATTATACACCAGTCTAAAAATAGACCTAGAACAAAAAGGGTTGCATTGTGACTCAGAGGAAATCACAGGAAAGCAGCACCTGCCACATCAGGGCATCCTTAATTACTTTGAAGGCTCCAGCTGGCTTCCCTGGGAACGCTGGGGGCATCAGAGAGATGGGGTGAGCTGTGCTCACCCCTGGAGCAGAAGAAGCAGAGAGGAAATATATCTCTACAGCTAAGAGAGCTCGCCTGCCAGACAACACAGGTATCCAGGATAATTTCATTATCAGCCTGCTTTTCTTCTGTACAATTTTAATTCAGTCACAGTCTCCAAGATATTTCTTCTTGGCACTGACATTTCCTGAGAGTAATTTGAAAGAGTGGAGGCCTAATCAAGGAAATGAAATATTTCTCCTTTTCTCCCGACTTCAGGAATGTAGTAGAGATTAAATGCTAAGGCTGAAACTGCACAAGGGCTCTCAATATTCCCAGAAGAGAAGGGACTGTCACGTAATAGGGAAGAGAGGCCACCTCCTGCAGAAGATGTTGTCTGATAAAGAAATGGAGTGCAGGAGTAGGCACAAAATCACTCTCAATACTTGTTAAATTGAATTTAGATAGTTTTGCAGTTTATTTGTTTTTTTTCCCCTGAGTGGATAGTCAAACTAACCCTTTCGAGAGATCATAGATCTAATTTAGAAGACTCTGCAATGTTTAGGAGCTTGATGTCATCTATAACAGCCAATCTTTGCTATGTGATTTGATGGATGGCCCAAAGGGCTGGTCCATCAGTGCCTATCACTTGGACAGACACTGAGGATGGAGAGTGATGTGAGACCAGCAATGAACAGGAGGAGGAGAGCTGACTAGATTCGTTTTGGGAAATCGTGAAGTGTTTTTATTTTATTTATTTTGAAACAAATCTCTATTGATATCTTTTGCTTTTTATATCTCCAGAATTACCCCAAGTATCTTTTCCCTTCCCCTATCCCAAAGAGTTATGTAGCAACTAAGTTTTTCAAAGAAAAAAAACAAGAGCAAGGAGAGAAAAAAATCAGTAAAACTAATCAGTGCAAAGAAAAAGTCTAAAAATCTATCTGATTTCCCACACTCACGTATCTCTTACCTCTGCAAAAGAATGGGGGGAGATGTCTTCTTATGTCTCTTCTTTTGGCTGTATGAAGTGATTTCAATTACTTAGATATTTCTCCCCGAAACAAAGACTTGACTTCCCTCTCCTCCCCTCCCCTTCCTTCCCCTCCCTTCTTCCCTCCTCCCTTCTTCTCTTCCTCTCTCCCTCCCTCTCTTTTTATCTGTCTCTCTTTAAAATTTAATTAAACTCATTTTTTATTTCCTACTAAGATATTGCTCCTCCATAAAGTCCTATCATGATGCCTTATCAAAGCATGAAAGTGATCCATGGTTCTTTTGTTTTCTTCCTATTACAAACATTCATAGTCAATCAAAACAAATTTCTTCATCGGCCATATAAAAACAATTGTCTCATTGTGTATTCTGAGTCCTTCACCTCTTTATCAAGAAGTGGATATCATTAGATAAAACATGGAATCCTGCTGGAATCCTGATTGGTCATTGCACTGTTAAGAGTTCAGCACAATAGTATTCCATCACATTTATATACCACAACTAGTTCATTATAGGCACCCCCTCAGATTCCAATTCTTTGCCACCTCCAAGAATATTTTCTCTCAGAGGCTCAGTGCCATCATGTTAGGTGATCTGGTGTAAGGGTAAGCAAAGTGGGACTTTTTACTGGTTTTTCTTTTGGAGTGCTTCTCAGCACTAAGGCAAACAAGTGCCTTTGATTGAGTCTTGCCTTTGTTTGTAGGAAAAACCCACACCCTTTTGCTGGTTAAGTCATGAGGGGTGCGAAGCACTCTGACCCTGAAAAAGTCTATACATATTCTGAGGTTAGCATTTTGTTTGGGGCTCTCACTCACTGGAAGAGTGTTGTGTGATTTGACCAGATGAGACTCTGGGTAGCTGCTGGTGCCCCCCTGGCTTTGAATGTTGGTGCCTCTCTCTCTGGTAATGATATAATTCTTTGGTCAGATATCTAGAGGCCTGTCTGTTGATAACTGTGTGTGTTTGCTCTGTTTATATTGTCTCTGTTTGTAATTTCTGTTTCTATTTGCTCTGAAGTTCAGATTGCTGGTTTTCCCCCCATGAACTTAGTGAATGATATATGTATATTTGATTAAAGTGAGATTGTTAATCCCTTAAAGTTACTTTCCTTAGAAAAGCAGATCAAAGAACCTGTGCTGGCAACCCTTTTGTGTGCTGGTGTTGTTGGTCTTACACCTCCACAGCAGCTGCTAGTTGTTACATCTGGGCACGCACAGGAAGTCCCCTGTTACATATGACAACAACAATAAATCTATAGTAACATGGAATCCATTTTTAACATACATTCCTGGTACTTCCTAGAGAAGCATGCGATTTTAAAAAATGACTCTAAAGAGCAATTATCAGCAAAGCAAACATTCAAATAAACAAACTAAAAACAATAATGCAAAAAACCGTAAGCTTAAAGTTATTTATGATGAATCTGAAATATGTTTATTAGCAACAAAAGTGCCCTGATTGTTTTCCCTTCTGATCTCTTTTTAAAACTAGACTCTTGACGTTATTATTATTTTAGGACATAGTTTTAGTCAGTTCCCATTTTGTTATTCTGATTTTATTTCTTTAAACTGCATAGATTAGAATTTTTGAGGACGAAATTTTTATTAGTGCCTGCCTACCATTTATCATGGGCCAACAAGATGGGGGGGAGGGGAATTTAGAACTTGGCTTTAGATTCATACTTATTATAATTACATTATCAAATACAAAGTTAAAATGTGTTGCACAAGACAAATGGAAAAGTCTAATATACTAATAAAATTGTTAATGTATAATAATTAACTGAGTTAGAATACTTGGGTAAGAATGATTTAATAAATGTGCTAGAATGGAAGTTGATTAGGTGGTTTTTAATAAGAAGCATTCCTTTGCATTGGCTTCAGGGCCCACCAGTTCCTTCATCTCTCTGGGTCTGCTTCCTTTGAACTTTTCTGAACACCCAAATGAATAAATGAATAAATGAATAAATGAATAAAATCAAGTGGCCACAGACATGCATTTGTTTCTGTGCTCTTATCAGAGAAAGGTTCATGCTTTGTTGCGCTTAGGATTTTACCGTGTGGAATCTATATAAGAAATTCCTTTTATTCCTTGTTATTTTCCAAAAAGTATCATCTGAATTGATCTAAGCAGTTAATATATCCACAGAGTTTTAGATCACAAGGACCCTGAAGATAGGGACCATGTCTTTATTATTTTTATTTTCTTACTTTATATCCCCAGGACCAAGCACAGTACCTAGCATATAGAAAGCACATGTGTTTGTTCAACAGAATTAAATGACATTAATAACTATAATTTATATTGTCCCTCAAGGTTTACAGAGCATTTTTCTTCACTATCTTATTTGATCTTCAGGAAACCCCGAGAGGTAGGAGCTATCAGTATCCTCATTTTATAGATGAAGAAACCACAGCTGAGAGAAATTAAATGCCCTGTTCAAGGTTATGCAGTAAGTGACTGATGCAAGATTTGAACTCAGGACTTCCCAACTTTAGGTCCAGTTCTTTAAATGCTACTGGGTATAAGAAGTAAAAATAGATCCTCAAAAAACAGATTAGAATGACTGAGAGTATGAAGTGTACTATTAGGCAACAACAAAAAATGTAATTCAATCCTATAAACATTCTTTAATGTTTGTATTATATGTATATGTATATACTATATGTAAAGTAAAACTCTAGGCATTAGAGGTTAAAGGATAAACATGATACTGACCATGACACATACTCACTCTCTCTCTCTCTCTCTCTCTCTCTCTCTCTCTCCATATATATATGTAGATATATACATATATATAATATATACACACATATGTATACACAATACATATATACATATATGTATATATACATGTATATACATACATATATGTATATATATACATATATGTGTATATATATACATATATACATATATATATGTCTTCCCCCAATCCCCATTCACATGTGGCATATACACATACACATATATGGCAACAATATCCAGAAAAATATCCAGAAGGGGACAAGGAAAACAACAAGATATTTTTTGTTATTATTTTGTTAATGTTAACTCACTCATTAAAAAAATCCACAACTTTATGGCATCACATATAGTTATGGTAATGTACAAAAAATAGCTACAAATCTTTTCATGCTCTTAAACCCAGTGATCCCATTACTATGGCTAAACCCAAAGGATGTTAATAAAAGGAAAAATAAACCCATCTGTACAATAATATTCATAGTACAATTATTTGTAATAGCCAAAAAAAGGAATGTTGAATCATTGGTGAATAACTAAATGAACTGTGGTATGTGAGTGCATTGGAATATCATGGTGCCATAAGAAATGACAAACAAAAAGATTACAAAGACAATTAGGAAAACTTATATGAGTAATAGAATCAGAAAGAGAGAAGAAAGAGAATCAGAATAATAATATACATTCTGGCTACAATTGTGTAAAAATATAGATCTAACAATTTCAAAATTCCTTATTTGATTATTATTTTTATCATTCCATTTTCCCTATGCTTTATCATTTTCAACTGTTTTTTTGTCATTGTTATGAGCTCCAATCCTTCCAACCCTCATTTCTTTTCTAGGTTATTATCCCCATACTAGCTGTATTCTTCTTCCTTGCCCCTACTTCTTGATGAACCAGATTAACTCTCCTCTATCTTTTATACTGTATTGCCTCACCCCCTTTTCTTATTGAAGATCTTGTCCTGCCAAGCCCCGGCTTTGGATTATTCCTACTATTTACTGCCTTCACTCCTATTTTTGTGCTGCTAAATGAATCATGAAACCATTCTGGCCAGGTGCACTGCAAATTTACGTTACATAATCTCAACTGAGCCCTCATTCCGGCAAGGCAATTCTTTTACAACTCTCTAATCAATTTACTATCCCGCTCACTATAGTGGCTGTTCTAAGCCTTTTCATTCCTCCTCAAAACTTCCATAGCACTCCCTTTCTACTCTCTGAGTTCTTGGGGACTTTGCTATAATTCACTGAAAAAAAAATGAGTTGCTGAGAGCCCCCTCTTAACCCCTCCTCATTTCACTTTCACATCACTAAGATGTCTTTCCTTACTAATGTCTCCTTCTCTACTGGCTCACATGAAGAGATATCTCTTCTTTGAAATGGCAAACCTTTCTCCATTGGAGCCTTGATTCCATTTCATCCCATCTTCTCTAAGAGATTGCCACTTCTGGCATTCCACTCTCATTAATCTTCAACCTCTCAATGGCTAATTCCCTGCTGCCTACAAACATATCCAGGTCTCCCCAATAGTTTAAAAAACAAAACACCTCATTTTATATGGCCATTCCTGTTAGCTGTCCTGAAGTCAGATTGTAGAGGGCTTTGAAAACCAATGTAAGAAGAAGGGAGATTTGGTTCCCTGTCCCCCTCAAGGATGAGATAGTCAGGGAATGTGATCACAGATGATAAGGTGCTGATATCTTGTCAGAGTGTTGATATCCTGTTGTACTTACGTGAAGTATAAACACCTATGCCCCTCATTGAATCAGAGGAGAGAAATGCTTTTACATCAACAATTATTTTCCATGTACCTAGATGATCTTTAAAAAGACAGTAGGGCAGTTAAAGAGTGAGAATCAGCTCAACCTGAGAGCAGTTACATGGAGACCCCTTGCATTTATATCACAAGGCAGGAAGAGAGAGAAGAGAGATTCTCTACTCTCCCATTCCCAGCAGCCATGTGTATCACAGCAGAGCAATATCTCTAGTAGGAAATGCTCTAAGTGTAGAGGTGTGCTGGAGCCAGTTCAAACCAGCTCATAAGAGCCAACTGTTAAATTTTCAGTGACAGCATTTACGCCTCAAAATGGGCAAACACTACAAATTGAGGCTTGATCTATTGTTTTATCGATTGTCTAATCTTAAGAAAGTGATAGAAAAATACCAATGATGAAGACTGAACTTAAAAATATGTCAAGTATTTTCTCTCTCTTTCTCTTAAAGAAAGCTGGTTGTTAAACATTTACCAGCACATCTCTATATGGCAATTGGTGGTTGTTGTTGTTTGTCCTTTGTTCTTGAAGAAGACTGTGACATCAGGAAGGTGATGCCGTGACATGCAAGTGAATTAGATTTAAATGAGGGAGGGCTATGCAAAATCACCCGCCTTACTTTCTCTTCTGGAGCCACCTGTGTCCAGTGGCCAGATATAGATCAGGACAACTGGAGATGACCCTGGATACAGTGGGAGACCTTGGCCTGACAATTGGAGAGCCACTTTGAAAGACTCAGAGGTAGAGGTGAAATGCTTCCATCAGGGAACAGAAACAAACATTCTCTAGACAGAAAGACACAGAGAGCCAAAGACTGAAGGGAGGAAGCAATTACTAATAATAGGACTTCTAGCCATAGAAAAGATAGCTAATGAAGGGAGCTTTCTAGCTCCCACTTATTATTTATGCTGTATTGTTTTTATTGAATAGAGTGCAAGTCCCTTAAGTTACCCTAAGACAGTAAGGACTGTCTTTTTTACTTACATTTGTGTTTTCAGTGCTTAAGCAACACCTGGCACATAGTAAGTACCTAACATCTAGCTATCTATCTATCTAGACTTGGCAATTGTGTTTCATGGAGGAGGAGACCACAGGATCTCTGAGGAGTTTTCCATCCAGTAGAGACTAAAGGAAGGGAAGATGGAGGAGAAAAGTATGAGATCTGTACTAGGACTCTAGAAGTAGAGAAAGGACACTGAAGCCCTGGAGTAGTATAAAGTGAGTTGCTTCGATTATGTGTTTCCTTTTTCTCTAATGCCAGGAGTTTATATTTATTGGGTAGGAAGCAGGAAGCCAGGAGAGGTTTTGTTTTGTTTTGTTCTTGTAGAAGAGTGACGTGATTGGACTAATGCTTGAGCAGCCTCATGGCGGATAGAATGGACAAGGGAAAAACTGGAGGCATTAGAATCAATTAGAATGCTATTACAATACCCTAAGTGAGAAGAAATGAGGACCTGAATAAGGATAGTTCAGTGGGAGTAGAGGCAGGAACAGATTCAAGAGATACTACAAAGCTAGAAATAGTACTACAGAAGTTGAAATGACTAGAAATAGTATTTTTGAGGTGAGAGGGAAAGGAGTTTCCAAGATTGTGTGCCTATGAGATAAGAATGAGGCAGATTAGGGAAAAGTTATATCCCAATTCAAAGTTTTCTTGATAGAGGAATGCTAATATTAGATAACAAACTCCAGACAGTATTGTAAAATGCATGGGGACTGACACCCTCTCTTATTCATCCTTACTTTGTGCTCAGGCAGCTAGGTGGTACAATGGATAGGGTACTGGTCCTGGACTCGAGGAGTCCTGAGGTCAAATCCTGCCTCTTACTTAGCTGTATAATCCTGGGCAAGCATCCTTTCTCAGCCATAGTTTCCTCATCTGTAAAAGGGGGATAATTATAGCACCTACCTCTCAGAGTTGTAATGATCAAATAAAAAGCATAAGCAACCTTTGCAAACCTTTAAGGTGCTATATAACCGTTGGCTGTTTTTATTATTGTAGAATAGCGTATAGTAGGCACCCAATAATGTTGACTTCAACAAAAACTAGGTCATAATTTAGCACTTCTTTTTCATGTCATTAGTTATATCTCGTTAGACCAACTCTGAAGTGATCCTACTTAGCAGTGACATAGTTCATTTAGGCTTCAACCCTTTTATAAACATTAGCTCATTGGTTGTATGAATGAATCTCTTAAGAGCTGCCATATTTTCTGCAAGTATGAGTAGGCCATCTGTGTAGTGATGGGGTATTTGAAGTCATGCCAACTGGCTGCAATGGCTATGGTTGAAAATGAGTTAGAGCATTTGCCTCTCCCCTAACCCCTCAACACACACACACACACACACACACACACACACACACACACACACACACACACACACACACACACACACCCCCCTCTCTCTCTCTGGTTTCCTGAGCTACAGTGTCTGTAAACAGGGAACTGAAGTATCCACAAAAATTGAAAGCAGTGGTCATGACCATTACTGAAGGAAAGAATTAGCCAGCAATTGTTGGAATGGGAATTATGAAATTATTAGAGTAGTGAGGATCCAGAAGGAAGCATTATGGGCTATAAAGAAAGAGGCAGAGTTGGAAAGCAAGAAATGACTTCATCCTTAGAATAGGCAGATGTTGTCTATATTAAGATCAGCATACTACAGGAAGTAATAGGAATTTTTTTTTGTCTTTGTTGTTTTTTCATCAGATCTATGATTTTATCAGTGTATCGAATTCCTGGTGAAGATTAGGAATATTTTTACATTTACATTTTACAGTTTCCAGTGTTTAAGCAAGAAAATTTGAATTTAGGATTAGGTTACTTTCTTGGATTGATTTTTCTGTTACCAAAAACTCAGGGTAACTTTGAGCCACATACCATCTTTTTTAGCATCACCATTTTCTTGCTTCCTAAAAATTGAAATCTCTCATTTTCTCATAGGATGGAGATAAAAAAGAACACTTTTAATCTTCCCTTCTTCAGATTGCTCCAAAGGAACAAGAACCAAAGAAAGAAAAATAAGTTTACAAGTTCTAACTTCAGAAAATAATCCTTCCTTTATAGTCTAAGATGAGATTAATTTGAAAACTCAAAGCAAAACAAACAAGCAAAAAAAACCATACAAAACTAAACCCAACAATACCCATCTCAGTTTGGGAGGCCTCTCTGATTTACTTAGGTGTTGCTTAGATCAGGCTCATTCTACTCTTAAAAAAAAGTCTCTACCTCTATCTACCACTTCTACCCTGCACCATCCTAGAAACTTCCATGTACCATGTTTATGTGATCTAGATATCCTCTAGCCAATCCTTATTATTTCCCTGCCTGTTACATAAAAGATGGAAAACCTATTAAACATAACTGAACAAGAATCCATTGCCTTCTCTATAAAACCTGTGGCTTTTGAATGCACCATTGAGTTGACCTGGTGTAGAAATGGTGAGATTCAGACTTTCCACATAATAAATAGGTGTATGGAAACTGTGTAACCAGCCAGAAGGTAGTGTGTTGCAGAACCATGGTCAATCCCAAGCCCCTTCCTCCTCCTGCCTTTACCTGAAGTCCTGAGGCCTAGATATTTCCTCTGATGATTGAGGCCCAATCCTAGATATAACTTCCTCCTTTCAATTGCTCAGACCCCTCTGAATCCCTCTTCCTTTGTTCCTGTTCTCTCTTGTTTCTGCCCCCATCCCTTGGGGTCTCATTTTAACCCCTGGATCTTCCCCTGTGAGAGTTAAAATCTGCCAAATTAACACCTCTCATAATAGATCCAGGGGGCTCGATAGGGAGTTTAAATCTTGTATTATGTGCTACTTGATCCAGAAGAAGGCAACATGGTACCTTTAAGAGAACTCTGAACTTGGAGTCACACTTTCCAAGTTCAAATCTGCTTACTACTTGTGTGACCTTGGGCAAATCAAATTACTCCTCTGGACCTTAGTATCCTCATCTCTACCTTGAGGGAGTAGTCTAGATGACTATAAGGTTTCTTGTAGTCCTAGTCTTAGGATCTTAATTTGAGGCCTAAGAACTTGTATTTTTAATATTTTGATAATTGTATTTGAATATAATTGGTTTCCTTTATAATCCCATCTTATTTTATAAATTTAAAACATTCTGAGAAGGGCTCTATAGGTTTTATCATAAAGCTGAAGGGGTCAATGATATAGTAAAAAGGTTAATAACCTCTGCTAAATCTATGACTTTATGAACTCTCAAGGCTTCTGTTTCCCTATCTGTAAAACGGGGATAGTTATGTTAATAAGACCTATCTCATGGGACTTCAGTCAGGCTCAAATAAAGTAATGTATATAAAGCATTTTGAAACTTAGAAGTGTAACATATGTCAGTTATTATTATTATTGCTGTCTTCTGTTTTTATTAGGTGTCTTTTAAGTCTCTACACCTATAAGAACATATTGTGACTAAAATGCATACATATAGATTAAGAAAGAGAAAAATTCAGCCACATCTGAATGTTTTGTCTGTAGGGCAACAAAATCCAGAAATTTAGGAATTTTCAGAAAATCGACCGTATTTTTCTCTCTTTGCATGAATGCCATTCATTGTCAAAGAGAGAACAGGGATCACCTTTCACAAATGTTGCAGAAAGAAAATCCGTCAAGGAAGGAAGGCCAAGCCCTCAGTCATCAGCTACTTTAGGAAAGCTTACCATATTAGGACACAACTGTCCCTTTATTGCATCCCACAGATATTAAGCAACCATATGGAAGCTTACATCTCATTCCATTTCATTGCGTTCTCTCACCCCTCTCAATGCAGGCCCAGCCAAGCACTAGCCTGGAAATGGGGTCAGCTGTGTGTTTTCTATTTTAGGAGCCGAGGGTGTATGTAGAAATGCCCCAGTTTCATCAATCGCATTTTCATTTTTGTAGGTCACACACCAGCAGCTCTAATTCAGGATGTGTTTTTCTCTATTTCTGGAACAAATTGGCCATGTAGTATGCTTCAGCTAGGTTAACGTAGAGCTGTGAGAACTGATGGGCCAGATTTTTGTTCTGGATGTCACCATTGAGACAGTAGCGAGCTGACGAGTTTAAGAAATCAAGTCAAATGCTTAACAAGTGGGTAAAATGTGAAGGCCTGTGCTTCTGGAAACATATAGGCGGAGATAAATGGGAAGAACATAAACGACACGCACAGGGTGCTGTGAGGGGCGGGGGTGGGAATTTCAAACAAGAAGCTCAGCTCGTAAGAGGAAGATTGTAGAGGTCAAAAGACAGATGAAGAAGAATATAATGTGACATTGAATTATAATTCACTTATTGGAATAAAATTAAAGTGGAATGGGAATATAATGTCATGAACAAAGGAGTATTAATAGAAGGGGGAAAGCATTTCTTTACAATGAGTCTTCTGCAGAGTGCTACAAGGTAACTGGATGCTGGATTTGTCATCAGAGGTCCTGGGTTCAAATCCTAGGTCTCTCTCTTGCTATTTGTGTACCCTTGGACAATTGGTTTAACATCTCTTGACCTCAACTTTCTCCTCTGTAAAGTGAAGGGGTCATCTTGGGTAACCTCTAAGACCCTTTCCCGCTCTAATCCATGATCCTATGTGTCTTGTGAACACAATAGCCCCTATTTCTCAAATTTTCCTCCAAAAGTGTTTTTTTTCAATTTACTGTACTTTAAGTGAATAAGACCTGTCTCTATATTTCTCTTCAGACATGCCTATTTGTCATTTTCAATTACTTGCAAGTAGGAGACAAGAAACTAGTGAACCAGTCCAACTTATTAATGGAAGGAGACAGAAAAATGACAAATGACCAGGAGGGAGATCACAAAAGAGAAAGGAAGGTGGGGTGTGCGTGTTGTCATGGAAAGAATATTGAACTTGAAATTAGAAGAACTGGTTTTGGGTCTCTGCTTGGTTACTCACTGAAAAAAAGTTTTTATTTGTGTTTTTTGCTTTTACTTTACCTACATTTCCCCACTGTTTTCTAACTTCCAGAGAGTTATTACAAGATCCCTTATAGTAAAGAACAAAAAAGTTTTAAAAAGCACAGCAAAACTAACCAGCTTAAAAAAAAAAGCCTGGTGTTATATGTAGTATTTACATTTATGCTCCCTGACTTCTGCAAAGAAGCTGGGGGAAATATCATCTCAGGTGTCTTTTTTGTTGTTAAATTTGGTCATTACAATGTGAAATCATTCATTTCTATTCTTTGGCTATTGTTATTTCCATTTCCATTACTATAGCCATTGTGCAGAATATTTTCCTGTTCTGCTTATTTCATTTTATATCAGTTCCCATAAGGCTTTCCAAGCTTCCTGAAGTTCATCAGAGTCTTCGTTTCTAAGACTAGCGTAATATTCTATTACATTCTCGTACCATAACTTGTTTAGCCATCCCTCAGTTGATGGGTATGTACTTTGTGCTCTCGCCATTAAGCTGTTTTTGTTCTTTTGTTTTTGAAAGCGCAATTCCTCTTCATAGTAGTCCTTTTCTTTTAAGGTACTGCTCAAACACCATCTTTTGCATGAAAATATGCACCTTCATGTGCACCTTTCTGATCTCCCAAATGCTAGTGCCTTCCCATCTAAACTACCGTGTATTTAAATACTATATATAGTATGTATATACGTGTGTGAGAGTGAGTGAGTGTGTGTGTGTGTGTGTGCGTGTGTGTGTGTGTGTGTGTGTGTAAGCAGCTAGGTGGTACAGTGGATAGAGTGCTGGACCTAAGGTCAGGAAGATAAGGCTTCCTGAGTTCAAATGTGGCCTTAGGTACTCTCTAGCTGTGTGTCTCTGGACAAGTAACTTACTTAACTCTCAGTTTCTTCATCTGTAAAATGAGCTGGAGAAAGAAATGGCAAAATCACTGCAGTATCTTTGACAAGAAAACCCCAAATGGGGTCAGAAAGAGTTGGATATGACTGAAACAACTGAACAGCAATATCTGTACATGAGTATACATACACATATATACACACACGTATATATTCACCCATATATGGTATATTATTGTGTATGTGTATAATATATTTGTATTTGTTCATTTTCTATTTAGGCCAAATATAATTATACATATACTTATCTCCCCCATTAGAACTGTGAGAAATTAATTATTTCTGTCTTGTATTTAATCACTAATTATTGTATTAGGGCCAAGATTTTTCCACTTTTCTACTTCCTCATCCAGAAACCAAGCAATGTGGAAAATCTCTCTTGAAGATTTTCACGGGTCAAGATCTAATCAGACCATAAAAGAAATTCTAAGTTTGGGCTAATGAGTGTATTCCTGCTTGTTGTGTTTGCTCTGACAGGTCCGGAGAAGTGTTGATTCTCCCTTTTGTCAGACAGGTGATATGGAAATTGATAAGTCCCTTTGACCAAGATTTGGGTGATCCAAGTCATGTATTTTCAAGACCCTCATTGTAATATAGATTAGCTACACTGTAATATTCATTTTCTAATTGTTAACCAATCAGAGTTGACTGCCACCCCTCAGCAACACCTACTCTTTGAAGGGCATATAAACTTTGAACCCACCACCCTTAGGGGAGACCAAATATCCTTTTATTAATAAACATGCTGGCCTTATGAATAAAATTATTAAATTACACAGAAAATGTCTCTCAGAACTTTTTTAATCATCAGAGGACACAAGCTCCTCGACAGATTGTTTTATTCTTTGTTCTTTTCTCCCCAGTGTGTAGCTTGCTGCCTGGTATGTAGTAGGCACTTAAAACTTGTTAATTGATTGATTAACTATCTCTGAATGAGAAGTATGTTTGGTCTTATATCCCCCACATTAAAATACAGCAGTTTTGGGGTGGCTAGGTGGCTCAGTGAATAGAGCACCAGCCTAGGAGTCAGGAAGACCTGAGTTCAAATTCGGCCTAAGACACTTGATACTTACTAGCTGTGTGACCTTGGACAAGTCACTTAACCCCAATTGCTTTGCCTTCCCCCCCTCCAAAAAAAAAGGAAAAAAAATACAGCAGTTTGGTGGAGTGATAAGAATGCTGGATTGAGGAGCTGGGTTCAAATCCTAACAGTGTCATTGCTAGGATACCTTTTATCCCCAGTGTTTAGCCCAGTACTAGAAACATAAGTACTTTATAAATTCCTGTTGGCTGATTGGTTGATTAACAGAATGAATGATTAATCTTAGGTAAGATGTTGCATACCTGAGTTCAAGTTTTTGCATCTGTAAAACAACCAGGTTAGCACAGATAACTCTAAGATCCCTTTCTAGCCTCACACCTAGGGTCCTTCTAAAACACTTATTGAGGACTGAGGGAAATTAATCTCTCCATCAATAAGTGTTTTCATTACTATTGACTCTGTCATTTCAGCATCACTTAAAACTTTATGAGTCCTGCTTTCATTTAAATAAGAAAGGCGTGTTTTGAAATTTTCTTTGCTACTGCTTTACTTCTTTTCATGAGGAAGGTTCTGTACCTTGGTGTTTAATCACCTTAATTTCCATAGGCTTTTAAAACTCAAAGATGTGTTACTATATGTACCTAATCTTTCCACAAGTGAATAATCACCATGGCAAGATTTATAGGTGCTCACTGACTGTTGTCATAATACTCTCTAACCTGTGTCTCTAACATGTCGCTATGTTCCCTTTGATTCCCACCATCTAGTCATCTAAGCACTGACTTAAAAAGAGCGATGTTTCCATAAATGACTGTTTCTCTACAGACTCACAGACTCTTTGAGCTAAGAGACCTTATTGATCCTCTCTCTATACATATATGCTCTCCCTTGCTGATCTCTTCTACTCCCACAGGTTCAATTATTACCTCTCTGTAGAAGACTCTGAAATACATATACTGGACCTAATTTCTCCCTCGAATTCCAAGCCTAAATATCTCTCCCTGGTTTTCATACCAATACCACAAACTTAACATGAACTCATCACTGAGTTCGTGTCTCCCCACCTCAAATCAATGCCTCTTCCAAATCTGCCTATTTTTGGTGATGGTAACCTACCCTCTGAGTCACCTTAGTTTGAAGCCTTGGAGTCATTTTCTATTTTTCTTTCTCTTGCACCAACCTCTTCTATGACACACACATTCCAAAAAGCAAAGACCATTCCCTGATAAAGAAGTGTTTAAAGAATGTGAACAAACAGTTCTCAAAAGAAGAATTGCAACTGATTAACAACCGTATGAAAGGATGTTCCAAATTATTGAAATAAGAGAAATGTAAACAAAAACAATACTGAGGTTTCTCCTTACCACCTCCCCCCACCCACCCAAACAAAAGATGGCAAAGATGACTAAAAATGTTTTGGAAGGTATGTGGAAAGGTACTTTTATTCTGGCAAGGAATTTGGAATTATATAAAGAGAATGTCTAAAATGTCCATACCCTTGGATTCAGATTCTATTACTAGGGATATGGTCCAAGCAGATCAATGACAAAATAAAGGACCCACGTATACCAAAATATTCATGGCAGCACATTTTGTAGTAGCAAAACCTAGAAACAAAGGAAACCAAGTGAATGCTCATTATTTGGAGCTAAACAAATCGTGGTATCTGAATGCAATGGAATATTCCTGTACTAGAAAAAACAATACGTATGATGAGTATAGAGAAGCATGGGGAGATTTATAGAAACAAATACAAAACGAAATAAGCAAAACCAGAAAAATAATACATACAATGACTGCGTAGAGACAAATGTGAGACATTCAGGGGTAGAAATGACAAGATTTGGCAACTGGTTGGATATGTGGTTTGAGGGAAAGTGTAGAATGGAGTGTGACAATGAGGTTGTGATATCCTGGAAGAATGGTAGTGTTTTCCACAATAATAGGGAAGCTTAGAATATGAGAGGAAAAGATAATGTAATAAGATCAGTGATGTAGCTCACAGTCCATCCAAGCCTGCTCATCCTCACTCTGTTCTACCCAAAATGAAAAGGGAGGGGTGGGGCTTTTACTGGTCCCTGCCCCAGAGCCCAGAATGCAGAGCCTTTCTCTGAAGGGTGCCAGCCACAGCCAAAGGGATCCAGGCATGGGATAGGAGGAAGGTCAGAAATTTTCCTAAAGGCTCTAGTACTTCTGTTGGTAGCTATTACTTTAGGTCAGGAGTGGGGAGCCTGTGAAATTTGGATTCAAAGGCCACACTTGAGGAAGTAGAAGGTTACATGTGGCCACAAGGCCACAGGTTCTCTACCCCTGCTTTAAGTTATAACTACCCTGAGGGGTTGACACCGGCTCAGAAAGGTGGAGGGTAGGAGTTGCCTAATAGAGGGAAGGAAGAGATGTTTTCCTTCCTCTTACCCATTGATCATAGATCCTTTGGGTTCAGGCAACAGTCCTCTTTGGGCATGGGCCATGGCTAGCCCCCACTTTGGAGATCACTGATATAGATCAACTCTCTCATTTGACAGATGTAGAAACTGAGATCCAGAAAGGTTAGGTAATATGTCAAAGGCCACTCGTCATAGTACTGACAGAACTAAGATAGTAATTCTGGTTTCCTGAGTTCCAGCTAAGTGATTTTGCCTCTGTCCTACAATGCTTATGTCTTGTCTGTAAAAAAAAATGGGCTAGTAGTTGCATCCATTGTCTCTCATACCTTGAATGGATTCCATCCCACCCCTTCTCTGTATATTGACATTCTTTGCTTCTTTCAAGGTCCAGATCAGTTGCTAGAGCTTATTCCCTCGCCTAGTGGCATCCTTCCCCGAATAGCAAGGAGAAGGATCCCCAAGTATAGCAAATGTAACTCCCTGCTCCCAAGTGAAAAATACTATATAATACCTCAGAATTGGAAGGTGTATTAGCAATGTTGATTTGAAGATCTTTGCCACCCATTAATATGCCATGTGACCTGGTTAAAAGTCAGGAAAAGGAAGTTATGTTGCAGGAAATTCTGAAAGAAAGAGAGAGAAAGATGTTATGGCTGCTGGTGGCTGCTAATGGATGCCCTCGCGATTGTTGGAACTGAACAGGCTGACTTAGCTGTACTGTGAGTTTGTCTTGGGAAGACCCCAGAAGGGGGGTCAGAGAGGTTTTGGGATGGTGAGGCTCCAGGTTGTGATATTGCGTGTGGAATGTTTTACTGCTGTGATAGATTGGGTAAATGTTTTGTGGGATCTGGTTCTCTGGCATCTGAATAAATGGTTTACTTCTACCTTCTATGTGGAGAGTCTTACATACTTTGCAATACAGAACTATATAGGCGTATTCTCGATTGTTTCATTCATACAAGGCAACACGGAAGTTACTTAATTTAATTTGTACCTGAACAGAAATTCCCTTTACAACATCCTGATGATTGGTCACTGAGCCTCTATTTGAAGGCCTCCAGTAATAGGGAATCTACTGTCTGCTGTGACATGTGAAGACAAGCAGAAAAAATACTGATGAGAAAGAAAAAAAGGGGACCTTCCTTAAGAGACTAATAGGAGTGCACAGGGGGCTCATTGATAAGACAATTTTTTTTTAAGGACACAGAAGCAAAGACAAATAATTAAGAAGTACAAAAGAGTACATAATCCTTTGAAAATGGTGTCAGAATGATATGAAGCTGGCAATGAATACTAAGAGCAATGATTTTCTGGTTATTTGTTTATTTAAATCCATGTTGTGGGCAAGAGAAGGAACCAAGAAGGGTATATTGGATTTAATGAACATCAGTGAGAAAGTTGAACTACTCAGCTCTCTGAATTTATGTTTTTATTTCCAATGAAAATGCCCTTTGAATAGGGATAGAAGAGAAATAGTTAACAGGAACAGGATTTTATGGGAAGCATTTTGTAACAAGAATTCTTGTTCAGATATAGGTTGGACCAAATGGCCTCTGTGGTCCCTTCTAGCGCTTAGATTCTGTGGTTCTGTTTTTGAATAGTTTTCATATGCCAGAAGAGTATTCCTTACAAACAGCTGAAGTCTGTTTCAGCAACTTTGACTCATTACACCTACAGGCAGTTGGGTCTGATGTCAGGAATATCTGAGTTCAAATTTAGCTTAGAAAGACTTCCTAGTTGTATGATCCTAGGCAAGTCATTTAACCTCAATCTGCCTCAGTTTCTTCACCTGTAGAACAGGGATAATAATAGCACCTACCTCACTGGGTTTTTGTGAGGAGTAAATGGGATAATATTTTTAAGCACAGTGCCTGATACATAATAGGCACTTAATAAATGCTTATTCTCTTCCCTCTCTTGCCTTGGGAGGATAAAATATGATAATATTTGTAAAGTACTTTGCAAACCTTGGTATTATATAAATGCTAGCTACAATGATCATTGTTTGTTCTGCTTTCTGGGGCCATGGAGAACAAGCGTAATTGATCTCTCTTCCAGAGATAAACATTAGGATACATAGAAGAGAAATAGTTAACAAGAACTAACAAGGGATTCTGTAGCAAGAATTTTGTAGCAGGAATTGTTATTCAGGTATAGGTTGGCCTAGATGGCCTCTGTGGTCCCTTGTAATATTTGAAGACAAAATCTCTTTTACCGAAAGACTTCTCTAGGTTAAATATTCCAGTTCTTTCAACCGATCCTTTAATAGTAGAATGGTCTCTTTTTCCGCCTTTGGAAATTTGTTAACGCTCTCCCTAAAATGTGGGGCTGGGAACTGAACACAATGATATAGGTATAACCGAGGTAGAGTAAAATGGGGATATTATCTCACTCATTGTGGACACTGTGACTCAACAGCCAGAAATCACATTACTTCTTTTTTGGGTTGCCATGTCACATTGGTCATTTATATTGAGTTTGCAGTTCACTGAAACTCTCAAATACTGTTTCCACATTAACTACGGTCTAACCACACTCTCCTGTCATCTACTTGGGAGGTTGATTTTTTGAACCTGCAATTGGACTTTGCATTTGTCCCTATTGAATTTCAAAATATTAGATTCAGCTTGTTGTTCTGGCTTGTCAAATACAGATATGTGGAAAGCCATTCAGAAATCTGGGGAATAATGAACATGCACATGATCATGTCTCTAATTACGCAAATGTTGCTATGAGGACATTTGCCACCACTTTTGCTGTCTTTTAGTTTTAGGTCTTGGTTCCAAAGACTAGTAAATGTGCAGGTTAGCATTTATCTTCCTAGTTCTAGTTTTAATAATAAATGGCAAGTTAAAAGATTAGAGGAAGGGGAATAGAGGAGGAAAGTGCTTTCTAAATATTCTAGACAACCTTCTTCCCTTTTGTCACCTATCCAAAGATTGTCCCTTGAATGAATGAAAAAAACCCCAAACCCATATATATATATAATATACATACATATATACATATATGTGTATATATATACACACACACATATATATGTATACACACACACACACACACACACACACATATATATATGTATACACACACACACACACACACATATATATATATAGTGCTCACTGTGTCCTAACCTCTATGCTAAATTCTGGGGATGGAAATACAAAAATAATGACATTCCTTGCCTTTAAGGAACATATGTTTGAATAGGAGAAATAAGATATTTTGCCCTTGTTTTTGTTCTTCTTCACTTGAAGATACTTCACAGTTTTATGGGTCAGTATGGTGTAGTAGATAGAATAATGGATTTGGAGTCAGAAAATCTGGATTCCAACCCAGGCTCCTACTCTTGGTACCTTTATGTGACCTTCTGGCAATTCCTTTCAGTTTCCTGGACTTTAGCATTGTATTATGTTGTGTTGTGTTGCATTGCATTGTGTTGCATTGCATTGTGTTGTGTTACGTTGCTTCATGTTGTACTATACTGGCCAATATGGGAGACTGGCCTAAAAGGCCTCTAAGATACCTTACATTTTGAAACTATGAACTTGTGATGTTAATCTTGTTCCCCTTTCTTGCTTAATTCAGGAAATATGTAGTGTATATTTCCTGGGGCTCATTTTGTCTCAGCTTCTTGTAATATATGGCTTCACTCTTGTAATATGACTTTGCTTTTTAATGAAGCCATAGTATCATGGAATATCAGTGCTCAATGGTACTTCGCAGGCCATTCAGTCCAACCTATACCTGAACAGTAGTAAACCCTTCTGCGATAATCTGACACATGGCATAGTGAACTCCAAGGTGAGGAAACTCCCTCTATCAAAGCAAGTCACGACCTTCTCTGAAAATTCTAGTCTTAGAGAGTTGCCTAGATCACTGAGAGGTTAAGTAACTTACCCAAGATCACACAGCCCACATATGTAAGATAGGATTTAAACCTAGGTCTTCTTAGTTTTAAGACTGGCTCTCTATACACTCTGGCACGCTACCTCTCAGGACCTAGTGATATTTGAATGATATTTGTGAGTTGGAAATCAATGATCTAGAGTCATTATGCTATGATACAAAATATGATCCCATGCCATACTATATATGATATATATATGATGTATATGATATCATATATATGATATATATATGATATATACAAAATATGATCCCATGCCATTAGAATGTATGCTCCTTGGGAGCAGGGACTGTCTTAATTGTCTATTTATATTCCCGTATTCAGTACAGTGCTTAATAAGCGCTTATTAGATATTTCATTCATTCATACAATACCATGTCATACCATGCAATATGATAAACATAAAATGTCTGCTATATAGATAATACTATGCTAGGCATTCAAGAAATACCAAGTTTAGATAATACATTATTCCTGACCTCATGAAGCTTAAAATCAAATTAGGAAGGTGGGGGAGGAATAAGAGATGTAACTAAAACAAACAATATTACATGATAAGTACATAAAGACAGATTTCTCAAATTTGCCCCATGCCTTCCATTTCTGTAGACAGCACCCTAGTTTTGGCCTTCATAGCCACCTGAGTGAATCATTGCTGGTGCTTTATTGCAGATCTTCCAGCCTTTACCTCAGCTTTCTCTCACTCAGATCATACCACTGACAGAATATGCTTTTTAAATGTGATCATCTTTCATTCAAAAATCTTTAGTGGCTCAGTCTCCCTATTGCATAATGAATAAAGGCTGAATTCCTCTGTCTGATTTTTGAGGCTCTCTGCAGCTTGGCCCCAAACCTGCTTTTCCAGCCTTATCCAATATTACACCAGCTGCACGACTCTCTGTCCATCAGACACATGCTATGCTCCCTAGCTTGCATCTCGGCTCAATTTTTTTCTTCTGTCCCTCTTTTCACCATCCTTTAAAGCTCAAATGCCACCTCCTCTAGGAAGTGTCCATTGATTCCTTCAGTTATTAATGACTTTTCCTCCTCAGATTTCATACAACACTGTTTAATAACTCAGAGAAACACAGGAGAGTGGAGGTATTAGTGTTTCTGAGTTACTGCTTCCTTAAGAGGTCTAGCCTTCAGGGGCTGAGCTTTTTTAGAACATTGAATAAAATTGGAGGAGTGCCAGAAAGGTCTCTTGTCTCCCCTCCCCAATTTTCCCTACCTGCCTGTCACACTCCCTGAAATCTCACCACTAGAGAGTCATTCCTTTGGGTGAGCAATCCTTCTTTTGGAATACAAATACCTTTGGAAGGGCTAACACATGAAGCTGATAAGTAGGCTGTTTATCAGTCACTTAGATTTATGGATAACAACATTCCAGCTATAACAGTCTATGACTGTTTGATCATCTCAGGATAAATTAAACATTTGTTTGCAAACATGTAACATAATTAAAATTCCTTGGGCTCAGTAAATCAAAGATGATATCATTAACATAAGTAACATTTGTGACAATAATGGTGTAAAAAAAACACTGAGGTACTTATCTACTCCAATGCGTGGGAGAAATAAATTACTGATTCTCTGATATTTGGAGGGTAGTCTAGACTTAGGATTTCATTGGCATAGAACAGTAGCTCTCAAACTCTTTGGTCTCAGACCCCTTTACACTCTTAAAATTAATCTAGGAACCTTTTTCCTGAGAGCTTTTGTTTATGTGGGTTGTAGCTACCTGTATTTACCATATTAGAATTGAAAACATCTTAATATTAATGATAAAAATAGTTTTGACCTCATAGAGTTCCTGAAAAAGTCTTGGGGACACCCAAGGGTCCCCAGACTACACTTTGAGAACTATTATAGAGAACACTCAAAAAGAAAAATCCCTCTACCAATTCAGATCAGCAACTGTCCAGGAAGATATAGCCTTAAGAGAGTAGTCTGAAGTATTAAGAGGCTAAGTGACTTACCTAGGGGTCATGCAGCTAAGATGAATTATAAGAAGGACTTGAACTCAGGTCTTCTGACATCAACCATATTCTTTAATCACTATACCACTATCCACTGTATTAACTGACTCTTATCTTTCTCATTTTAAGAGCTTTAAAACAAACCAAAAGGATAAGTCTTGACATTTGGGACTCATAAGTGATCAAAATTACTAGTTGTAAAAATCAAACAATAAACGATCATCAAATTTTATCCCTCAGGAAAAGATATCATTTAGATACTACAGGGATAAGTAAAAAAGCAATATTCAATTGCCTGGTATATTGCTTATGACTTCTTTAGAGTAGTGTGGTATATAAGTGGATAGAGGGCTTACCTGTGGTATTTATGGGCTTTATGACCATGAGGAAGTCACTTAATATTTCAGTGCATCAGAGAACTCTCTAACATGGTACAAGTTGCCAATTAGTGAGAAAATTTCCCGCTGATTTTTCCCAAGAGTGATGAAATCATAAATAGGGATGCTACCATCACTACAATACCCCTCTCCCTCCCAAATAGTACTTATGTAGTTACAAATTATTAATCTAACCCAAATGGAATTTGGAATGAAAATTGCTTATTCCATCCAAGATTAAATGTAGAATATCTTTCTTTAGAAAAGAAAGGAAGTTTTTTTCCCCCTGGAAACAATTAGAAGCTTTTCTCTGTCCCCTCTCCTCTCTCCCCTCCCGCCTCTTCCACCCTTCCTCTTCCCCTCTTTCTCTTTCCATATGTATGTAATTAGTAGTTATATTGTATATAATTTAGAATAATTCTAAACACATTTATATTATATCCATATTAGATAACACATACATATCTTACATATCACTGTAATATGCAAACATATTACATAAGTATAAAATTTTATATACACATAATATAATAATATAAATATATTTAGAATATAGTTCTGTTATACTCAAATGTTTTAGTGCTTGGAACCAAAGGAAGAAGCCAAGTTAGTTCTATAAGTAATCTTTGCATTTTATGCAAAATAACTTTTATAGCTCCTCTAAGCTTTACAATTGGCAGAAATGAACGAGAAGCTTGTTTGTTATGGAAACCTTTTCACGTTTGGAAAAGTGGGATGATAGGACTCTAAACAGTCTCTAAACAGCTTCTTATGGAAGTATGGAATTACCAGTTCTAAATACCTCCATCCCTGGCCTTCCTTCTTCATTCTGAGAAATTAAAGTGAATGAATTGGAGACAGGCTACAAGGAGATAGCCAAGACCCATTTCCATATAAGAAATAATTTTCTTTTCCTATTGCAAGGTAGCAAGGTCGTTAACACCAGCTGCAGAATAAAGCTACTTTGGAGGTTAAATTGAGTGCACTAGGCAGAAGCTGTGAATAATAGGGATTTTGATACTCTGAATGAAAGAGGGAAAAGGAAAAGGCTTATTTATAGGACCTGCTTGCTGCCAGTCACCCCAGACATCTATTTTTCAGGAGAATCAGAGAACGTAGAGGTGAGCAGCACAAACCTGAGAATCTGCAGGCTTTCAGCCCTGGCTTAAACCCTCCCAGACAAGCCCAGCTCCCTGCATGCAACACATTACTACAAGCTGCCTGATCATGTTTCTGATCTTTCTTCTGGTCATCTTTTCCCTACTGGCTTGCTAACTGTGGTTCCATCTCTGCCTTCAGATCCTCTTGCCCTACCTGTCTAACACCATTTAACTATGTCACATAGTCTGAGTCTTTATCAACCCAGTTTTGATAAACTGGTGTTGATTGCTTTATTACCTCATATAGATCCACCCTTTGCCTCTGGCTCCCCTAGTCTGTGCCTGCCACCTTGTCAGATACTTTCTTTATCTGTAAAATGAGAAAGTTGAACTAGATGGCCTATGAGGTCCATTTCAGTATGTGATCCCATGATCTCTCATCTTCTCATCCCTCCCTTCCCCTCTTTACTCCTCTTTCTTATTGTGATTAGTAATAAAGAGGCCTATTCACTGAATTGGTGTTGGCTCACTCAAAGTGAGAACTTGAAAAGACCTTAGTTTACAAGGGCCAACATCTCTCACTGCATCCTGGGGCATCTCCAGTCATCCTGATTGATATCTGGTCTCTGGACCCAGATGACTCTGGAGGAGAAAGTGAGGCTGGTGACCTTGCACAACCCTGCCTTACTCAAATCAAAGTCAATTGCAAGTCACGTCGTCATCTCCGTGATGTCATGCTCCTCTTTGATGAAGGACAAATCACACGTTTATATGTATATATGTACTTTATGTGTAGTTAATTGTACTTTATGACTTTTCTCTCATTCACCTAGTGGTTTGGTTCGATCCTTACTGTTTGGGTTCAGAGTTAATCTAGAAGATGGAATGGAATATTATTCAGAATATTAAAATCAAAAAGCTCTTCATGAGTGCTCACCCTTTGGGGCTCCCCTTGTTAGCTCATGACCACTAATGTTCATAGATTCAGGGAATTATCATACTGTGATCACGTAGTTTATTGTACATATTGTAAAAAAAAAAGTAGATTGAGCATTTTGACATGCCTACATCCAGACATCTGCTAAACTTCATAATTTTTTTTTGGTCTCCTAGACCTTTGGATATATCAGAAAGTTCTCATCAATATATGTTACCAACTTGTGGAAAGGAGACACTTAACATTTTTCTGAATAAAAGAGAACAGATGTTATGAATAAGAATAAGTCATTAATTCGGGGAAATTAAAATTTCCTAGTAAGGAGCAATAAATTGTGATTTTTCTTTGAAAATCTGTCTATTTTATTGGTTCCTTGAGGTAGTTACTTATCTTTGCCTTGGTTATTCCACTTGTTAAATCGATCCACTAATAACTAACTTCGGCTAGGCAGTGGAAAGAATGCTAGACTAGGAGTCAGGAAGACCTGGATTCAAGTCTTGCCTCAGATATACTGCTTGTGTGACCTTTGGCAAGTCATTTAACCTCTCTCAGCCTCTATTTCCCCATCTGTACAATGATAAAAATAGCACTTATTTCATAGGGATGTTACAAGGATTAAATGGCATAGCATATGTAAAGTGCTTTGAAAACCATAAAATGCTACGTAAAGATTAGTTATTATCATTATTATTATTACAATTAGAAGAAGAGAATTGTATGACATTTTTTGCTCCATTGGGAGGCAGCATTGAAATGAGAAGAAATGGAGGGGAATGACTGCTGAACATTCTCTTACTAGCATGTGGGTGTTGACTGATACAGCATCCCATCTTTTAACTCTCCTCTTCTTCTCCCCTCTCTTCTTCATTAAACATTTATTGAGCTGTTTATATGTATAGAATACTGAGCTACTTTCATGTCCTCATTCCCACTTAACATCAAAAGCTCCATTATGCTCACTTCTGTCTTGTCCCCATATTTGGTTTGCTCTCTCTTACTAATCCATGGCAATATCAAGAATGACATAAATGTTCAGCCACTTTGGTGAAGGCCTGATCTGTGATAAAATTTCGAATATAATAGTATACTTGGGGTCTCTTTCAATCATAGGGGAAAAAAAAAACCAAAAGGAGAAGAGGTCACAGAGGATGAAATATTTCAGGTAGATTTTTCTGGCTCATACTGAGTTTGTTCTGAGTCCAGGAGAATAATAAACTATTACCTGTCCATCTAAGGAAGGTAATTGCTCAATATAATGATTACTTTCTTTTAGAACAGGATGGCAGTCTTCAGGAAAAAATTGATACTTCTATTCCGATGCATGGCAGGGATGAGGCGTTTAGTGGGTGGGACTGCTTCTTTGATCTAAGAATACTACTTATTAGTCAGAGAATCAGGAGGAAGCTAAAGAGTACCAGATAAAAGCATCACTATATTCTTCTGTTTTAAGAAGGAAGCATGTCATTGATTCCATTTAAGATGAGGGCAGTATTAAAATAGCCACCTGAGAATAGTCAGTGAGGGCCAAAACAAGAGATTTAGTGTACCGAATAGATGGGGCAGCCTTATGCAAAAATTCAAAGTAAGCAAAGCTGGTTTTCTGCTTCTTCCCACCTACCCATCTTTACTCCTCTCCTTCTTTCCAGGACATATTACACGTCCAAGTCAGAAGAAGAGTAAGGCAAATAAATGAAGTGTTTGCCTCCGGAGGACAAAACTGAAAAATGAAGATTAAAAATGTCAAATGCATATTGAAAGCATTAGTATTCTTGCCTTTGGTGCAACATGAGCTAATTATGGTGCTGCTATATACACTAAATAATTACAGAAATCAAAATATAAAAGAAAACCTATTGGGTGAAACCTATTTCTTCTGAAAGTAACAGTAACAATATAATTGACGTTTATGTACCCTAAGTTTTGTGAAGCACTCTACATATATTATCTCCTTTGAATGGCACAACAACTCTGTGATACCAGTACCATGTCATGATCATTATTCTTCCTATTTTCCAGATAAGGTAACTCAGGTTCAGAGACATCATGATTTTTTTTTCATGGTCACACAGCTATAGCACAACTACCAAAAGCAGCATTTAAACTCAGGTTTTTCTTACTCTAAGTCCAGCATTCGATCCATTATGCCATACTATCCTTCTAAATAAATAAGCATTTATTTTACACAAATATAATCTATCATCACAAGTTAAAGGGCTCCTGGAAGAGTTAGGACATCTAGAATAACAAGAAACCATAGGAAATTGGTCTTTTCTGGAGGTATAAGAGACTGACACAAATGATTCACTCTTATTTGTCTTCGTTCAGCCTTTTCTCATTCCAATCTTAAGGCAGTTGTTATATCAGTCGCGAAGCTTGGAAATCCCATTGCTCCATGGAATATGCCACTACTGCCTCCCTCCTATACCTGTTTCTCTAATGGGCTGGCCACATTATTCAAATTCTTGCCAAAAAGACTATTTTGTGGAGAACTCACATGGGGTAAGTGCTCACATGGTGGTCAGAAGACGCGATACAAGGACACTCTCAAGGTCTCTCTTAATAGCTTTGGAATTGATTGTGTGACATGGGAGACACTGGCACAGGACCACTCAGCATGGCATGCCCACATCAGAGAAGGTGCTGTGCTCTATGAGCAAAGCACAACTGAAATAGCTCAAGAGAAACATAAGATGCACAAACTTAGAGAATCTCCCCCAAATGTTCACATGCCTATTTGTGCCTGACCTGTGGTAGAGCATTCTGAGCTCATATTGGTCTGATCAGCCACAGTCAGACACATTGAATCTTGAATCTAACATAGTAATGTCATTTTGGTCCTCTTTGAGAATGAAGGAGGACCACCATACCTGCTTCTCCATTCCATGGCATTAAGCTTCATGGAACTTTCCATGGAACTATGAGCAACAGCATTGTTCTGTTTTGGACTTGACTCAGTGTAGTCTTCTGGTAGTTTGAAATTGATGTTGGAATGAAATGAGAAACTCGTTGGTCATTCAATGATTAACCAAATGAGATTTGCTTAGCCCTAGCAGGGGAAGGATAGTCAAAAAAGATAATTATCAAAGTCAGTAGATCCAGCTTAGCAAAAGTCCCCTGACTCTGAATTGCCCATGGTGGCCTGTTGGCCCAGCATCAAAGATCATTTTTGCTGTTTGTGACTGTTTTGTACCTGGAAGATTCAGGAAACCATATCAACAACCTGAGTCTTTTATCAATTAAGTCTTGAATATGGTTTCAATGCCTAGTAAGGAAAAACTGCTAGCCTAACTTGCATAGAGGAGAAGAGTTAAGATAAGTTAAGACAAGGCTCTTACCACATGCCTTATTATCCTTCCTTCCCCAACCTACCCCTTTTCCAAACTTCCCTATTACCTCATATATTTCGTATATTTCTATCTTGTCTGATAGAATGTAGTGTCCTTGAGATTTGCCGGGGCTTTCCAGGTGGCTTGGTTCCAGGCTGGCCTACCCTTATGCAGGATAAAGAAGAAGTTAGTGACTGATTCGTTGAAAGAGCACAAATGTAATAAATTATATTTCTGAGGCACAAATATAATAACATGCTGTAAATGAAGCTCTTTGGGAATTAAAGGACTATGTAAATGCAAAATTTATTGCTATTATCACTAATATTATGTTAGGAACTTTTGAAAGCAGCATCTATTAAATTAAATTTATAGGCGTAGGGAAAGGGACTGAAACTGTGATTACATTGGTATAGTAAATTCCAGGAAAGGAAATTCCCTCTACCAAGACAGGTCAGCACCTTCTCTGCAATTTATAATCTTAGAGGCCAGGAAGAACATTGAGAGGTCAAGTAACTTGCCCAGGGGACACATGGCCTATGCATGTCAGAGGCAGGACCTGAACTCCTTATTAAGTACATACTATGCAAAATGCTATGCTGGGTAGGAAACTGGAGCTCTTGTGGACACAGCCGTTGTTTTCATTACTGCTAAATGAAAGAGGCGAGTTCAGAATAAATGTGTGAATAGAATGAATGAAAAACTGGAGATAAAGTATGATGGGGAAATGAGCAACTAGTTAAGAAAGACATATCTGAGAATGAGATTTGGATTTGTGGGTTATCAATCCACCAGGCAACAAACATTAAATGCCTGCTATGTGCCAGGCACCATGACAGGCATTGGGTATACAAAGGCAAAAAAGGAACACTTCTGCTGTCAAGGATCTCATGTTCTATGGGAAAGACAATATGTACATATATAAGTATATGTAGAGAACAAATACCAGATAAATATATAAGCCTTTAAAGAAGGAGGACAGCAGCAGTTTAAGTTAAGGAAAAAGGAAAGCCATCTTGTAGAAGGTAGTGCTTGAGTTGAGTCTTAAAGGAAGTAATGGATTCTATGAGACAGAGTTAAGGAGGAAGTAGTTTTTGGTGCAAAGATGGGAGATGGAAGAGATGGGAGATGGAGTGTTCTCTCTCTCTCTCTCTCTCTCTCTCTCTCTCTCTCTCTCTCTCTCTCTCTCTCTCTCTGTGTGTGTGTGTGTGTGTGTGTGTGTGTGTAAAAGCCAAAAGGACAGTTTGGAGGAACCAAAATATATGGGAAGGTCTATAGATTCCAATGTGGGAAGAGCTTAAAGAAAAAGCCAAACAGAGGAGATTATATAATAACTATAGTAGCAATAGCTAACATTTATATAGTGCTTTAAGTTTTACAAAGTGCTTTAAATATATTATTTCTTTTTTTTGTTTATTTTTTAGAGGGGAGAAAGGAAGACAATTGGGGTTAAATGACTTACCCAAGGTCACACAGCTGGTAAGTGTGTCAAGTGTCTGAGGTCGGATTTGAGCTTGGGTCCTCCTGGCTCCAGGGCCGGTGCTCTACTCACTGTGCTATGTAGCTGCCCCTACATATTTTATTTCAATTAATCCTCACAACAACCCTGGAAGGGGTGCTATTATTATCCTCATTCTATAGATAAGGAAAAAGAAATCCAGTTAATGACTCTAGGGTCACACATCGAATAAATGTTTTAGGCAAGATTCCAACTCGGGTTTTCTTGATTGCATGTCCCACAATCTATCTCACAGATGAAGAATGATGAAATTTTGTCCAAGGATGGACTGTACCTAAAAAGCATTGACCAAAATGCATTTTCCTTGGGCTCTTGTGAACCTGATCAAGACCCACTTTAAACTGGAAAGGACAAAAGAGGGAAGAAACTCCTTTCCAAGCATGATAACACAAAGAGTAGAAGGTAAAACAAATGAAGAGGGTCAGTAGTGAAATCTGTGGCCTCAAATTTTAATAAATAAAATACAGACCATAAATAAGGTGGTCTAGACATACTACCAAAAAGAAAAATTCATCTTCGTGGTTGTTACTGAGACTTGGTGAAACGGAACTCGTGATCAGAATATGACTTTGGACATCATATTGAAAAGGAACAGAATAGCTAAAGGAGACAGGGAAGTTCAGAAGATAGATTAATTTGAAGAAATCTAAGATCCAAAAGAGGGAAGCATTGTGGGGTGAGGACTCACACATTCAGGTGAGGATAGATGGAGGGAGAAATAGAAGCAATATTAGCATAGAAGTATTGAGGAGCAGACTCCAAGCGTGACAGAAGTAACACTGGATGAACTCAATTATCTGGACATTTGCTTGAGTGTGCTTGCTCTGTCTCTGTCTCTGTCTCTCTCTCTCTCCCTGCCTCCCAAAAGCAGAGTTGTGAATACATTTTTAACTGGCTGCAATGATAATTTCATCCTTCAAAAAGTGGAGGAGAAATAACTGTTCTGGACTTGGTTTTGACTGACAAGAAGGGACTGACTACAGGCTAAGACGCACATTTTTGGATAATGGCTAATTTTGCAATTTGTTTTGCTTGATAATAATAGTATCATAGAGCACTTTTAGATTTCATAGCACTTTACACATTTTCTCATTTTATTCTCACAACAAACACTGTGAGGTAGGTACTTTTATTATCTTGATTTTACAAATGAGGATACAGGCAGACAGAGGTTAAGTGACTTGCCCAGGGTCACATAGCTGGTAAGTATTTGGGGCTGGATTTTAACTCAAGCCTTCCTGACTCCAAGTCCAGGCTCTGCCCACTTAACCTTCTACACATCTCTCCTTGACTATGCATATTTAAAGTTTCATTTTTATTTATTTTTTCAATGGCGGAAGTGGAACAGAAAATAAATGTGTTAACTGTGAAAAAAAAAGGACACAACATAGTAGATGAACAAAAATAAATAATAGGAACCTTTTACTCCCTCTTAGAATTTGTAACACAGAAGGATAGTAAAACTGGGCGCCAATTGGGATATACTCCCAGATTTTGGGACAGCTGACTTCTAAGACTTCAGAGAAAGAAAGGGAGGATCCTGTGATCTAAAACTACGCAGAGAAAGATGGAAGATGGCCCAAAGATGATAGTAGAATAACTTGAGGGTAATGGATTAGTGATGGAAACTTTTGGTGAAGATGATCACTCCATATTAAAATCTGTGACAGAGAGATAGTAAAACCTGTATTTTGGAAGAGCATAATTCAAAAGGTTCAAAGGATAGATAGACTAAAATTCTACAGTGAAGTCTTCATGGAGGAATGAGAAGTTATCAAGAAGGAAATAATGAAGACACAGTGAGAAATAATTCTGATAAGGAGAAAAAAGGGGAGCCGTCAGCTGAAATCAATGTTGATGTCTCCACTGACAGCCAAAGTTAGATTTAAAAAGACATGTACATGCTGATTCCCAGCTGCTCTCCCTGTTGATCCCGCTGATCCCAGCTGTCCCGCTTAGCACTGATATCTCTGCCAGCAGAACATCTGGGGCTGTCTGTTCAGGCTGCCTGGCCCTTGAGAATACTGCGACAGCCATGGAATCCCCATGCTGGGGAAGGGAGTAGGCCAAGTGGCTCATGCTGCACCAGGTTTGGGATGAAGAGGAAGGTCGTTTCCCTTAAGAGAGGAAGCTTATTTCTTGAATGTCTTATTCAGTTAGAATGCAAGTTCCTCGAGGGCAGGGACTGTTTCATTTCACCTAGCAGGTGCTTGATAAATACTTGTTCATTGATTGATATCAGCACCTTGGGCAGAGCCTTGACTGCCCTATATTAGTTCCAGTTCTGGCTTGATATAACATAATTCCTATTAGGTTCAGCTCTTCCATGGTGTAATGGACTGCCTCAGGAAGTAGTGGAGTCCTCCTCATTAGAGGCCTTCAAACACAGGTTGCATGACTTTTCAAACTCTTTTTAGGAATAGGTTGGACTACATATATTGCTTTCCACCTGAAATTCTGTGTTCTTATAATTCTGTTTTTAGAAATTTGTTCTTGAGAACTTACAAGTAACAGAAATTATTCCAACAAACAAGAAAAGGAGGAAATACCTTAAGAGATGGATGTGGTTACCTTGAGGAAGGGGCAGCTAGGTGGTACACTGGACAGAACCCTGGGCCTAGAGTCAGGAAGACCTGGGTTCAAATTTGGCCTCAGACTCTTACTAGCTGTGCGACCCGGGACAAATCACTTAACCTTCATCTGTAAAATGAGCTGGAGAAGGAAATGGTAAACCACTCCAGTATCTTTGTCAAGAAAAGTCCAAATGGAGTTATGAATCATCTGAAACAACTGAATGACAACAACCTTGAGGAAAGGAACTGTTCTATTTTTGCCATCTTATAGCTAGTATCTAGCACAGTGAATAGCATGTAGTTGATATAGGTTCTCGTTTGTTGGTTGATTGATTGAATAATTGACTTAAAAAAGACATATATAAAAGGTAGAAACAACAGCATGTCATATGGAAAGAATACAAAAGATTGGCATGGTCCTTTTAACAATAGGACCAGGGGCACTGAAGCTCCGAAAGAATTAGCATTGACTTGTTAAGGTGTTGCTTTGAATGATCACCAATTTCTTCCTGTATTTACAGGAAAAGATGAAGGACAGGGCAATGATATGCATTTTACATAAAGGAAAAGTGTTACAACTAGGAAAAGGAGATTAGAATTTATAATACAGATCGACACAAATATACAAATCAGGCTTCTTCAAGTATATAAGGGCAAGAGGAAGATATGAAATGGTGCAGAATTGTTTCTCAGGGTATGTGATACAATGATAATTGACAAGGGGCCAAACTACTCAACCTTTGATTCCATTTTCTGTTCCAAGAAGAATTATCATAAGCCTGCAGAGAAAAAAATGGTAACAGGGAGATGAAAAACCAAGATAAGTGAGGAGATGGGGAAAGATGCACTAGGCAAGTACTAGTAGAACTGATAGATGTCATCGATGAGCTACTGTTGTTAATGCCAGAAAGATTAGGGAGAATTAGAGAGGTTCTACAGGACTAAACATGGCCAAATGTCTACATTTTCAGAAAAGGAAACAGTGTAGAATATGTAACCTATCGGCTGGTGAATACTTGGATTTTGATAAAATTTGAGTATTTTATAAAAATAAATGGTTTGTGAGCGTTTGGAAAAGAAAAGCCTTTTCCTTAATGAACATTAATGTAAAAAAATTAAATAAGATTAGAAAATAATCCATAATAAAATATTCCAAAGATTATACACTATAATCAGGTCTGCTTTATGCCAGCATTGTAGGTCTAAACATAAGAAAGTTTCAATAAGAGAAAGACTATAAACATAATATATTATATAGTGTATATATAGTAATAAAACCATATGAATATAAATATATGCTGAAAAGACTTTTTGACAAAATTCGAGTCCTGTTTCTGCTTAAAAAAAAACCTTTAGAAAGAATAGGAACAAATGGTCCTTTCCTCAATATGGTAAAAATATCTATCTACAGCTAATTGGCATCATAAGTAAATTAGAGGAACAAGGAAGAAATTATCTTTTATATCTATGGTTAGGGGAAAAGTTCATGACTGAACAAGCAATAAAGCAGATAACAGAGATAAAATGGATAATTTTATTAAATAAGAAGAAACAAAAGGTTTTTTCCATAAACACATTTAATGCAATTATAATTAAAGGGGAGGGCAGCTAGGTGGCACAGTGAATAGAGCACCAGGCCTGGAGTCAGAAAGACTCATCTTGAGTTCAAATCAGGCCTCAGATACTTACTAGCTGTGTGAACCCTGGGCAAGTCACTTAACCCTGTCTGCCTCAGTTTTCTCATCAGTTAAATGAACTGGACAAGGAAATGGCAAACTAGTATCTTTGACAAGAAAACTCCAAATGGAGTCACAAAGAGTCAGACTTGACTGAAAAAAAAGACTGAAATTAAAGAGGAAATTGGAAACTAGGAAAAATATTTGCAGCATATTGTTACTCAGTCATATACAACTCTTCATGATTCAGTGGACATGACTGCCCATGGGGTTTTCTTTGTAAAGATACTAGAATAGTTTGCCATTTCCTTCTCCAGAGGATTAAGGCCAACAGGTTAAGTAGCTTACCCAGGGTCACACAGAGGCGTCTGAGGCTAGATTTGAACCTAGGTCTTCCTAACTCCAGGTCTAGCACTCTATCCATTGAGCCATCTAGTTGCCTTGTTTACAGCATATTTCCGTGATAAAGGTGTCCCTTATAAGATGTAAATGAACCGATTTAAGGTTAGAAGACTAAGAAGCATCCCCATAGTTTTCAAAGGGAGAAATTTAGGTTATCAATAGCCATATGAAAAAAATGCTGCATGTTGGAGGGCCTGTGGGGAAACCATGCCCATTAATGCAATGTAGGCAGGAGATTTAGTTGGTCTAGTCATTCTGGAAAGCAATTTAGAATTATGCTCCAAAAGTTATGAAATTTTGTAAACTCTTTGACCTATTCATACAAAGAGATCAAAGAAAGAGTGAAAAGATACATAAGTATAAAAATATTTATAGCAGTTCTTTTTGCAATAGCTCCAATCTAAAACTAAAGGATCTACTGGAGAATGGCTACAAAAATGTTGCCATATTAATGTAATGGGATATTATTGTGTCTGAGAAAAATAGTTATTTTCTTCTTATATTGACCAATTATTAAATTAAGATTAAGGTTTTCCCTTGCTATTTCCTCATTCAGAAACCACTCCTGTAGGTTATTCAGCCAGCCTCTGAAGGACGTTGCTGATAGATAACATTGCCCAAATCCACGGGGTACATGCCTTTTGATGTTGGGTGGGATTCCACCCAACTAGAAGATCTTTTAAACAAAATCCAGTTTTAGTGAGATCTTGCCCTTAGGAAATAAGCTCCTGTCCTTGGGACCTTCCATTAGAATTTAGGATGAGCCAGCTTATGAAGGGGAAAACCAGCCAGAGTAGTCTGAGTAGAGATGGATTCTTTTGTCCAGATTGCTAGAGGTGGCTGCGTCTCATGATCCAGCCACGTTCTCAGCAGGAGGAGCTGAAGACTTTTTTGCTTACTTCTTCATTAGAATGTCCACCCCTCCGTTGACTATTAAACAACCAGAATTGATTTTCACTCTCAGGTATACCCCCTTTTCCAAAGGCTTTTTAAGCATTGGGGGGGGGTGTCTTTGACTTATGAGAGAAAGACACTGACCTCATTTTATTAATTATTCACTAGTCATAATTAATAAATTGATTATTAATTATCAGAAATTATGCCTCTCAGACTTTTAATTTGTCATATGTCCTAAGAAATAAAGAAATGGACAGTTTTAGAGGAAACTGGGAAGATCTCTGTGAATGGTTGTGGAATGATGCAAACAGAAAAAGGAGATCAATTTTTAAAATGACATTATAAAGAAAAACAACTTTGAAAGGCCTTAGAACTCTGATCAAGGCAAAGATAAACCATAAGTCCAGATAGTTGAAGATGAAACATGCTACTCTCTACCTTCCACAGAGAGTTGACAAACTGAAGATGTGGAATAAAGCATGTATTTCTTTACCAGGCCAAAGTTGGGATTTATTTTGATGTAGTCAACAAATTAACATCCACAAAACAATTATTAAATGCCTAATATGGGCCATGCACTGTCCTAAGCCCTGAGGAATCAAAGAAAGTGAAAACAGTTGAACAAACAAAAACAGAGCAAACAACTCTGTATAGATCAAGTATAAACATGATAAATCGGTGATAATTTTAGAAGGAAAGCATCAGTATTAAGGGGGATAAGGAAAGGCTTCTTACAGAAGGGAGCATTTTAAATGTTACTTGGAGGAAGCCAGTGAATACAAGAATTGGACACAAGCCAGGGAGAGCATTCTAAGCATAGGGGTACAGTTAATAAAATGCACAGAGTTGGAAGATGGAGGGTTTTGTGTAAGAAAGAATAAGAAGTCCAGTGTCGCAACATCAGAGTGGAAGAGAGTAAGGTATAGGGTAAGAAGAGGCTAGGTTATGAAAGGCTTTGAAAAACAAACAGGATGCTTTTTATTTGATGTTAAGGGTGATAGAGAGCCACTGGATTTTTGAAAAGAGTGGGGTGAAGTGATTAGACCTTAGCTTTAGGAAGATGTTTGACATCTGTGTGGAGAATAGACTGAAAGCAGGACCAATCAGCAGGCAATTGCAATAGTCCATGTGTGAAAAGATGAGGGACTGAACCAGGATGGTGGTATTGTCAGAGGAGAGAAGGGGGACATACAAGAGAGATGTCACAAAGGTGAAATTGACAGGACTTGGTAATGGATTAGATATATATGGTGAAAGAGAGTGAAGAGTCAAGGATGATGACCCATAGGTTGTGACCCCAGGTAACTGGAATGTTGGCGATGCCATTGATAATAGAAAAGTTAGGAAAATCAGAGGGCTTGGGGCAAAACATATGACTTTAGCTTGGGAAATTTAAAGTTTAAGATGTCTACAGGATGTTCAGTTTGATATGTCCAATAGGCAGTTGGAGGTGAGAGCCTGTAGATTAGGAAAGAGGCTAGGGATGAATAAGTAGATTTGAGAATCATCAGCAGAGAGATGATAGTTGAATCCGTGGGTGGTGAGGAAATCAGTAAACTTGGGGGGACACTCATGATTAGTCATGTGAGCTGGATAAAAATTCAGAAAAGGATACTGAAAAGGATCAGTCAACAGGTAGGAGGAGAACCAGGGGAGAGTAGTGTCACTGCTGGAGGGAGCCTGGAGAGAGGAAAAGTTCAAAGAGAAGAAACTTATCTACAGCTTAAAAGGCTACAGGGTGGTCAAGAAGAATGATGATTAAGAATAGGCCATTAGATTTAGCAGTTAAAAGATCATAGTAGGGAAGCAACCAATAGACAGGGAGAGATTGAAGATAAGAGACAATATGGATGATAGAGGAGGCAGTCTATTGCAGAAGACTGGATGGAATGGGAATGAATTTGCCTTAGCAAGAAAAAGGACTGCCTCTTTATGTGAGGCAGGAGTGAATGATAAAAATAGTGGCAGAAGGCTATCTGAGTGATGTGAGATGAGGCAGAGGGGGAGAAAACCATCTCAGGCTAAATAAAAGAAGTTTAGTGATCAGTATGAGGAAGGTAATATTTCCATCATATTCCGTCTTGGTCAGAATATAGCGAGAGTACTGTGTCCAGTCTTAGGAGCCACATTAAAAAACAAAACAGAGAAATATTGTCCTCTTCTTCCTATCTTTGCAGAGGTGGGAGACTATGGTGGTAGAACAATGCATCTGTGGTCAGATTTGTTGGTTGCTTTTGCTGAATTGCTTCCCCTTCTGCACCTTTTTGTATTCTTTTAAAAAAGAGATTGCTCTTATGAGGAGGGGAAGATGAGGGATATACTTGGAGATGAAAGTGATATAAACAAAAGATATTTTATGTTATATATAATACAAATATATATTTATGCTACATATATTTAAAACCCCCACATTTTCAAGTTGGAGTCCATATAGGGAAGGAGCAGGAAGATGTCGAGGGTATAGTAGACCATGCCATACAAAGACCAGTTGAAGGAACTGGGGATTTTTAGCTTGAAGAAAATGAAGAAAAATGATAGCTCTCATTAAGTGTTTGAAGGATTGTCATGTGGAAGAGAAATTAATTTTTTTTCTTGGTCCAAGAAGGTAGAACAAGGAACAGTTGTTGAAAGATGCAGAGGGGTAGATTTAGGCTTGATATGACAAACTTTCTAACAATTTGAGTTGTACAAGTAAGTAATGTGTTTGGAGTCACATTGACTTAATTGGTGAAACCTCACCCTGCTATATCTAGCTGGTTCCAGACATAACCAAGAGCCAAAAGGTGCTAGGTCTTTTTGACCACAATAATTTATTACTCCATCTACTGAGATACAGTGGGAATGGTAGGTGGAATGGTAGTCAGAATAATGAAATGGTGGATATTTTGAAGTAAGAAGCAAGCGTGCATAATGAAAACCTTCTGTTGCTCACATATAATATCTCATCTCCCAACTTTATTTTCACTCAGGTTGTTCCCCCTCCCCTTCCTCAGAATGCATTCCTGCCTAATCTTTGGCATTCATAAGCCTTCCCTCCTCCTTTTGATCCTTTCCACCTTTTGCCCTGGAAACAGTTATCAAATCGACATTATCGTTATGTGTAATAAGGGTATGTCAATCAATTAGTCTCTGAACTTTCAGACCAAAGCACCTTCCCTAGCTACCCCTTTGTAATGTCTCCATCATTAAATTAGACCCTTTTTTGAGGGCAAGGACCATCCCCTTTTTGTATTTGTATCTTCCAGGTTTGTTATAGTATTTGGCACATAGTAAGGGATTAACAAATTTATTTTTATTCATTGATTCATTTCTCCTTAGAAGGTTTGCAGGTAGAGTCTGGACCTTCATTTCTCTGATATGTTGCAGAAAGAATTTCTTTTCTGATACTATTTGGTAATTGATAATCATTAAGGTATTTTGGTATGGAAGTTAACAGAGATATAGAATGTATTAATCGATTGACACACCTATATTAGACATAATGACGATGTTTATTTGATTATTGTATCCAGAGCAAAAGGTGTAAAGAATGAAGTGGGGGAAGGGAAGGCTTATGAATGCCAAAGATTAGGCAGGAATGCATTCTGAGGGAGAGGTGGGGGGGGGTGCAGCAGGGACAACCTGAGTGAAGATAAAGTTGGGAGATGACATGTTATGTGTGAGAAACAGAAGACTTTGATTATTCACACTTGCTTCTTACTTCAAAATATCCATCATTTCATTACTGTGACTACTATTTCTTCTAGCTCTGAGATCATATGTGGATGACTTCCAAGGCCCTTACCTGATCTAAAGGTCTTTGATGATCTAAGCTTTGCAGCTCTCTCCTAAACTATCTTAAGCAGATCAAAATCATGTAACAAAGCTTACTACGAGAACATTTTTTCTTTATTTCAGAATATCCTTATTATTACACTCATTGGAAACCTCAGGATATGTGCAAACCTGTCATTTTTACTAACTGCATTTAGCAAATGAAATTCAAACACAGTCAAGTAGTGGCACAGATTACAAATTAAAGGCAGAGGTAGGATTAGAACTTGGAGAGTCATTAAATTAGAAATGTATTTGCAAGTGTTTCTTTGTCTCTTGCTCTTAATCTCTCTCTTCTTAACGTATATATATATATATCTGCATATACATATATATTAAAAAATCTATCATATTGACAGATTGTGCAAGTAAAGCAGATAAAGTGCTAGGCTTCAAATCAGGAAGACTCATCTTCATGAATTCAAATCCAGCCTCAGATACTTACTAGCTGTCTGACCCCAGCAAGTCACTTAACCCTGTTTTCCTGAGTTTCTCATTTGTAAAATGAGCTGGAGAAGGAGATGGCAAGTCACTCTGGCATCTTTGCCAAGAAAACCTCAAATGGAGCAACAACAAATGAGCAAGTTTAAAGTGTAAAGTTTCAGTGATCTGACATTTTCCACATAGGAAAACCATCTTCAGAGTAGTATTATTATCTTTTCATGCAAAAAATTTGCTGGAAATACACTAGCAAAAAATAAGCATTAGTTTTTGGCTCCGTCCAAATGGTAGTAAGCATCTCTGTGAAAATTACAACATTCAGTTAATCATCTACATGTTTTACAGACATCAAAATCAGACATCTGGATATTTGGAAACATCTGGATGATTATCTGAATTTTTCAGTATTTTTTATTCAGATTCAATTGAATTCAACCAATATTTATTGAGGATTTCCTACATTCAAGTTACATTGCAGAATCTTTCCCCTGGCCCCCTCCTTCTGTGGCCTATGGTTTTGAATAACACATCCATTTTAATGACTTGCTTTATGAAAGAATGCTCAAAATCACTAATAATAAGAAAAATGCAATCAAAATAATTCTGAGGTTTCACCTCACATCCTGCAAATTGTCGAAGATAGCAAAAAATGGCAATAGTTAATGTTGAAGGGATTGTAGGATGACAGGTAGAGCTACAAAATGGTACAAGCCTTTTGGGAAGTGATTTGGAATCATGCAAATAAAGTCACTAAAATGTTCATATACTTTAAACCAGAGGCTCTGTTACCAAGGAAGTCAGTGATAAGAAGAAAGTCCCCATGTACTTTTTGTGATAGCAAAGAATTGAAAACAAAGTTGATGCCCATAAATTGAAGAATGGCTAAACAAATTGTGGTACACGAATGTAATGGAACATTGCTATGTTGGAAGAAATAAGGCATGTGATGAATACAAAGAATCATGGAAGGATCTACATGAACTGATGCAGAGTGAAGTAAACAAAAGCAAAAAAACAACATGTATAATAATTGCAACGATGGAAATTGAAATAACCATACACCAAAAAAAATCAAAAGTTAATGTGATAAAATTATAAAGATTAGGCATGACTCGAATGAAGAGATATGAAAGGACATTCCTAACCTATTTCTTCTTGGAGTGTGGGAGATCCACAAGTGATACATGTTACACATGTTTTTGGACTCTTTCAATGTATTCATCAGTTATGCTATTGTTTATTTTTACTCCTTTAAATAATACAATCTCTTTTCAAAAAAAAAAACAACTTTGTTTTATGAGCCGACTCTCCATGAGGGGCATAGGGAAGGATGCTAGGGATAACTAAGAGATGACATAAAAAACTGAGCAAAACGTATTTAAATAAAACACTTGCTCAGTTGTCTGAATGTTTTTATTTTTGGTGAAAGTAAGAGTGTCTAAAGAGGTATTAATAGAGAAGATGTTATATATTCCCTGGGTCTATTGTATTCTCTTTTTCTATGATTCTGTGTGTCGACCTGCTGCTTCTATTCAATTTTTGCCAGTTAGAAGTAAAGATTAAGCTTGGGGACTTCCTGTTGCTTTTGCTGAGGCTGTTGTTTTGTGTGATTGCTAAACTTTGCAGGTGTTTGCTCACAAGGAAAGATAAAGGTCAGGACGGGACTCAGCCATCAAGCATTTTACAAATAGGAAAAATGTCATAACTAGACAGAGGATATTGGAATTTATACCTGTGATACAGGGGTGACCCCATCACTCATGAACAGTGTTGCAAATTGGTAACCAAGATACCTCTGAGACTTATGAATATCAATTCTCACACCATATTTGTGGCATATTCAATTTATAAAGTTCTCCATCTTTAACATTTGTCTTGATTTTAATTTTAGTAAAAGCTACTGCTGCTTTTGCAGTGTACCACTGTGTCATATATGTCCTTCAGAAGTATGGAGGAAAGAAGACTGGGAGAGAGAATCTTGCCTTACACTTGACCGATAGTATTGGGTAAGTTACTTCTCTGTTGAGTGCTTCAGTCTTCACATTAGTAACATCAGGTAATGTTTGTCCTCTCCCTGCATCATGGAGATTTTCTAAAATGGAAGAGCAATGTTCTTAAGACAATCTGAAACTCCACTGAGGTAGATGTAGTTTAAACACAAGTTCTTATAAAGAGAAACAATTTTTTAAAATAGAATCACAGAAAGTTGAGTGAGAAAATTTCTGTTTGGAAGAGATCCTATAAAACCTATCAGGTTCAGGTACTTTTCTATAACCAACTGCTTTCTTCTTCCTTTTTTTGTTTTTTTTTATTTTTTTTAATTTTTATTTTTAGTTTGCAACACACAATTCTACATAATTTTGAGTTCCAGATTTTCTTCCCTCCCTCCTCCCCTTCCTCCCCAAGACAGCATGGAATCTCATAATTTCCATGTATAACTTGGCATTGAATTAATTTACATACTAGTCAAGTTGTGGAGAAGAATTATGACCAATGGAATGAATCATGAGAAAGAAGAAACAGAACCAAAAAAAAAACACAATCCAACAAAAGAGAGAAAAAAAAGTGGGGAGGGCAGAGAAAAAGGCTAGCATGAAGTGTGCCTCGGTCTGCATTCATACTTCATAGTTCCTTCTCTGGATGGAGACAGCCCTCTCCATCGTGAGTCCTTTGGAGCTTTCTCTGCATATTGTGTTGCTGAGAAGAGCAAAGTCTGTCAGGGTTAGTCATCACAGAATCCATATATCTGTGGTTGTGTATAATGTTCTCCTGGCTCTGCTCCGCTCACTCAGCATTATGTCGTGTAGGTTCTTCCAGGTTGTTATGAAGTCCGTATCATCCCCATTTCTTATAGTACAATAGTATTCCATTACCTTCATGTACCACAGCTTGTTCAGCCATTCCCCAACTGATGGGCATCCCTTTGATTTCCCCAACTGCTTTCTTCTAAAATCAGTGCTATGCTGAACAGACAACCACCTAATATAATCTAAAAATCTCTAAGGATAGAGAGTTAATTAATTTAAATCAAGATCTTATTTCTTAGCTTTTTAAAGAATCTATTTTCAGCAAAGAAGAAATATAACTTTTAATATGAATTTTTTAACAAGATATAATCCCATTTCCCCCTAACCTATTTCTAGAGAGGGAAAATAATTAACTGCTATCTTCCTTATCATTAAGGGCCCAACCCCTTCAACTGCCAGTTGGGATGTTCTTCTCTTTCCTTCTTCTGCTCTTCCCTACCCTTCTCCCCTGACCAAGGAAGTCTAGATCTCATGGGGTGGAGAGATGGGAATAGCCAGAGCAGGGCCTCTTCTTCCCCAAACTTCCTGCCAATACCCCATACCCTTTCTTCTTTTTAGCTAGAAAGGTAGGTTAGAACCAGGTTGTGACAGGCTTAAGGCCAGAAGACTCTAAATTTCTTATCTTTAATGCCTTGTATAGCATAGTTCTCTCCCTATTGCTGCTGTTATTAATGTTTATTGAAATGAACCAAATCAAACTGAATTGAATTTATTTTATTACTTTGCTGAGAGGAACAGAATGGGAGACCTAAATCACAATACATTCTCTCTATATTTTGTTTTCATTTACTTCAAATATGTGCATGCAGTTATCACTTTGTGTAGTCATGCCTTGTATACCTAATTATTCTTATTTATTTTCATAAATCTGCCTACCTTAATCATTTCTGAGGCTTCCTCTCTAGTCATTGTTTCATTTATCAAGCTTGTCTTGGTGTTCAGGTGCCCAGACCTAACAGTGTCTTCTTTTGTATTTGCGGACGTGCTTTATGGAAGGGGCTTACCACTGTGAAAGGACAATTGATTCAAGTTTACTGCTGCAATGTGAGAGTTAGTACCTTGAGAATAGGGGAACCGTATCTCAAACTCTTACTATTCACAACTCCAGGAACCTTAATTGACATGCAATGAGCACTCCACAAATATTTGTTGTTGATGATGATAAGTTAATTTTGTTATTTATCAGATCATCTGGGGAACCTTCCGGTGGCTGAGGCAGCACAACAAGCAATGATTCTTGAGCTCTCAATGTAGCAAACACGTATGGTAAGCTAGAAGCTTGCTGCATAGTTAGCCAGTCATAAGAGTTAGCTAAGAGAGCTACTAAGAAAAAAGCAGAAGACTGCCTTCTATTGCTGCATGAAGTCAGATTCTCAAAGAGAACTTTCCATGGCCTGCAGTGAGTGGGTTATGCTTGTGATTTTGTCAGTTTCAAGTAAGGCCTATGTTTATAGTAAGTGCAAGTCGGTCTGTGTCCTTGTGGAAAAGGTAAAATGAATAAAGGAGCAGATATCTTCTCTCCGGATTATCAAGGAGAACGAAGTGTTCCTTGAAAGATCGGTCAAAAGATATTCAAAGAGGCAACAAACAGGGGAGAAAAAGGTGATGAGGCAGAGGAGAAATCCTAACTTTTACCTAAAGATTAAATGGTGGAAAAATGTGCCTGAGAAGGAAAGGAAGGAGAAAGGCCATTGAAAATTCCAAGCTAATTAATAAATATGAGGCTCTTCATGAAAACTGAGGGTTGAAACATCTTAATGGGAAGCATTTTTATTTTTATTTTGTGTGCTGCAAGAAATGATGGTGTGGAATCCATTGATAGCAATAGGAAAATGATTATCCAGTTAAGATTAGAAGAGAAGATGAATAGTGATGATTGGCGATGTCGAGCTAAAAGGTGCTGAGCTGTTACTTATGGACTTACTGTCAACAACAGAGAAGTCTTCTGCCTTCCCAGGGCAGGTAGCTGAGACATGGAGTACCTCCTACAACCATTAGTCATTTATGATGAGCTACAGACCTAATTGTTTTTCTTAACTACATTCTCACATTACCATCTCCCAAGTTGAGATCTATACCTAGTTGGTTGGCCCATCAGGATTTCGAAGACAACATATGTAAGCCAACTCCTGTCCTTAACCTTCCTGTTTTCATTGAAAGGGCCACCTGACTCCCACTTACCCAGCTTCCAAAATCTCAATCTCATGTTGAACCTTTCTCCACAGCACAAATATTCAATAAGTTGCCTGAAAGGGTTAATTCGAGCACCACAGCATAGCTCCCATCAACCCCCTCCTCTCTATTCACATGGCCACAGTTTCTTGTAACTTCTCAGTTGTTCTTTACTCCCAATTGGTCTCCTTTTCCCCAGCCTCTTCTGTCTCCAATCCATCTTCCACATAGCTGCCAACATAATCTTACTTAGGCACATATCACTCCCATACTCAAAATCTTTCAGTCACTCCCCATCGCCTGTAGGATAAAATACAATCTCCTTTGTCGGGCTTTTGAAGCTTTTCATCATCTGGCTTTCATGTATCTCTCCAGCCTTATTTTAATCTATTCCTCATGGTGCTTGCTGCATTCCAGCTATACTAGCCTCTTTGCTGATCCCTGAACTTAGCAGTCTATTTCCCGGTACCATGGATTCATGCTGGTCACCCTCAAACCTGGCATGCATGGCCTCTTCATCTCTGCTTCTCTTAATGCTTCTCATCTTCCTTCAAGACTTAGCTCAGGCCCTGTCTTCTGTCTGTGGCCTTCCTGGATCCCCAGTGGAAAATGTTCTTTCTTTTTAAAAACTAGCTTGTATTCTGCTTATTTATGTGCATGTTATATCCACCACTACCACCACCTCGATGGAATATAAATTCCTTGAGATCAAGTCCTTGGACCCTCAGCGCCCAGTACAGTGCCCAGCGCATAATAGGTGACTAAGAAATGTTTCTCAAATTGAATTGGAAGAGGAACAACAGGTAGAAGTTGTAGAGAGGCAGGTTTTAGCTTGATTTGTAGGAAAAAAGTCCCGTTAATTAGAACTGATTAAAAATGGAATGGGCTGTTTTGGAAGGGTGTAGGCTTCCCATTGTCAGAAGACTTCAAATAAAGAGTAGATTTTGTAGAGAGGACTCTTCGTCAGATGATTTGATGGCCTCTAAGATTCCTTTAAAATCTTAACTCAGTTATTTCATAATTTAGATTACTATAGTTCATTAGATTACTTTCATCTTGGAAGCTATTCATAGTTTATGCTTGGAGAGGTATTAATCTTTTGGAGTGTCCATGCGGGGTTATAATAAAGGAAAGGAGTCCTTTAAAGTAAATTTATTCTAGAAATCTGGGTGGGAAGGCATGATCTTAGACAAGTCTCCACATTGGCTCACTTCCCTTTTCTTTATATAGCCCTGAAGAAGTCAACGATCCCAAATGTTGCTGTACGCATCTCTTAGAACGGTGTGTGGGAGAAGAGCAATGGGCCATCTGACTAAAAGTTCTAGTATCCTAGTAAATGAATTGTTTTTCTTAGTCAATCCAGCCTTGAATACACAGGAACCAACAATCAGCGAGCATTTATTAATTTATCTATCAATTTTTTAAATTAAACGTTAATTAATCAAGCTCCAACTCTACTCGAGTTAGGTACAAGGGATATAAGGAGAAAAGCAAAATAGTCCCTCCTCCCAAGAAGCTTACATTCTTAACAAGGGAAGTACTCTTTCTACTATGATTACTTTTTACTTTGTTCATTTTCAATTTTTACTGAGCACCCCTGATATTCTGGGCACTATACAACACACATAGTCTCTGCCTCCTTAACGCCTATATTTATTTTGTATATATTTATTCTGTGACAGACTGCATAGGGTAGTGGATAAAGAGCTACCCTCCGAGCCAGGAATTCGCAGTTTCAAGTCCTAACTCTGACAGGGTAGCTGTGTGACTCTGGACAAGTCACTAAAACTCTCGGTGCTCCAGGCACCTCTTTAAGCCTCCAAGTTACAGAACAGGTGCTAATTTTCATCGACAGAGGGAATTTCCTAATTTAGGAATTCTCTAGATTAATGAATCTCAGGTCTTGTCCTTGTCCTATATATTTGTTCTGTCTGTGTGTACATACATGTGCACGTATCATCTTCCTTGATAGAATTAAGCTTCTTGAGAATAGACATTGTTTCATTGTTTGTATTTCTGTTCCCAGCAAATGACACAATTCCTAGCATGGAATAATGTTTAATAAATATTTGTTGGCTGATTTATTGATTCTATTTCATTTTAGGATATTTCACATATTAGAACATACTTTCTTTAAAAAAAACTTTCTCCGTTTTCTATTTTATTGTCAGCTTTTCTTGTTCAGTAGGCTGATGTGAACAAGTATCAGACATAGAAACTTGAGACTGAAGGTGAGACATCTCATTCGAATCTTTTAATCTTGAATTTATTCTTCTTGAGTAAGTTAGCATTTGGGAAGGATTTTCAGTGAAAGGGGAGTAGTGGTTTAGCAGACAGCAGATGGGAGGATGCACAAAGCTTCTGAAAAGGCAGATGCTACCATGCAAGAATTACTGATAAGAGAGAGACAGGACGCTATGAGTGGGTTTTCTTGATTAAGGTGCTGAAAGCAGGTAGCAGAAAAGCTTTCAGTAACAGAGGTAGATGCGATGGGCAGAGGACCTGGGAACCCAAAGAAAATTGAACAGAGAGGACTAAAGCAGAATGATGAAAAGGCTTTGAGAGACTGACAGAGTATATGGAAGATCACATTTATAGTAATAAACATTTTAATCAAGAGAGGAAGAATCATTCTGGGAGGGAGAGAAAGCAAGCCGAGGAGAGATGGGATGGAAGAAGTAAAAGGAAGTGTAAATATAACAAATAAGAGGAATTCAATTTACCAGAGAATGGGACCATTCACTAAAAGTGTATACCTGTAGAAATATTGCAGGTTCAGTTCCAGATCCCCATTCTAAAGCAAATTACATGAATTCTTTGGTTTCCTAGTGCATATAGAAGGTATGTTTATACTATACTGTACTATTTTACACTATATTAAGTGTGTAATAGTATTGCGTCTAAAAAGAACAACATACATACCTTAATTTAAAAATATTGCAAAAAATGCTAAGCATCATCTGAGCCTTCAATGAGTCATAATCTTTTTGCTGTTGGAGGGCCCTGCCTAAATGTTCATGGCTGAGGCCTGATCAGGGTGGTGGTTGCTGAAGGCTGGGGTGGCTGTGGCAATTTCTTAAAATTAGACAACAATGAAGTTTGCCCCATTGACTCCTCCTTTCACTTGAACTTAGAGGTTGTTGTAGGGTTATTAATTGGCCTAATTTCAATATTGTGTCTCAGGGAAGAGAGAGGCTTGAGGAGAGGGAGGGAGACAGGCGGAGCACTCAGAACAGACACACATTTATTAAGTCCACTATCTTTTAGGGGCATGATTTGTGGTGCTTCAAAACAATTACGGTAGTAACCTTAGAGATCACTCCTGAGAGACCATCATAATAGCTATAATAACAATGAAAAAGTTTGAAAGATTGGTGAGAATTTCCAAAATGTGACACAGAGACACAATGTGATCACATGCTATTGGAAAAATTGTACCAATAGATTTGCTTGCAGGATTTCCAGAAACCTACAATTTGGAAAAAAAAAATGCAATCTCTGCAAAGCGCAATAAAGCAAAATGAAATAAAATGAGGTATGCATGTATATAGAAACCATCCACCGCCAACAAATAGCATTTATTGAAAGTCTGTCTTCATGCGTATGTTATTGTAGTGAATGCAGTACAAAATAAACTAATGAAGTCTGTATATAACAGAATCCAATCAAAAAGTAATATTAGCAATCAAACAGTATGTATAAGGCTCTGTATTATGTAGAAATGAAATATTCCCTGCCCTCAAGGAGGTTAGATTCTACTGGAGAAGGTAGCTTATAGCACATTAGGTTATAAGGACTGAATATGTGAGTTAATAGATGAAAGTAACTTCTAGATGATGACACTCCTTATACTAGTGAAGCGAACCCTTTTTCTGTAACTTATAGTCTTAGAGAGTTGCTTAGAGCAGTGGAGTCAAATTCAAATAGAAATGGGGATACTAATCCATAAATAAAGATCCTTCTGGCTGCATCTGACTTTGTTTTAAAATGTAATATTATCTATGTTTATTGTATCTTTATTCATTTTGTTAAATATTTCCTAATTGGGGGGGTGGAGCCAAGATGGCGGCTGGAAAGCAGAGACTTGCGTGAGCTTCCTGCCAGATCCCTCCAAAAACCTATAAAAATGGCTCTGAAGAAATTCTAGAACTGTAGAACCCACAAAATAGCAGAGGGAGGCAGGGCTCCAGCCCAGGACAGCCTGGATGGTCACTGGGTGAGGTCTATCACGCATGGAGCTGGGAGCAGAGCCCAGTGTGGGCGGCGGCAGGACCAACCAGACCAGGAGCTGGGTGGAACAGGCCCTAGCACCCTGAATCAGTGAGCTGTGGCAGTTACCAGACTTTTCAATCCACAAACACCAAAGACAACAGAGAAAGTTAGTGGGAAAAGCTGCGGGGGACAGAGTGAAAGTTTGCAGTATCAGCCACTGCCCCAGGGGCGTCAGGAGTGGTGCAGCTACAGAACTATAGTTGCAGTTGCTTCTGGCCCCAGGCCCATCTGGTGGGAGGAATTAAGTGGCAGATCAGAGCAGGAGTGCAGAGCCTGATTAAAATCTGAGTCAGATCCAGGTTGGTGGTTCTTGGGGGAGGAGGAGTGCTGGTGTGGCAGAGCTGGCTGTATAGAAATGGTTCTGAAAACAACAGCGCATCCCCTCAAGCTTGGAACAAAATACTCTTTACTCTATAAGCGGTCATACCCTGACAAAAAACTCAAGTCAAGTAAGTTGGCTGGGAACATGACCAGGCAGCGAAAACGCACCCAGATTCAGTCTCAGACTTTGGAATCTTTCTTTGGTGACAAAGAAGACCAAAACATACAGCCAGAAGAAGTCAACAAAGTCAAAGAGCTTACAACAAAAGCCTGCAAGAAAAACATGAACTGGTCTCAGGCAATGGAAGAGCTCAAAAAAAGGATTTGGAAAAGCAAGTTAGAGAAGTAGAGGAAAAATTGGGAAAAGAAATGAGAATGATGCAAGAAAACCATGAAAAACAAGTCCATGACTTGCTAAAAGAGA
>CM053627.1:172661223-172689234 GCA_028646595.1 Phalanger gymnotis
TGGAATATGATATTCCAGAGGTCAATGGAGCTAGGATTAAAACCAAGAATCACCTACCCAGCAAAACTGAGTATCATGCTCCAAGGCAAAATATGGATTTTCAATAAAATAGAAGACTTTCAATCTTTCTCAGTGAAAAGACCAGAGCTGAATAGAAAATTTGACTTTCGAACATAAGAATCAAGAGAAGCATGAGAAGGTAAACAAGAAAGAGAAATGACAAGGGATTTACTAAAGTTGCACTATTTTATTTACATTCCTACATGGAAAGATGATGTGTATGATTCATGAGACCTCAGTATTGGCGTAGCTGAAGGGAATACGTGTGTGTGTGTGTGTGTGTGTGTGTGTGTGTGTATGTACATATATATATGCATATGTATATATATGGCACAGGGTGAGTTGAATATGAAGAGATTATATCTAAAAAAATAAAATCAAATTAAGGGATGAGAGAGGAATATATTGAGAGAGGGAGAAAGGGAGAGATAGAATGGGGTAAATATCTCTCATAAAAGTAGCAAGAAAAAGCAGTTCTGTAGGAAGGGAAGAGGGGGCAGGTGAGGGGAAATGAGTGAATCTTGCTCTCATCGGATCTGACCTGAGGAGAGAATACCATACACACTCAATTGGGTATCTTGTCCCACAGGAAAGAAGGAGGAAGAAGATAAAAAAGCAGAGACGATAGAAGGGAGAGCAGACAGGGGGAGGAGGTAATCAAAAGCAAACATTTTCAAAAAGGGACAAGGTCAAGGAAGAAAATTCAATAAAGGGGGATAGGTTAGGAAGGAGCAAAATATAGTTTGTCTTTCACAACATGAGTACTGTGGAAGGTTTCTACATAATGATATGCATGTGGCCTATGTTGAATTGCTTGCCTTCTTAGAGAGGGACGGTGGGTGGGAAGAAAAGAGGCGAGAGAATTTGGAACTCAAAGTTTTAAAAACAGATGTTCAAAAACAAAAAAAAAAGTTTTTGCATTCAACTAGGAAATAAGATACACAGGCAATGGGGCATAGAAATTTATTTTGCCCTACAAGAAAGTAAAGGAAAAAGGGATTGGAGGGGAGTGGAATGACAGAAGGGAGAGCTGACTAGGGAATGGGCAACCAGAATATATGCCATCTTGGAGTGGGCGGGAGGGCAGAAATGGGAAGAAAATTTGTGATTCAAACTCTTGTGAAAATCAATGCTGAAAACTAAATATATTAAATAAATTAAATAAATATAAAAAATTGAAAAAAAATTTCCTAATTACATTTTAATTTAGTTCAGACTATACTTGGGAGTGTTGGGGGCCACATGCTACTGCTGTCCATGTGTTTGACACCTCCAGCCTAGAGCACTGAGAGGTTCAGTGACTTAACCTAGAATCACAAACCAGTACTGGTCAGTGACAAAATTTCAGCCCAGTTCTTCCTGATCTCAATTGCAACTCTCTATCCAATGTCATGTTATCCCTTTACCTTTTGGCAGGTAAAAATAAATGTTATAATTTGAGGGTGAAGATCAGAACTCTAAGGTGGTTGAGGATTTTTCATAGGAAATAGCACATGAGCTGAGCTTAAAGGGAGGTAAGGATCAGAAGGGGAATTGTTGAGGAATTAGTGTTCATAAGGCACGAGGGACAGCCTAGGCAAAGACATGAAGGCATACACTCGGGTACTGAGTTTGGGGAATAGCAATGTAGGTCAATTTGGATGGAATGTATGATGATAATAATGCAACATGATGAAGGATTTTCAATTCAATTCAGAATTCTATCCTAAAGGCAATAGGTAGCTATTTGAAGGTTCTAGAAGGTGTGTGTGTGTGTCACATGGAAGTCAGGCAACAAATATTTATTTAGTACTTATTACTTGCCAGACACTGTGCTAAACCAAACATAAGCAAAAAGAAAGATAGTCTCTGCCCTTTTGGAGCTTACATTCTAATAGAAAAATATAAAGCACAAAAGGAAACTAGAAAGGGGGAAGGGGAAAGTATCCAGTTCAGCAGCTTGAAGAAGTCTAGAGGGCAGCAAGAAATAAATCACGGTCAATTTTCTACTTCTGAAAACTGACATTTATCCATGAAAGGAGCATTGAAATGAGGATAGTTTATCCTTGCAAGTAGGTATATATCTGTGAATGCAAAGCTTGCAGTCGACATATAAAAGAAACACTTATTGACATAAAACATTTGTTACTTGTGATGGCTCAGATTTCGTGATCTGTAGAATGTCTTGGGTGTAGTAGATGGCTATCAGTATTCACTTAACTTCCATTTCACTGGGGAAGGCTTTGTGCTTGGGGGTGAGATTTCACGATTTGGAAAAAGTGGCAGAGGGACCTTGAGAGATCTGGGATAGGAGATTTATCAGAGTCTTCAGACTCATTAGGCTTTGATTTTTTTTTTCTCTGCTGCTTTTGCTTCTGACACAGCAGAAATCAAATGTCTTTTCTGTATCTCTTTCACAGATGGCCAGCAGTATCTTCTCTCCAAGTTACCAATTAGGATTGCTGGATTTCTCTTCCTGCCTACTGGCTACTATGATAATAATTACTTTTAGCATATTTATAGTCAATATTTTACATCTTCAAATTGTTTTAAAAAATACCAACTAATTAATTCTCAGAACATTCTTGTGTGGAAGGTAATGCGAATATCGGTTAGTTTTTACTGCTGAGGGAATGGGGACACAGGTAGATCAATGTCATTATGGCAGCTGGTGGTTGCAAAGGTAGTTTTGGAGAGATCATTTGCTAGGTGAAATTGCCCAGCAGGTGAGCACATTAGATGGGTTTCTTCAGAACGGTCTCCTAATATCCTCCTAAGGTCCCTTTCAGCTATTGGATCTATAATCCTATGATCATTAGATTGTAAACATAGTCCATCTAGACCTTTGGCGAAGTGAATTATTCTGTGTTCTGATAACTGAGTTTTCTGTGTCTCTGATGCTTTACTCCTTTAAATGTCAAACTTTGCTTTATATTAACCACGAGAGCTGGAGTGTATTGTAACATATGTTATGTAATTCCTTTTCTTCTTAGACTAAGTTAAATATCTTAAACATAAATGAATATTTTCATAGCTGAGGGCTTTACATCCTGAAAGAATGAATTAATCAAAATGCATTTATTAAGCGCCTACTGAGTGCTAGAACTAGAGGCTGTGCTAAGCACTGGGTATGCAAATATTAAAGCAAAGAGAGTTCCTACCCTCAAGCAGCTTATATTATTCTAATGGGAGGAGACAATAGCCAAAGAGGGGAAGTTCCTTGGTCTGGAAAGTTACAGAGATGGAGAATAGGACCAAAGAAGAATGGATTTTCCATTACTGAATAGCAGAAAAGTTGATTTGATTATGGTTCATGGCCTCAGACACTTACTAGCTATGTGACCCTGGGCAAGTCACTTAACCTTGCTTGCCTCAGTTTCCTCATCTATAAAATGAGCTAGAGAAGGAAATGGCAAATCTGGAACTCCAGTATCACTGCTAAGAAAACACCAAATGGGATCATGAAGAGTCAGACATAACTGAAAAAATGAGTGAAGCAACATGGATTCAGACCTAGGGGAGGAAAGGTCTAAATTTGGCAGAAGGGAGGTTGGCAAGGCTGTGGAGATAGAAAGTTGAGAAGGAAATCATCGTGGCCGGGGCTTTATTATTATTTTTTTTTAATTTTTACTTTTTTCCCCAATGAACAAACATTTATTTTTTTCTATCTTCTATCTCTCTCACCCTTCAATTGAACAGAAACAGGAAATGAAAACTCAAACCCTCACAACAAGTAGGCATAGTCAAGCAAAGTAAATTTCTACTTTGACCATGTCCAGAAATGTATGTCTCATTCTGCATTTTGAGTCCACCCTCTCTTTGTTAGGAAGCAAGTCCTCTGGAATCGGGTTTGTTATTGAATTGACCAGAATTCTCAAGTCTTTCAAAAGTTGTTTTTCTTTATAATGTTATTGTAGAAATGGCTTTCCTGGTCCTGCTCACTTCCCTCTGCATCAGTTCTTGCAGGTCTTCTCTGACTGGGCTCTTTTTCCTATAATAGTCTGGGAGAGGTAATCACCGATAGGCCCCAGAGTTTCTCATTTATTCGTGTTCTGATATTCATGGCTATTTTCCTTGCACTAAATGGTCCTAAGTTGTTGTGCCTTTTTTAGTTCCTTTGTTGCCTTTTTAGAATTTTCTATTTTTTTCCTTGCTATTGCAAACGAGATAATGTTGGGTAAAGGTGCTTAGTACAGTTCCTGGCACATAATAGATCCTATGTAAATGCTTATTCCCTTTCCCCTCTATCAGGCAATGACTTCTTGCTTCTATAAATTTGTCTGCTTCCAGCAGCCCAGCTTCTCCCATTTTAATTTGCTGCTTCTAATCTTCCAGGGACCTGGAAAGCAGCTAAACAAACTTATTAGAATCAAGTGTAAATCAGGAGTAAATATACTTTGAGTGAGGACTTACATCCTTTGCTGGAAGGACCTGAAATTCAAAAGACCAGCTGAGACCATGAAATCCTGGATGAAAATGCATGTAGCAGCGCAGGTCCAGCTAGAAAGTTGTAAATAGAACAGCCTTCCTACAGGGAAGAGATCTTTGATTTGTATTCTTTCTGGCATTGAGAGTGGCCGACTACCAGACTCAAGTTCAACAGAGCTCACGTAAAATTAGTGAGCCAAGCTGTTTCTTAAGAACTGGGGAAGTCAAGTTGGAAAGGCAAAACAGGGGGCTTAGAGTTCATCTAGCTGAGGGATAGCTCTAAGCAAGAGGGCTTCCAAGCAGCCATCCAGGTTTGATCACAGAGTAAATAGGGGTGAAGGGTCTCAGATGTAAAGTGATCCAAGCCAAATTGAGAACTATACACCTTGGCTGTTTCAGCCACTTTTGAATGGTCCTGGACAGTACCTGTAGTCCTGACCTCTGTGTATAGGGCATGAACCCTGATATTTGTTCAGACAGTGAAACCTAGGACCTTTTCAACGAACCAAGCACAGGACATTTGTGGCATCTATTTTGATTTCTTAGAGGTTATTTTTTTTTTGAGATAACGCTCTGTAGTGGACTTGGAATCAAGAAGCGTATGTTTGACTTCCTATCTTGTCACTGGGCAAGCCACTTAACCAGAATGAACTTCAGTTTCTTTACCTGTGAAATGGGGACAATAATACTTCCGCTACCTATTTCACATGGCGGCTGTGGGAAAAGCATTTTGTAAACTTAAAAGTGCTATGCAGATGTGAGCTATGGTTTTGTTTTTGTCTCCTGGTCTTTGTGTACATTCCTGGTAGGGAAGATTGCTAAACACTTGACTATAGGTATATTGGGGCAGCTAGGTGGTACAGCCTGGAGTCAGGAAGACCTGAGTTCAGACCTAGCCACAGATACTTACTAGCTGTGTGACCCCAGGCAAGTCACTTAACCCTGTTTGCCTCAGTTTCCTCATCTGTAAAATGAGCTGGAGAAGGAAATGACAAACTATTCTAGTATCTCTGCCAAGAAAACCCCAAATGGAGTCACCAAGAGTTGGGCATGACTGAAATGACTGAACAACAACAAAGGTGTATATAGGTGCAGACTTTCTGTTTCCAAATACATGAATGACCTGTGATTTTGTAAGCATGGGGAACTCCCAGTGTGGGAGTTTCACTAATATAGACAGCAAGCCATCCAGAGCTTAGTAGGCAAATCCAAAGGAGTAGCTTTAGACGCTGAGGGCTTAAATGACTTCATCAGGGTCACATATCTAGTAAGTGTTAAAGGAAAGACTTGAACTCATGTAAAAATGCCTTCAAGTCAAGCACTCTATCTACCTTAAAGTACTGCCTTTCCATCATTAACATATAATTTTAAAAGTTGCTGTCGTGTGCCGTACAAATCGCTCTAGATCCTTGGATCAGTTCAGAATCTGCTCAAGGCCTCACTGGAAATGATTAGAATGGATAGATTAATATCTCTGCTTCTAAGAAGCATGAAAAAGCCCAAGATGTGTATCTGCCAATGTGAAAATATCAAGGAGTGGAAGCTGGGTGAGATTGCCATCTGTTTCTACTCTGTATTTTCCACTTTATTGCCAATCACATTGTTTCAGATCTAGATAGGATCTGTGGGGGTTTTTTTGTTTGGTTGGTTTTTTGAGGCAATCTGGGTTAAGTGACTGCCCATGGTTACACAGCTCTTAAGTATATGAGATTGAATTTGAACTCAGATTTTCCTGACTCCAGCGCCTGTGCACTATTCACTGAGTCACCTAGCTGCCTCTTGGATACGATCTGAATGGTAAGTAGATCTTCTATTTCACCCTCCTCCTCCTTCATTTTACATTTAACAAAAAAAGAAAATTGAGGCCCAAAGGAGGAATAATTTTTTTTCATCTATCCATTCAACATGGCTAAGGTCATTCAGACTTTAATTAATTAATCTGTTAATGACAAAGTCAGGGGAAGAATCTAGGTCTCCCAACTCCCTTTCTGGTACTTTTTCTACGTATCACTCTTTGGATCATGTTCTGGAATCATATGAATAAAAAGTACAAAGAAACAATTCTATTTAGTCTTGTTTAAGATATAGGCGAATGAGGAAGCAAAACTCCTTGCACACCTCCTCTGAAAGTTACGCCACCGTGATCCTCTCAATCGAGGGTACATAGGGGAAGGGATAGTGCTGCTTTAGGAAAGCCCCTGCAATGATGACAGTTTCAGGCTTAAGGCACCAGCTAGGTACCAAAGATAACTAGCACTGAATGTTTCCTTTCCCCCTGAAGAACTGAGGGGACAGAACACCACCGGAGGGAACGTGCCAACAGCATTCTTCTTCATGGTGTTCTATACAGATGGCACGTAACATGTCATAGATAGGAAAACCAAAGTTCAAGGCCAGAAAACTTTTCTTATGAGCTTGCAAAGTTATGTAGTTTCCGTGGACTCATGTATAGACTAGAAAAAGCTTCTCCTTTACACATTCCTACCAATAGTAAATTGTCAACAAGCAATTGCTAAATCTAAGAACTGGACTCACATTTTTTTTTCCAGTTTTCAGTATAGGAGACAGAATTTAGGTAAGGTAGGAAACAACTATGTGGCTCAGTAAATAGAGCACTGGATATGGAGTCAGGAAAACCTGAGTTCAAATCCAGCCTCAGACACTAACCTAGTGTGTGACACTGGGCAAGTCACTTAACCTCTGTTTGCCTTAACCTACTAGAGAAGGAAATGGCAAACCACTCTGATATCTCTACCAAGAAAACCTCCTAGAGAATATGGTCCATGGGGTCATGGAGAGTCAGACACAACTAAACTAGTGAACACCAAATTATAAAAAAATGGGATTTAAACAAAATAAATTTCTTTTTTCTACATGAAAACTTGGAATGAAAATGAACATAATAGGGTGATACCTTGAAACATGTCAAAGGTATTATTATAAAGAAAAATAATTTCAAATTTAGTTTTTCTGGTACTAGCCTGGGTATTGATCACCTTGATAAATCCCATACAATCAATGCCATTGCATATTTTCAAATTCCAATATGGACATCTGAAAATTGAAAATTTAGTACTTTTCCAATTCAAACTACTATCATTTTGTATAGCTTGTACAGTTGTAGAGGAGGCTGGTTATTTAACTTCTCCTCCTATCTACCCAAATGAGCGCTAGCCTTCTTAGGTGAAATGAAGGACAAATGTTAGAATCAGTAAGTGCTAAGGATGGTTCTCTGCTATTTTGTTATTTTCAGTAATGGCACTCCAAGACATTCTATCCCTTTGGTGAACTCAGTGCTAAATGTGTCACACTTAGGGTAACAATGAAAGGGTGATATTATTCAGAAATAACAGAAATGGAATTCTTACAAGTCACTATATGACAGAGGGTTTATTGTTCTCATACCTATCTATGAAGGTTCTGGGACATGAGACTACTTCAATATGACTACAGAAATGAGTCAAGATGCAAATATTGGCCTTCTACACAGACAATTAATCACTGGAAAGATTCGGCAGCATCATAAACTGCAAATTCAAAGCAAATTATCAGGATACATTCGTGTCACATGAACACTGACAAGCTAGAGATGCAGACTAGAGGCAGTATATATGTTGCCTGTTGTTTTGAAAACTGTCACTGTTCATGATTTATGGAGAACATTTAGAACAGATATATTTTTTGACATAAGTGACAAATGTGATGATCTGAAAATGGTGAGTCTGGTTTAATCGCTTTATTTTGTAGTCTGAAGAATATATAATGTTTAGAAGGTAAGCTGCCAGCAAGTCCTTTGGGATTCAGCTAATTCTGTGATGATTGGAATGTTTGCTGACATTTTCTAGTTTTGAGTTTCCAAGACCATCACCCCAGAGGATATTTATTTCCTCTTGGCTCTTTGGATGTGCATATTTCCATTAGGTAGGGGTAGTGCCTGATGGTCAGAGCAACTAGATTTCTAATGTTCATAAAAACTGAGAAATAACCATGTAAATGCATTTTGATTCCATTATATTTTTTAAATATGAAGAATATAGTTCTTTATTTAAAGAACTAAGCATCGACATTAACCATTATTATTAATCACTTTCTATTACATGCAAAAAGATGATACACAATTAAAGTGGTACTTAAGCAAATATTATATCTCTGTGACATTAACTTCTTTATTTTTAGGAACTCTTCACTGTTGTCAATTGTTCTTTAATCTAACTTTTTTTTCTTTTCTGCTAAGACTTAGGTAGAATGCTTCTTTCAATTTACTATGATTTTTTATATTTAGAGTCAAAAGTCCTTCCAGGATATATGTATGACACATTGCATGAGACTTATGCTCAATATGGTGATTTTAATCTGCATGACCAGATGCTTGGTACTAAAGTGCTATGGACACTAGTTACATTTCTCTATGAGGCTTTCTACCTTCTTTTTCTTTGAGGGCTTGTCTTTTTGTCTTTTTCTATAGAATAGAGAGTCAAGTCTACCCTTGTAGAGTGAGTATCACAGATCAGGCAATATCAAAGTCAGGGAGTCCTAGGTCACCAGGGCATGAAGTAGCAGCAACATCCAGGTAGAGTGAAAGCAGTAGGGTTCAAGGAAGAAGCCAGGAATGAAACAAGAGATGTAGTTAGGTGGTTTGAAGTCAGCGCGCTCATAACATCAAGTTGGGCACAATTCAAAGTGGCTCTAAGATCTAGAGGGAATTGTTGACCACGATCTTAGGCTTTTCGCAACCTTTTATCCCTAAGTAGTCCAAAGTCATCTGAATGGCTCCATTCTCTGGAAAATATTCTTTGGGCTTTAAGTAATACTGAATGTTTAATGGGAATGGCTTAATGATCCTTTTGAAGTTGAGAATGATCTCCATTAGTCCATGAACTTTCAGACTATGCATCTAAGATCAAGGCTCTGCCTTTTTGCTGGATTTGAGACTCGGTAGGGGCCAAATTCTCAATCTACTTGGTTGGGTTGCAGTGACAGAAGTAGGCAACCTAGCTTCTATACTTTGTCCTTGAAGTCTTTTTTATTTTTGGAGTTTTACCTCTATGTATTTCAGTCCCATGTCACCAATTGAATGTTAAGCATTTCTAACAGTTTGTACCGTAGGAATCTCAAACTCAACATATCTAAAAGAAAAATTATAATTTTCTCTCCTAAGCCTTCTCCTCTTTGTAATGGTTCCCCTTCTCTCATCCTTTCGCTTATGGTTGTATGAAGCCGTAGATTCTTCCCACTTCTCTCTTTACTTTTCCTCTCCCTCCCTCACTCCCCTATTGAGTAAGTTTCCAAGTTTATTATTTTATCTCCTTCATCTTTCCACTTCTTTCTGCTTACATGGCAATCACCCTTTAGAAATCTGTCACCTTTCACCTAGATTACTGCACCAATCTCTCAACTGGTCTTTGTAGCTCAAATCTCTTCCCTTAGTAGTCTATCTATATACATCTGAGTAGGGGAGAGGGATGAAATGGTCAGACCTGCACTTTAGGCAGATCAGTTTGACAGCTGAGTAGAAGATGGACAGGTTTGTTGGGGAGGCCAACCAGAAGACTATTGCAATAATCCAGGGATGAGGGGATAAGAGCCTTCATCAGGGTGGTAACAGTATCAGAGGAGAGAAAGAGATACATATAAGAGGTGTTATGAAGGTAGAATTGACAGAGCTTGGCAACTGCTTGGATATGGAGGGTGAGAGTGAGGAGTTGAGGATGACACCCAGATTGTGAGTCTGGGTGACTGGGAGGATTGTGGTACCTTTAACAGTAATAGGAAAGTTAGGAAGAGGAGAGGGCTTAGGAAGAAAGATAACAAGTTCAGTTTGGGATGTATTGAATTTCAATTGTCTATAGAATATCCAATTTCAGATTTCTAATTAGGCAGTCAGAGATGTAAGACTGGAGGTCAGCAGAAAGGTTAGAGCTGGATGAGTAGATCTGAGAATTGAGAGACAGAGATAGGGGCAGTTAGGTGGCAAAGTGGATAGAGTGCAGGGCCTGAAACCAGGAAGAATCGTCTTCCTGAGTTCAAATCTGAGCTCATATATGTACTAGCTGTGTGACCCCGGGGAAATCATTTAATCCTGTTTGCCTTGGTTTCTCATCTATAAAAGGAGCTGGAGAAGAAAATACCAATCAACTCCAGTATTTTTGTCAAGAAACTCCGCCCCTGCCAAAAAAAAGGGGGTCACAAAGAACAATGACCAAAAAATGGGCAGCTATGTGGCTCAGTGGATGGAGCACTGAATCTGGAAGACTCATCTTCATGGGTTCAAATCTGACCTCTGATACTTACTAGCTGTGTGACCCTGGGCAAGTCACTTAACCCCATTTGCCTCAGTTTCCTCATCTGTAAACCATTCTAGTATCTTTGCCAAGAAAATCTCAAATGGGATTACTAAGAGTTGGACACAACTGAAAAATGGCAACAAAAGGACTGCATTACTGTAGTAGGGGCCCAAGTGACATTATATAACTTGAACTGGTAGTGGACCTAGTAGGCACAATTTCGTGATTTTCTCCAGCTTTGTTAGGCAGCATATGAGCAGAAGTGGTGGGAATGATCCAAGCCTGAGACTTGGTACGTCAAGGGACCCAAGAGAAGAGGACAGTGTAAAGTTGAACTGATTCAGCAGGGGGTCAAGATGGAAAAGTAGATGATGATTAAAAATGATTTAGAATCCATATAATTGTAAATATAACTATAAGCATGAATGCCTTTTTCCAATTGGAGAGGTGTAATTTTCCATTTGTAAAGAAGACAGAAAAGGTCCCTTTCCTAATCCTTGCATTTTGAAGTTAGAATTTAAATATTCCTAATTTAAAAGCCATTTTTAAAATACCAGGAAACTTCTTGAGAATTTGGTTCATACATCTTAGATTTCTGTTAAAAATCTTGGAGTTACACAAATTTTAGCTTATACTAGATTCTAACTTTAGAAACTACATTTCTACAGAATTTAAGAAAGTTCAAGAATATAGCTACGAAATGATTTCATCATTGTGTAGCACTGTTTTGGTATTGCCAAGGATCAGTCCAGTGGAGGGGAATGCCTGCTGGTTTGGGGCAGAACTGTGATTGAGGCTAGACTTTGACTGACAAGCTATGCTTGATCATGCTAAGGAATTGTGGGGAAAGGGGTCAGCAGAATTTGAGGCACTGGGAAGCCAGGCAATAATTTGGAAGTGGGAGCATGTGTCTATACCTTGAGCTCATCAGTGCCAAATGCCAAGATGTGGGCAGATCATATCAAACTGAAGGCCCACAGAGCCAGTGCCGACTTCATTGTTGTATGCCTGTGAAACCTGGACAATCTACCAGCACCATGTCAGAAAGTTGAACTGTTTCCATTTGAATTGTCTTAGGAAAAGTCTGAAGGTCACCTGGCAAGATAAGGTACAGGACACCGAGATCCCTTTTCGAGCTGAACTGCCGAGCCTTCAAATTCTGCTGCAGAGAGCACAGCTCTGATAGACGTGTCGCATAACCTGAAAGCCAAGAAAGCAAGCGCTCACGTGGAAGTCAGAAGGAGTGGTACAAGGACACTCTGAAGAATTAGTATTGATTGTGAGACATGAAAGATGCAGGTACAGGATTGCCCAACATGGTGTGCCTGCATCAAAGAATGTATCGTACTTTTTGAGCAAAGCAGAATTGCAGTAGCACAAAAAAATATGAGACACACAGATCTAGAGGCATCTCCATCCCAAATGCTCAAATAGACTATTTGTGCCTGACCTATGGCAGAGCCTTCCAAGCTTGTATTGGACTGATTTGACATGGACATTATAGTCCCATTACTCCTGTTTTAGTATGAAGGACAAACAATACTCAGAGAATTTTAAGGTTGATCCTACTTTACTAAAACCAACAAGAGGGCAATATCTAACATGGTGATTTGCTATTTCTTTCTTTCTTAGACACCTGAGAGAATGTTTTCTAGGGTGAAGGATTTCTGTTTTGTGTCAATCCCACAACTGTGATAAAAAAAAACAGGAAAAAACCACTTTTGCATTGCAAAGCTATATACGGGATACCTCAGAGATATCACAGGTTTGGTTCTAGACCACCTCAATAAGGTGAATATCACAATAAAGTGAATCACGAGAATTTTCTGGTTTTCCAGTGCATATGAAAATCATGTTTACACTATATTGTAGTCTATTAAGCATGCAATTGTATTATGTCTAAAAAATATGCAGACCTTAATTAAAAAAACTTTATTGCTAAAAATGCTAATTATCATCTGAGCCTTCTGTGAGTCATAATCTTTTTGCTGGGGGAGATTCTTGCTTTGATGTTGATGGCTGCTCACTGATCAGGGTAGTGGTTGCTAAAAGTTGGGGCGGCTGTAGCACTTTCTTAAAATAAGGTAACACTGAAATTTGCCCATAGATTGACCCTTCCTTTCATTTGAACATTTAGAGGCCATTGTAGGGTTATTCGTTGGCTTAATTTCAATATTGTTGTATCTCAGAGCATAGAGAGGATGGAGGAGAAGGAAAGAAAAGAGTTAGGGGAATGACGGGTAAGTGGAACAGTTAGAACACACACAACATTTATTAAGTTGGCTGTCTTTTATGGGCATGATTTATGGTGCTCCCAAATAATTACAACAGTAATATCATACAACATGATCATCCTGCAAGGTAGGTGCTATTACTAACCTCATTTTAGAGTTGAGGAAACAGGAAACAGAGGGTCAGTGATTTGTTCAGTGTCTGAGGCCAGAGTTGAACTCAGCTCTTCCTGACTCCAGGCTCAGAAACTTTTATACTTTGATATTTAGCTGCCTTTAAGATAGTCATGTCTAAGGCTGGGAGTAAAAAAGGCTGAAGGCAGTGCTTACTCTCTTAGCATAGCACTATACAGTACCACGATGCCTCTGCTGCATATACCATATGTCCCAAAAGTCTCAGTCAGTGCCTTTTAAAGTTTTGATAGTTTAAGAACTTAGCACAGTGCCTGGTATGTAAGTACATAGCATATAAATGCTTATTCCTTTGATTGTTGTCATCTAGTATCAGGGCCAGGATTCAAATTCAGATCTCTTGATTCCAGGTCTAGGTTTCTTTCCACTACATTAGAATGCTTTCCAGTTCAAACCTGCAGTTATACCAGAGATGGTGGGATTATCAAGGCCTCATTTATTTAGCTAAAGAGAGCTTCTTCCTACAGGGTGAGGTCTTTGCTGGCATAATTTTTTGGTACAGTGCCATTTGCAAAGAAGTATCTGACAAATTATTTTTGAGAACAAAGTTGCTCTCTTACAATTAGATGAGAGAGAGAAAGACCAAGGATTTGAGAGCCTCCTGGTCCCTGAGGTAAATGAATCAGCAGAAAAGAAGTCAATAACAAGTTCACAGGATGGCACAGCATAATTCAACAGCCATTCAATGAGCAGCTAACAGTCTAGTGGCCTGTCTTACCTTAGCTAAATTTACACCTCACATTAAATGGTGAGATTAAACCCATTATCTTAGGCTTAGTCTCTAGGGCTCTGGAGTTTGTCTTTAGGACGTACGTTTCTGGTAGAAGGGACTCTTGGAACTTTGATGTGGCAGCTGGAAGTGACCTTCAAGACTTTTTAGCCTTACCACCTCATTTTATGGATTAGGAAAAATGAGTCCAAGGGAAAAGAGAGGACTTGTTGCCAGTGCCTAGACAGTTCTTGTTTCACAGCAGGTGTTTAATAAATGTTTATTGACTGATTTCTTGAAGTCCCATAGCTAATAAGTGGCAGAGCCAGGATTCGAATCCAAGTTTTCTGACTCTCATTCCGTTATCTTATATCACCACACTGTGCTCTATTAAAGTGCCTTTCGTGTTTAATGTTTTCTATTTTTTTGTTTCTATATTAATTTGTCTTTTCTGATTATAGGTAGATGGACAACTCTCAACATGTACACGATTCCCAAGTGAACTTTACTTACAGGTAATTTGGGTAAGGAAAGAGAAAAAAAAGCAGATATCTTAATTTTTAAAACAAGTTTTACTAGTGCCTTTTTAAAAAAATCGCTAAAGTTTTTGTTATACCCTCCCTTGATAAGAGTTAAGCAAAACCTGACCTGGACTATATACAATATACCACATCCATAGTCCCTCACTTCTTTATCAAGGGGGTGGAGGGGAGTATGATTCATGCTTTGTGTTCTGGACCCAAGGCTGGTCACTGCAGTTCATCTGAGTTTTGCTGATCTACAAAATACTATTGCTTAAATTTAACGATAAAATCTAACAATTGCTTTTTTGTTTTAATTTACATTATTGTAATCACTGCATCTATTTATTAATATTTTATATATAGTCTGTATATATTAATCTCATTTAATATTTGTCTTAATAAGCTGATAAGCTCTCTGAAGGAAGGATTGTTTCATTTTTTCTTTGCATCCTCAGCATCAAATTCAGTGCCCGGCATAAAATAGACTGTTAACAAATGTTTGTTGACTGAATTATCAACATATTCTTCTCCTGTTTCTTTCTTTTTTCTGAATCACATCAGTTAACTCTTACCGTATTTCTCTGAAGTGCTCACATTTGTTTTTATGGTACAATAATTTTCCATTGTATTCAGATGCTCCAATATGTTTATCTATTCCACACCGAAAATCATCTTCTATTCAGCCATTAAAATTTTCTGTTTGACATTTAAAGTCCTTTATAACCTTTGTTGTTGTTCAGTAGGGTCTGACTATTTGTGAGGTCACTATATGGGTTTTCTTGGCAAAGACATTGGAGTGGTTTGCCATTTCCTTCTCCACTGGGTTAAGGCAAACAGCAGTTAAGTGACTTGCCCAGGATCACACAGCTAGTGAGTGTCTGAGGTTGGCTCCATAGAGCCACCTAGCTGTCTTTCCAGTCCTCTTATATACCTTACATCTCAACATGTCTTCTACAATCCAGTGACGTTAGCTTCCTGGCTGTTCCAGCAACAAGATGAACCATCTTTTGCTCTTGGCATTTTCTCTTACTGTCCTCCACTCCTGGAATTCCTTCCTGCTTCATCTCTGCCTCCTAGTCTCTCTGGCTTTCTTTAAGTCTCAACTGAAATCTCATCTTCTACAGAAAGCCTTTCCTAAGCCTTATTAATTATAGTGTCTTCTCTCTTAATTATTTCCTATTTGTTCTGTATATAGCCTGTTTTTTTCATATCTGTTTGCTTGTTGCCTCCCCTATTAAATAGTTAGATCCTCGAGGGCAGGGAATGTCTTTTGCCTCTTTTTGTGTCCTTAGCACAGAGCCTGACACATAGTAGATGCTTAATAAATGATTTTTGGTTGGCAGTCAATAAGCACTTATTTTGTTTCTGTTTTTTTGAAGACGCAGAAGTATTACTATCAGTCAACCAACACATTTATTATTTAATATTTATTATTAAACTAACATTTAAATATAAATATTTATTAATAACAAATCCTATTAAATTTAATGTTTACTTAAAATTTATGGTTATTAAAATAGTAATATTAATTAGTAAATAGAAATATTTATTAAAGAACATTAGTGTTATACATATCAATGTATCTAATGTTAATAAGTCAATACTTATAGAATATTAAATAATATTTATTAAGCCTTTTATTGTTATTCAGTCATTTTCAGTTGTGTCCAACTCTTTGTTCCATCATTTGGGATTTTCTTGGAAAAGATACTGGAGTGATTTTCCATTTCCTTATCCAGTTCATTTTACAGATGAGGAAGCTGAGGCAGACAGGGTTAAGTGACTTTCTCAGGGTCACACAGCTAGTAAGCAACTGAGGCCAGATTTGAACTTAGGAAGATGACTCTTCCTGACTCCAGGCCCAGTGCACTTTACTACCTAGCTGTTTTATTAAGTGCCTACTTTGTGCTAAATCTTTCCTTATGTCTTTCCAGTCCTTGAGGTACTGGTCTAGGATTTCTGGGGAAAAGACTATGAACAGCTCAGTGACTTTTCTTCTATTATTCCAAATTGTCTTTTCCAGAATGGAAAGAAGAAAACAAGCATTTATTACATGCTTACTCTGTGCTAGGCACTGTGCTAAATGCTTTGCAAACATCTCATTTTATCCTCACAACAACCCTGAGAAGGTGCTATTTGTTTCCCCTTTTTCCAGTTGAGGTAACAGATGCGGGCAGACTGACTTGCCCAGGGTTATACAGCTAATGTCTGAAGCCAGATTTGAACTCAGGTCGGATTTATTTATAGTTCTACTTCCAGTATATTACCAAGTCTTTCTTCCTGGAACCCATTCAACATTAAACATTAGAAATGTTAGGAATTGGCTTTTTTCTCTCACTTTTTCTTTTTTCCCCTCTGGTATGCCGTCAATATTGGATCCCTCTTATGGGAGATGGAATATCTGAATGGTTCTCATCCGGTTAACAAGGATGCATTCTTAACTCCTTGTCCTTGGCTTTCTTTTGTATTCTTCTCTTATTTTTTTCCTTCTTTTAGGGATCTATCTTCATGTCTCAGATGCAATTTTTTTCCTCTGTAGCTTTTGTGTTCTCATTCAGCTGTAGATGTAGGTGCTGTGTTTAGAAATGGCAGTAGATACAGAATCAAATGACTGGGTTTAAGATTTAAATCATGGCTCTGCTCCTTACTACCTGTGTGGCCTGCGGGAAATCATCTCACTTCTATAGGTCTCAGTTTTCTCATCTCTTAAAAGAGGGAACTGGATTAAATGATCTTTAAGATAACTTCTAGTTTAAAATTTATAAATCCATTTTAAGTTTGACTTCCTATATCTTGAGTCTATTTCCTTTCTAGATCCCCTAGGGATTCTTTTCTAGTCATATGATGGGAACTTGTGAAAATAGTATTCAATATATAATTTTCTTTAACAAACAACTATTAAGAAAAAACATTGATTCCCAGTTATTTTATTGTTCCAGAGATCACTTACAGTTTAATTTTTTTAATAATGATCTGCCATGTCTGAATCACTTATGAGACTGTGAGAGCCATATTCATTTTATTTTTGATTTATTTTGATTTCTGGAGTGGTATGAATTGATATTTACTCCGACTCCCCTAACAAATTCCCATGCATCTACTTAGGTATATCTCTATTTGCCAGATAGGTTTGTAGAAGATTTGTATGACCTGTGGTATACTTCAAAAGCAGTCATGTTTAATTTTATTTTTGATCAAATATCACCTTAGAATAGAAAAACCTTTTGTTAGACAATGTGCCTTCTTTTCCTACCGTGCTGTTTATTTTAGTCTTTTGATAGGAAAAAAGCTTCATGTTCTTTATTACGCTCTCCCATCTTTTGTCTTTCCTTACCCATTTCCACTGTCTTCAAGAGATTGCTTTTAAATCTTCTGTCCTTGGAGACCAAAGGCTCATACCGAGCAGTATTAGTGGATTATGAGAAAATCTTTTCAAAAGTTTTCCATTTTACTTGTGGGTGTAAAGAAACTAGCATTTTATCTGGTGCCAAAGGTCCCAAGTATTGTACTAAAAGCCAGTTGTCAACTAAGTTTCTTACTAGTTAACTATGCTTGGTATAATTACTGCTCTTAATCAAGGGCAAGCAGAAAGGGGTGTGTGTGTGGGGGGGTGAGTTTTACTTACTCTGCAGGATTTAAAACGTGAAGGGAATCACAGCATTGTATAATCTCACAACTGGAAGGGACCTCAGTAGCCATCAAATTCAAAGCAGAACTGAATGATGAACAGGAGAAGGTATAGCTTGTAGGCAGAAAGACTAAGTAAGAGCATATTGTAAATAAAAAACCCTGTAAAATTATAATGACTAACCTTGGATATGAGAGGGCATCTCCCTTTGATAGCATATTCAATTTGTCTTTCAGCAAAATACTTGGAAGTTTGGGTGGTTTTACCGCAAAGCGGGCGGCAGAGAGGGACCACTCCACATGCAAAGCATTTTGCAAACTTTATATAATCTATTATTATTTTTAAGCCATGATATGCAAAAGAATATAACAAGAATCTAAAGAATTATTTAAATGTTCCTTACAGATGAATTGATTTCTGATGCCTAAGGCAAACCTACCTGGAGTAAAATCCTATCGAAGTAGTAATTGGATTGGTGTTCTTGATTTCTTTTTATGCAAGTGTTATTCTTTACAACTTCTCAGCCTTTAAAAGTTTAGTTGGAGATTACCAATTTCACGGAGGAGGGGAAGACATAAACTGTTTCCATATATTGGAGGAGAGAGGAAGTCATGGAAAATACATAGATATATATTTTCATCAGCTGGCTGGAGAACAGAATGACTGTTAGGTCTTTGTTTTACTCAAAATATTTTTCTGAGAAGCTCAAATGCTAATCCTTCCAGTTTTAATGAATAGTTTGTTCAAGACCTTGATTTCTTTATAAATTACATAATTGGACTTTTAAATTCTCTGTTAGAATTTTATTAACTTTTTAAGAAATTATATTACTTAGGCGTATGGTGATTTTTGTTGTTCATTCATGTCTGACTTTGTGACTCCGCGGATCATACCGTGCCAGGTCTTTTATCCTCCACTGTCTCCTGAAGTCAGTCCAAGCTCCCTTCCTTGCTTCCATGACACTTTCTATCCATCTCATTTTCTGCCATCCCTTTGTCCTTTTACCTTCAATCTTTCCCAACATCAGGGTCTCTTCCAATGAGTCCTGTCTTCTCATTATATAATCAAAGTATTCAAGCTTCAACTGTAGTATTTGACCTTTCAGGGAATAGTGTGAATTAATTTCTTTAAGTATTGATTGATTTGATCTCCTTGATGTCCAGGGGACTTTCAAAAGTCTCCAGCACTACAGTTTGAAAGCATCAATTCTGCAGTGGTCAGCTTTCCTTGTAGTTCTACTCTCGCAGCCATACATTACCACTAGAAAAACCATAACTTTGACTATACAGACATTTGTCAGCAAGGTGATGTCTCTACTCTTCAGTATGTTGTCCAGATTTGCCATAGTTTTCCTTCCAAAGAGCAAAAGTCTTTTAAATTCATGGTTGCAGTCACCATCTGTAGTGATCTTTGAGTCCAAGAATATAAAATCTGACATTGCTTTCATTTCTTCTTCTCGTCTTTGCCAGGAAGTGATAAGACAAGATGCTATGATATTAGTTTTTTTTAATGTTAAGCTTCAAACCAGCTTTCATTCCCATCAAGGGGCTTCTTAATCCTTCTTCAGTTTCTGGAATCAGAGTAGTATCTTCTGCATATCTGAGATTGTTGATATTTCTCTCAGAAACCTTAATTCCACCTTTTAATTTGTCCAACCTGTCATTTCACATAATATACTCTGCATATAAGTTGAACAAATAAGGTGACAATATACAGCCTTGTCATACTGCTTTTCCAGTCTTAAAACAATCAAGTGTTCCATCTTTGGTTCTGAATGTTGCTTCTTGACCCACATACAGGTTCCTCAAGAGACAAGTAAAATGAACTGGTACTCTTATCTCTTTGAGCACTTGCCACATTTTGTTGTGATCCACATGGTCAAACGCTTTAGTGTAGTCAATAAAACAGAAGTAGATGTTTTCTGGAACTCCATTGCTTTCTCTGTAATCCAAAAAAATGTTGGCAATTTGGTTCCAGGTTCCTCTGACTCTTTGCAAAATAGCCTGTACTTCTGGTAATTCTGGATTTACATATTGCTGAAGCCTAGCTTGCTGAATCTTAAGCATAACATTGCTGGCATGTGACATGAGTGCAATTTGTAGGAATAAAAGTCATTTCCCAGTTGAGAAATGGTCAAAGGATATGAACAGGTGGTTTTCAGGGGAAGAAATTAAAGATATCTATAGGCATATGAAAAAATGCTCAAAATCACTACTGATTAGAGAAATGCAAATCAAAACAACTCTTAGGTCCCACATCTCTCCTGTCAGATTGGCTAAAATGATAAAACAGGAAAATGATAAATGCTGGAGAGGATGTGGGAAAAATTGGAACATTAATACATTGTTGGTGGAGTTATGAACAGATCCAGCCATTTTGGAGAGCAATTTGGAACTATGCCCAAAGGGCTATAAAAATGTGCATACCCTTTGACCCAGCAATACCACTTCTAGGGCTATCTCCCAAAGGGATCATGCAAATGGGAAAGGGACCTGTATGTACAAAAATATTTACAGCTGCTCTTTTTGTGGTGGCCAAGAATTGGAAATCAAGGGGATGCCCATCAGTTGGGGAATGGCTGAAGAAGTTGTGGTATGTGAATGTAATGGAATACTATTGTGCTATAAGAAATGGGGAAGATACAGACTTCATGATAACCTGGAAAGACCTACGTGATCTGATGCTGATTGAGGGGAGCAGAACCAGGAGAACATTATACACAACCACAGACATTGATTCGGTGATGACTAAGTGATAAACTTGACTCTCCTCAGCAATACAAAGCTCAAAGACTCATGATGGATCCAGAGAAAGAACTGTGGAGTCTGAATGCAGATTGAGGCAAACTATTTGCTCCCTTTTTTTGGTTTTGTTTCTTCTCACTCATGGTTCATTCTATTGGTCATAATTCTTCTTTGCAACTTGACTACTGTGTAAATAAATTTAGTGCGAAGGTTTATGGAGAGTCTATATAGGATGCATGCCGTCTTGGGGGGAAGGGGGGAGAGGAGGGAAGGGAAGAAAATTTGAAACTCAAGAACATGTAAAACTAAGTGTTGTAAACTAAAAATAAAAAAAAATCTAATTAAAAAAAGAAATCAGTGCAATTGTTTGGTAATTGAACATTCTTTGGCATTACCCTTCTTTGGGACTGGGACACAAAGCAATCTTTTCCAGTCCAGTGGGTATATGGCAGTTAGCACTAACTTCCTGTTTCATCTTTTGCTGTCCCCAGTTTCTTGACTAGACTATCTGAGTGCAGCCATCAGGAATTAGTCATCAGGATACCAGGATATAGGGGCAGCCAGAGACTGGAGGACAGCAGTGGAGGAACATATACAGGGTGTTCCTAAAGTGTGGACACATAGGCAAAAATGCATATTTTCAAGAAATGAAATGAATGAAATGTTCAACAACATTTTATTTAATTGGAATATTAACAAATAGCATCTTCAATATGATTTCCATCATTTGTGATGCAAAGAGGTTGATGTGCTTTGCAAGATTCACGTGAACTCAATGTAATAACTCCACATTGCTGTCAATTTTAGCACATTCACACTTTATGTGTTCAATCAAGTGTATTGCATCTGTGATTTTCATTGAGTACACCTTCTCCTTTAGCATACCCCAGAAAAAAAAGTCAAGGGGGATAAGGTCTGTTAATATTCCAATATTCCTATGTGTCCAAACTTTAGGGACATCCTATACAGCAGGAGAGACAGGGCCCTGGGCAGTATACAATTCTGAGCTAACAGTACTAGGATCAAAAGAAAAAGCCTCATGTTAAAGAGGGGAGTGAGGGGAGGGTTAACAGAAGCTGAAACCAGCTTACCATGCAAGCCTGATCAACATGCAGGAATCAAATCCAAAAAAGTATCAGGGCAAAAAACCAAGTCTAAAACAGATAAGGAAACAACCAAGGCAAAGCAGATTCAACTAAATTCAAGAAATATTTATTTAAACCTTGAACTACTGCAATATTCTCTTTTTAAGAATGTATTTTTGTTCATTTTTTACATTACCTACATTTCCTAATATATTCTCCCCTCATCCAAAGTCATCCCTTATTTAAAAAAAATAATTTTAGACAAAATCAGTTTAGCAAAAATAACCATTGAAAAAAGCCTGAAAATAGATGCAGAGTTTCACATTCATAATCCTCCAACAATACAAAGAAGAGGAGGGGAGGTGCTTTGTTATACACCAATCACATTACTACAATTCAGGCCAAATTGGATAATTAACTAATTCCTGACCTTGAATTTATAGGTTTGCACATTACAGATTCAGAATTAGAAGGGATCTTTAAAGGTCATCTATTCTTAGTTTAAAATGAGGAAAAAGCAGTCCAGACAAGTGAAGAGAATTACTCATCATCTCCAATTAGGAAGTAGAAAAACCAAGATTTAAAAAAAGAACAAACCAAAATTTGAACAAATATCTTTTGTATCTGCAAACTATCCTCTCTGCCTTAAGGAATTCACAAGAGCTGGCCCCATGCTTGGTACCACACCCCTTCCCTGTGTTTACCTCTTAGAATCGTTGTACCCCCTTCACCTTCTCTGTAAGGCTTTCCTTTATCTCTATTTTTGTCCCCAAATATTAATGTTTTTCCTTATTCAGATTACCTCGTATTTATAATAATGTATCCCTACATTAGAATGTAATCTCTTTGAGGTCAGAAGCTGTTGTTTTAATTTTTGTACGTCCAGTGCCTACCATGGTGTCTTGCATATGATCTGGCTTAATGAATGCTTATTAAACTAGTGTCGGGGCAGGATTTGAAGCCATTTCTCTCCTGACTCCAAGGTCAGCATGTTTTCCACAATACTATTCTGGGTTTATTTAATATGGAACTAAACTTATGATTTTTGCCCTGCCACTGGACTTTAAAGATTCAGGAAGAGAGAGTGAAGTTGCTGACTTTGTGCAACTTTGCCTCACTTAAATCCGATTCACTCACAAGTCAAGATGTCACCTGTGATGTCATTGGTCCTCTTCAAAAAATGAAGAATAAACAACAATAATATGGAAGTAAACTATACTATATATTCAATTCAATTTAAAAAACATTTATCAAGGGTTTGCTTTGTAGAAGGTACTGAATATACAAAGATGGATGTGTAATGAATTGAATATTTTAGCATTGAGTGACTGTCAGTCACCCTGTATAATGCCTCTCCTGTTACTTTCAAAGCTATAATTTTAGGAGTGTCTATCAATCATGATGTGTCAGTCATGAGTTCTGCCCCCATCTGCCAGTTACCCCCATTCTTTTCAGATTCAGTGTTCTTTTAAAAAGTCAGTCGGTAAGCATTTATTGTGCACCTACTATGTGCTAGGCACCATGCTAAGTAAGCACTGGGGACACAAAGAAAGGCAAAACCTTAAGGTAAGAGTTAAACAATAGTTTAATTAGATTAGTAAAAGCATAACAGCAAAACCAACCTGGTAGCTGTTTATGGAGTAGCACATAATATTCCAAACACTTCCCAGCCTCTAGCTGAAGGCAAACCTCATCCCCACAGGCTGGAATCAGTTTTTATCTTCTCTGTCCTATGAACCTGTGAGCAGAAGTCAGGACATTCATCTGCTTATTTTATTATCTCCCATCTCCTGCCATGGAGAACATCATGGGGAATGGAGGAAAAGCTGATAGCCATCAATTACAGTATTTGCTGTGGAAGCAGGTGCCTTGCTGTGTAAAGAATGATTACAGCCACTCTGTAGGTAATTCTAACACTGGGCACTGGGCTTCTATGTTAGGGTTGTTCCATTGGCATTGTAAAATCTCAATCATCTTCTCTGGGCTTCCTGGCTCTGCTCCAGGGCCCGTGCTTCTGTCTAGCCTTCTTCCAACCCATCACTGAAAGGGGGCACCACTCAACTGTGCCAAGAGCTAGCACTCATAGAATGTCACCTATCACGAATTTAACATCAGCAAAGGCAGGGGAATAAGTTAGACTATATGTTGGCTTTGGCTGCCATCTCTGTCTCTCTTTCTTTTTCCCTTCAGAATTCTGCAGCTTGCTCAAGCATCAGATGTCACATTTCCATTCCAAAATTCCAAGTCATGCTGGCAATGAAGACAACTGGGAATTGTCCCAGTCCTTGCATTCCTGTGGAAACACTATCCCAAAGGATGTGTTCCTTGCAGATGTGCCACAAACCTTGCTGTCAAGTAACATAATCTAATAGAAGGTAGGGCGAGCTCGTGTATGACCATGATACAAGAGAGAGTGAAATAAGTGTGAAGGAGATATCCACTCAAAATGTTTTGAGAAATTTTGGGAAAAAATGAGGAGGGAGAGAATACTTTCAATGTAAAGTGTCAGGAAAACTTCTTAGAGGATGATGTAACATCTGATTTAGCTCTTGAGGGCAGAGGCTTGAACAGATAGAAGTGCTGTGAGAAAGAGGGACAGAAGTATGGAGACAGGAGGGGGTGAGACAAGAACCAGGGGGTAAAGAGTAGCCATGTTGGGCTGAAACTTGGAAGAGATGATAGGGGGTAGGGTTAAATATGAGATAAGGATGCAAAAGGAATTTGGAGCCGAGTTGTGGCGAGGTTGAAATGCCAGGATCATGAATTTATGTTTATTTATAGGAAACTAGGAAAACACCGAAAGTCTTTTACCAGAGGAGTGACACAATTAGAGCAGTGCCTTAGGTAGAATGTTCAGCAATTTGAAGTATGGATTGGTGAAAGGAAAGAATGGAGACAGGAAGAAGAGTTGGGAAATAATTATGATATTCAAGTAATATAGCATTAATAATGTTATTAGATGATGAGAGAGATTTTATCCTATTCCTTACCAGTTATAGACAGTGGCAACATGTCCACATGGTTGTCACAGCCAGCTTTTTAGTTATTTCAATTGTGTCTTGAGGCAGAACTGTAACTAGCACGAGGCCAATGGGCTTTCTCCTAAGGTTGCTCATGTCCAAGGGGACGCTTGTGCTTCCTTCCTGCAGTGGCCACCATTCCCCTAATCCTCCACTAGCCTGCCGAATGTGAAATAGCTGCCAGCCTCAGGTGTCTCATTACTATGGCACCCCTGGGCCAGGCCTGTCTTCCATTTCTATCATATTCCTGCAATGGTAAGAGCCATACTGCCCCTTGGCCCCTTGTATCACCCAGTGTCACCAGTCCCTCAAGGGTTCTAGTTCTCAAAGCATTGTCTTTTACCTCCAGGGTAAAACATACACAGTAGCTGAGCTGTGTTTAAATATAGCTGCTTAAAATGCACCCTCTGCTATGCAAACTCACTCATTAAAGCTCTGCTATGAGGACTGGTTGCTTTAGACAGCACAGTGATTGGCTGGACAGGGGAGCTCATGTTATGGAGTAAGGGCTTCCCTGAATGGGTAGGGGGTGGGTTATAGAAGATGTCGAATAGGAAGTCAGACAAGGAGTTCAGACTTGTACCCAAAGGGGAAACATAGGAAGCTTTTGAACAAGGGACTGATAGGGAAAGGAGCTGAGGGAGGAAAGAAAAATAGACTTCTCTTTCACCTTCGTTCTCCTAGTTAGGATTCATTATGTCCAACATATGACAAACAGTGGGACATAGCATGGTATAATTGATAGGGTACTAGACTTGGAGTCAGGAAGACCTGAGTTCAGATCCTACCTCAGACACACTAGCTATGTGACCTGGGCTTAGTCACTTGAGCTCTCTCTCTCTCTCACTCACTCACTCATAGTTCCCTCAAGTGTAAAATGAGGGGGTTGTGCTCAGTGGCCTCTAAGATTCCTTCCAGTCTAAAATTATGATCCTATGAATTATTCATCTTTTCCACAAAATATCCTTATTTTTCTTAACAGCCTTATTTCTGGCAGCTATGTGACAAACAGAGAGAGTGCGGGACCTGGGGACAGGAAAATCCGAGTTCAGATATGATCTCAAACACTTATTGGGTATGCGATCCTGGGCAAGTGACTTGCACTCTGTCTCAGTTTCTTCAGCTGTAAAATGGGGATAATCGGGGGCAGCTAGGTGGCAAAGTGAGTAGAGCACCAGCCCTGGAGTCAGGACGACCTGAGTTCAAATTTGCCTTCAGACACTTGACACACGTACTAGCTGTATGACCTCGGGCAAGTCACTTAACTCCAATTACCCTGCCTTCCTCCCTCCAAAAAAAATGGGAGAGAGAGGAGATAGAGTCTTCTGTGTGAGGCAGCTTTGATAGACTACAGAAGGAAGGAAGTGGAGTTATGTGAAATAAGACCAGAAAGGTAGGTTGTAGTCAGATTATAAACGGTCATAAATGCCAGACTGAGGAGTCTATATTTAACAGTAGAAGTACTAGGGAGTCACTGAAGTTTATTGAAGAATGACTTCCTGAGACTCGTGTCTTAGGAAAATCATTTGGACAGCTATAAGGAGGATAAATGAGAGGAAAGAGACTTGAGGCAGGGAGGCCAATTAAGAGGCTTATTGTAGTAGTTCAGGTGATTATGGCCTAGACTAGGGTGTTGTGTGAAGAGAGAATTGGACAGATGTGAGATGTTGAGATAGAAGCAATACTTGGCATTTGATATGATATGTGGAACGAGAGAGGAGTTAAGGATGACTCAGTTTGCCAATCCGGGTGACTTGATGATGGTGCCATTGACAGAAACAGGGATGATAAGGGACTGGGAAAAGATAGTGAGTTCTGTTTTGTACACACTGAATTTTAAATGGCTTATAGTCTTCTCAGTTTGAAATGTGACCCATGGCTGTATTCAGTTTGAAATTTCTAATAGGCAGTTGGTGATGTAGGACTGGCGCTCAGGAGAGAGAACGAGAGCGAAATATATAGATACATGAGCTATCTGCATAGAGATGAATAATGATAAGAGAAAAAAGTGTCAATACAGACACATCAGGGTATATTCAAATTTAGGAGGTGGGAAATGGAGGATGATCCAGCAAAGTCAAAGTCAGAAATCAATATATATTTATTAAGTACCTACAATGTACCAGGCACTGTGCTAAACCCCAGGGATATAAAAAAGGAAATAAGACAGTTACTCCCCTCAAAAAGTTTACAGTCTCATGGTGGGGAGAACAACACAAAAGAAGCTGAGAAGGAGGACAGGTACCCCTTGAAGGGGCACGATGAAGTCCTACAGCCAGAGTGGGAAATGATCTGAGGAGGTGTGAGTTACAGAGTTGATTTCATTTTGCAGTTTGATGAGTTTCTGGTCTAGAAGGATAGCCAAGTGGCAAACAATGCCCTAAACATTCTCCTTAAATAAATGAAAGATCTGGCAATAGTTTTCCAATGTCCACCTTCCACTCCATCCAACCAGAGGGAGAGAGGGGTATTGAGGAGGTAAGAGTTTCAGAGTTGACTTCGTTTTGCAGAATGATGAGTTTCTGGAGATCATGAAGTCCAGGCCAGCAGCCAGGTAGGAAATAAGGGCAGAGGAGACTGAGGAATAGTCAGACAAATAAGAGGACAACCAAACTCTTTATCTTGTCATGAAAGGTCCTCCACTATCAGTCAACATTTTCTTAATATTCCACACTGATTTTCTTGTAGTAAATGCTTAATAAACATATTTCATTGAATTGACTTGGGTTCAAGTCAGAACTGCAACTAATTTATTCTGTGACTAGGTAAATCATTTAACCTCTCAGTTTTCTTATCTGTGGAACATGGGCATTAGACTGTGTAGTGGACAGGGTAGATCTCTTACCTCTTACCATTTATTAATTTTGTGAACCTGGTCAAGTCACTTAACCTATCTGTGCCTCAGTTTCATCATCTGCAAAAGGAGATATTTGAACTAGGGACCCTTTCATATATACATACATATACATATGTACATATGTGTGTGTACGTATGTGTATATATGTATATATGTATCTATGCATCTCATATATCTTCTCAAACAGGAGTCTGAGAACTGAGTGGCATCTTGGGATTTGTATTTTACAGTGACAAGCATTCCATTCTCAGTCTTGAGAAGTACTTTAGG
>CM053627.1:172708702-172740259 GCA_028646595.1 Phalanger gymnotis
GTCCGTGTGGGACCGACCTTACCCAGGGACCATCCAGGCTGTCCTGCGGTGGAGCCCTCTTCCCTCTGCCACTTTGTGGGTTCTGCAGCTCTAAAATTGGTTCAGAGCCATTGTTTTATAGGTTTTTGGAGGAACTTGGTGGGGAGCTCACGCCAGTCACTGCTTCCCAGCTGCCATCTTGGCTCCGCCCCCCACCACATCTTATCTTGACCTTGCCTTAAATCTGTGTTAGGTTTCTGTGTTGATGACATGGATATAGCTGAAGAGAGACTATGAATAAAACACTTACTAAACAGATTTAGCTTAGACAAGTTCTTTTACAAGTCCCTGCCATGTTGAAATCCCTCTTGTGCTAGTTTCATCAATTCTTTAAAAAATTCAACAAGAACAACCAAACTGGTGGCCTATAAAGCAACAGATTTTTTCGACTAGTATTAATATCATAGGAAGTATTTACATCTGCCCTGATAAGGGGTTCAAACTTGTATCTGATCTCTCTCGTCCCTTAATTCTCTCCTTCCCCCAACTCTTTCTCTGGGGACAGTAATAGAATCAACATTACAGTTGTTGGTATTCAATCAATTACCTTACACTCATTATCCCGATAGGGGTCTAGACCCAAACTCCCTTCCCTGGCCACCATTATGCTATATGTGCTATCTCCCTCTTTTACAATATGCATTCCCTAAGCAATGGCCATCTTATTTTGTACTTGTATCCCCTATATCTTATTACAGTGCTTGACACATAATAGTTACTTAATAAATGGTTTTTCATTCATTCATAGTCAAGCCCATATTTTAGGTCTTGTGGCAGCATTTTTTTTCCTAAGAACAAAAATGGTTTTATATCGTGCCCCAGTAATAAAATCACCGTTTGGCCTGTAGGTTCAAGGTTCCTGAGCTTTAGGAAGAAATTCAAAGAGCAATAAGGAAAGGGAAAAATACAACTTTTAAGGACCATCTCTTTTCTCCATTTTTTAGCATAATATTAATGAAGAATTTCATTCTCAAGTTTTTAATTTCAGTTGTCATTCTATGCAACATCACTGAAATTCAGCTTAATTCATTTTTTCCTCTTTTATAAGGGAAAGAATGTGGGCACTGCGTAGCTCAGTAACTCACAGCTGCAACCTGAGTGACAATATCCCAAAGCTTATCTGCTGGACACCACTTCTCATAGAATCCTACTGATAAAGGGCCGACCTTTTCAAATTTGTGCTATTGAAGTCTGTAAAGCCCCCGACATTCATTTTGGGGTCTATTTTTGTAAGGTATGCAACCTGAAATCTTATCCCAGCTTGGTGTTCTCAGGTTTTGGTTGTAATTACATTTCAGTCTGCTTTCAAGGATTGGACTTGACACAGATGTAGTTGGATTTACCAGCTCCTTACATGAAAATCAGAACATTACTAATCTCCTTCCTCTTCCAGGTTCTCACTGTTCAAATAGTGAAAGAAACTTTTAGAGAACACTCTGGGGAATTGATATGATATCAAGCCCAGTCCCAGACCTCATACTTTCTCAGAGCTAGATGGTGGAGGCGTGGAGGGCAGCAGGTTCAACTTGTCACCCTCTTCATACTTCTACACATTAAAACCCTAATTTGACCTTATCTCACAGACACAGCTGCGCTGATTTTCTTTACTCCCCTCATGCCCTTCTAAAAACATTTGGTGTTTCTTTTATAATGGTCGACATTATGTAATGAAGGTATTTCTGAAAGGCTGTAACAGACCAGGAGTTTACCTCTACAGAATTAAAATATCAGGCTCAGCAGAAGAACAGGTTGCCTAGCAACTGATACTGCACGCTCCAGCAACTGTTCATGCCTGCTGAGATTGACAAGGGAGCTCTAGATGACTGGCTGGGCTCTGCTCTTAGCAATTCTGGCAACAAATATTAAAATGCACAGGGAGAAAACAGAGACTTTGAAACTTTTCTAAGGGAAATTACTATGAGTGAAAAGGGAGGATAAACACGTGTATGTGTGTGTGTGCATCCATATACTACACTGTGTTTTATCTCCCGAGAAAAGAGGCCAGATAAATTAGGATTTGGAGAAAGAAAAAAAGATACAAAATATACCTACCGCAGATTTTTAAAAAAAACAGTGCAATTCATTTTGGTTTAGAGGCCCATTTGACGCATATGTGATTGAGCATGTCCAAGAAATTTTGTTCTAGATGATAATGGCTACGAAATGACTTTTGAATATATAGGCAGGTGGAGTTACATGTTTCTATCCACTGTTTTATATGCCATTGTACTTACATGCTGTGCTAAAATTGCCAAGTATTGGTAGCAGGCTGATTTAGGAGCTCACTCTTGCAGCCACCAGGGAGGTATTTTTTAAACTGTCAAAATAATTAACTCATGTGAAGCATTTCTTTTCTCTTATGTTTTGCAGGGAGTATTTATTTTGCTGAGTTGGTGAAATATGTAAATATAAAGTGCGGTCAGAAATGTATTCCCATAACATAAATCCATGGGCTTGTTAGGTTATTCTATTCCCTTGCATGATCTTAAAGTCAAGGATTCTAAATGATTTTATTTTATATTTTTTCACAAGTACTAAAAATAGAAGTATCACCCAGAGGGCAATGGCACATGGTAGGTATAGGAGGGCTGTAACACATTATAAATGAAGAATTATGAATGCAAACAAGAAGGAAGAATATCTTGAAAGAAAAATGTATGAGCGAAAAGAATGGCCAGAGTGAAGGGTAACAGACAGCTATAGGACTCCACTGGTATCTATTATATCAAGAGAAAATGAAGAAGATAGCATGTTGGATGGACTTTCCTTGGTGAACTTATGGAAGGGAAGTGACAAAAGTTGCATAGAATGGGCAGGCAGAGATAAATAATAATCTGCACCCTTGGATGGAATACCCACATTGATGAGTTAATAGATCTCTTGTGTGTTTTAGAATGGGAGGACAAGAGAAGTAACCTACTTCAAAATCCTTCAGATTCATACTTCACATGGTTGTTGTGAATATCAAAGGAGATAATGTGTAAAACCCTTAGTATGGTGCCCAGCACATAGTAGATGTTTAATAAACATTTATTTCTTTCCTTTACATAATTGATTTTTTCCTGAAACTGTGTGTACATCAAATTCTTATAAATTCAATGATTTTAAGTGTTTCGTGATACATCTTAATTAAATAAATCCAGCAGGAAGCCTGTAATACAGCAAAAGGTCTTTTCATGAAAAAAAATTTTAGACTTGGAAAGATTTGATTCATCTGTGATCTTGCTAATGTGGGTATTCTCTTCAATTATGCAGATTAGAACACCCTCCCCCACCATGCCTCTCTATCAAGTGAGATTCTCGTCCACGTTTTTTGTTTTTTTACCAAAGCTGAATATTAAATTATAGCATTTGTCCCATATTGGGAAATGAATTCTGTTTAGATGCTGCTGTGTTTAAAATACATAGCTTGCTACTAAAAGCAGATAATACCCCCTGTCATTTCAGTCTTATAAACATGTATCATTCATAGTATAGTCACTAATAAAAAATAAATGTGTATCAACTAGTCTTCTTTTAAAAATTTATTGTTGAATTTTATTTATAAAAGTCATTTCCCTTTAAATCCCATTTTCTTCACTTGATGCCATTGGACTCTTGCTTATAACCGAAGAAAATATTTAAAATATTTAAACAAAACCAACTAGTAACGAACATGTATTGCATTCCACAAGCATAAGCATATATTGCATTCCACATTAATAGTCTCTACCTCCTACTGAGAGAATGATAATGTTTTATTATTAGATCCCTAGAACTGAGATTGGTTATTATAATCAGTGGGTTTCAACTGCTTTTTAGTGTTGTCATTTACATGATGGTAATTTTTGTTTACATTGTGCTTTTGGTTCTGCTTTCTTTGCTCTGCAACATTTCATACAAGTCTTCTCATCTTTCTCTGAATTCCTCATGTGCTCTATTTTATAGTGCAATTATAATCCAAATATTTACATACTGCAGTTTGTTCATCCTTTCTCCAACCTATAAACACCCATTTTGTTACAGTTTTCAGCTATCAGAGAGTTGCTATGAATATTTGATTATCTGCAGGACTTTATTACTGACCTCATTGGGGTATATTCCAGCGAGTGTCACCTGTTCTTCTAAGAGCCTCTTTAAAGTAATCTTGCATTCAATTAGCCTATTATCTTAAAAGATTACAGATGATCTCCTTGGATCTTAAAGGTGTTTCCCAGCTCTTAAGTGAATTAGCTCATGAACTTTCTAAACCATAGGTAATTATCTTTGAAAAGTCATGGAGAGGACTCCAGAGTTCAGAAAAGAGTGAAGTCATACTTTTCTTCTGTTTCCTTTACCCTCTAAAGATGAAGAACTATTTCACCACAAAAGTCCTTCTCTGATGCCTCATCATCATAGGTGTGGAGGTGATCCCGATTCTCAAAAGGTGTGAAAACAAAGTGCAATTTCTGGCAGGTCTTATCAAACTGAAAGGACCTTAATTATGGCTCTACTGGCACACCCATCTTTTAACTGAGATAAGCCTAGATAAGTACAGAAGAGGTTTATTATTAGTAGTTTGAATAGCAAATGGTGAACTTTTTGGCCAATCACCCACAAAAGTAAAAAATGTCCTCCATTCCAAGCAGTGTCTTTTCAGTTCTGCAGCAATCTTGTTGAGGTATCAGAAAATGGCTCACAAGAATGACGTTTTCAGACCATCTAAAACATTATTTGAACAATTGGCATTCTAACAGTCAACCTTGGTATAGAGGATAAAGAATCAGCCTTGTCATCAGGAAGCCTCAGGTTTGAGTCCAACTTTGGACACTTGCTGTATGATCCTGAGCAAATCGTCTAATCTCTTAGTGCTCCAGCATAGGATTGAAGATAGTAAGCTGCTTGGTAATGGCTGATCTAAAGCCTTTCCCAACCCGGGCTCTTCCTAACTCCCCAGTGTTCTTATGTTTTATTCCTCCATAGAGCTTGGACAGTCCAGTGACACTGGCTTCCTTTCTTTTCCTCATATGGACTCCATATGAAGCCTTTGACTTTTCACAGTCTATCCTCTATTCCTGGTCTGGTCTCCCTCCTTGTTGCCACCTTCTGGCTTCCCTGGCTTCCTTCAAATTTCATCTTAAGCCTTACCTAAGTTTATGTCTCACTTACCTTCCATATAAGTCTTGTACATATGTAGTTGTTTACATGTCATCTTCTCTATGAGTATGTGAAATCTTTGAAGGCAGGTGCCATGTTTTTGCCTATCTTTGTGTGCATTTTGACAATTCATATAAATAAAAACAGTAAATGTGACAACTTACAGGTCCTTCCTGGAGAGGCCAAGAAAGGAGTTCTCACAGCTCTTTCCTTGTTTACCAGGAGATCATAAGGAACATTGTTTCCTGAGTCACTTGGGTATTTTGCCTTCTAATGTTCATGATGAGCATAAGCAATCAATTGATTAAGGACCATCCATTACACTTCTACTAAATGCAGGACTATGCTAGGTACTAGGAATACAAGATTAGAGTGAAATGGTCCCTGCCCTCTAGAAACTTACTTTCTAAGAGAGACAACATATATGTGTAAGCATATGCATATAAATATGTACAAAGTATATATAAAGTAAATAAAAAGAAATGAGGGGAGATAGTGGCTATGGTGATTAGGGAAAAATCTTATGTAAGATGGAGCATTTAGCTAGGCTTTCAAAGAAGCTAGGGGTTCTAAAAGATAGAGATTATGAGGGAATATATTTCAGGCAAGGGGAGCTTTGGGCAGTTCGATTGTTTTTTTTTTCTTTTTTTAAAGTTTTTTTTGAGGGGGGAAGGCAGGGCAATCAGGGTTAAGAGACTTGCCCAAGGTCACACAGCTAGTAAGTGTGTCAAGTATCTGAGGCTGCATTTGAACTCAGGTCCTCCTGACTCCAGAGCAGGTGCTCCACTCACTGAGCTACCTAGCTGCCCCTGTTGTTTTTTTTTTTTTAATGATGCCTTTTAATGCATACTGTCTAGGATCTTCTGACTATCCTCTGGTAGTAAATATTAATAACATACAAGAATGAGGCTTCTAAGTAATCTAAAGACCTCTTTAATTTCATGATCCCAATCCAGTTTGCATTTTGAGCACACTTTGAGGCAGCTAGGTGGTACAGTGAATAGAGTTCTGTCCAGGAAGATGTCCAAGTGTCCAGTTGTTTTCAGTCATGACTGACTCTTTGTTATTCCATTTGGGGTGTCCCTGGCAAAGATAATGGAACTGCCTTTTCCTTCTCCAGCTCCTTTTACAGATGAGGAACTGAGGCAAACAAGGCTAAGTGACTCACCCAAGGCCTAAGTCACTTAGGGTGTAAGCCCAATAGTAAGTGTCTGAGGTTGTATTTGAACTCATGAAGATGAGTCTTCCTGATTCCAAATCCCAGTGCTCTATCCACTGTACAGCCTACATTCAAATTCTGTCCCAGACATTTAGTAGCTGGTGACCCTAGGCAAGTCACTTGGCCTCTATTTGCCTTAGTTTTCTCAAGTATAAAAATAGGGATAATAACAGCACCTGCCTCTCAGGGCTGTTGTGAGACTTAAATAAGATATTACTTGTAAAGCACATTGCACATTGCCTGGAACGTAGTTGGCACTATATAAATGCCCATTCCGTATCTCCTTTTCCCTACGTAGAGGCATGGTGATGGTAAATGGAACATTGCGTATGAGGAAGAACTAGAAAACCAGTTTGGTTTATAGAGTACATGATGGGGTATAATGTGAAATAAGCCTAGTGAGATAGTTGTGTAAGGTGGTGAAGGGCTTTCAATGCCAAACAGGAGAGTTCAAATACATCAGCCATGATAATAATTATAGTTTTTGTACCCACAGCTGTTATAGTGGGTAAAGAAGTGAGAACTTGATAAGATCTTCTAAATTAAGTTAACATATACTTTGCTACTTTGTGACTCAGATATAAAAGTGGAAGCAGAAGAGATTAGAGAAAACTATGATGGAAAATATAGATTGGGATCATGAAATTAAAGAGAACACGGACCTTTAGATCACTTAGAAGCCTCATTCTTGTATATCATGAATACTTAATACCAGAGGATGATCAGAAGATCCTAGACAGGAAGCATGAAAAGGCGTCATAAAAAACAACCCAACAACTAAACTGCATCTTCATAGACAGGAAAAACTGGTGGTAGTAGTCATTTTGATGTCAATCCTCTTGTGGGCAGTCATATTATTGACTGGTTAAAGCAAAGGTCAAAATCCACATGAGATTAGAAGGAAATATATAGACAATGTATGCAATTCCAACCTAACTTGTTTAAAGCAGATATCTCCTGCAAAAAATGGAAAATAGAAGTAAAGACAATGACTCAAAACAGTTTAACTAATGCAGAACAATTGTCTTAATTAGCAAAAAATATCTCCTTGACAAGTGGAGATGTGAGACAGTCATGGGTGACACAGATTTAAGGTACAGGCTTATTTGTAAAACATTAGAGAGGAGGAGGATAAATGATTAGAAGTAGTATTCTCTTACAAAACTGCAAAAAGAAGTTGAGAAAATGAACCTGCTGAATTCTTGGTGTGACAGGCATCTAAGCCAGATTACCCAGGGAGAGAACATTTGTAGATGAAAGCAGAAGGAAAAGCAAGAAACAGATGGACTAGAACTGCTGTTGTTTCTATAGTAATCTATTTTCATCAGCAGCGATATCAAAATCATCACCATGGTTAACATCTACCACTTCAGTATGTGATGTACCATGTGAGGAAGTAGCAAAGGCATTTAAGAAAATGCTGGGAAGAAAGTTTGGATGAAATACAATTTTAAAAGCATGCATGGATCAATTTTTAAGACTTTTCTAAAGGAGGAAGATTAAAAACAAAACCAAACCACAGGCAGTATTCTACTGAAAGGAGGAAAAAGATGTCCCAGAAGACATCAGTAACTAATAAACCAAATTCTTGCTTTCTTTTTACTTTACAATCTTCATGAGAATGGTCTATGCATTTCAAGTGGGTATCCTTGATGAAAACACAACAGACATGCTTTCATAGATGATGGGTTCCAAAAGACCACATGTCTACAATAACAAAGATAAGAAGATTAGGGAACACAAAATCTTACTGTTTTCTGTTTTGGGTGGGTCTTATGGTTTGTATTTCTTGTTTCATTATTATAGATAACTCCCAATGTGAAAACTCCTTCCACTGATACAGAGGGGTAACTCACCTTTAACTCATAGCCTTAAAGAGTTGCCTGGGGCCACTGAGATGTTAAGGGACTTGTTCATGGACAAATGACTAGCACGTATCAGAGGCAGACAAAAATCTTCTTGTCTCCAAAGCAAGCCCTTCATACATTGTGTGGTGCTAATTCTCTGTATATTACTTAATGATTTTAAAAAATTGATTTGACAAAATTAAAGACAACCTTGAAGACTTTTCTCAAGTAAGGAATCTTCCACACAAACATGAAGAACAAGAACTATGATAGATGCAACTATGGGAAATACTTCTGTGCAATAGTCCATTGAACATTGACACAGAGTGAAGAGTAAAACATGGAGTTATATTTGTAAACATTAGAGAGGAGGAGTCAGGGAAATGAAATGAAATGAAAGTCAGGGAAATGACAAGATATTCTTAATCACTGGTATAATGAGATTCTCCAAATACTCCTGTTAGCATATAACATTGTATGAATTTCAGTGAATTCTGAAAGCTCCCTCAGTGAAATCCAGATTCATTAAGAAGATATCGATCTATCCATTTTATGTGGGGAAACAAATTATGTGGAAAATGCAAGTTATTCAAACTATGTCATAGAGTTGGACGGGCTGCCCATCAAGCAAAACCAACAATAACAGAAGAGATCACAATTCAGTCATCAAACTGAACGATAAAATTTGGGAAATGTACATTCTTTATCTACTTAGTTTTTTCCTATGTGGATTACTAGGTTATACTCTTATTGATGAGAGCTTGGTGGAACCAATATAGTAATAGCTGTTACAAGTTGTGTTGGATGCTTTTAATAATTACAACTGATTCATTGAAAGAAAAAAACGTATCTGACACCAGAATTATCCAAATTATGCAAAATTGCTATGACTCCTGGAGTTATACAGTATTAAGAGGTCACATGGTACAGCGGAAAGAGCCCTGGCTTAAGAGTCAGAGGACTGAGGTTCAAATTCTGCCTCTGATACTCCCAAAGTGGTAAATCAAAATGACTGGAAGGATGGGGATGTCATCAACAAAAATTAGAGAGGTTTGGAAGAGATGTGGGTTTGGGAAGAAAGATAATGAACTTGAATATGTTAAGTTTGAGATGTCTATGGTACATCCTGTTTCAAATATTTAATAGTGATACAGAACTGGAACTCAGGACTAGGCTAAGGCTAAATGTAGTCTAGATATCTCGATCTAGGATTCATTTGCATAGAAATGGTAATGAATCCTGTAGGAGTCGATGAGGTCATGAATACTGCGTTTAATGAGTTCATGCTTTCATCTATATGGGAATTCTCTCTAATGGTATAGATCCTAATCCATCCATGCCTTTTGTTTCTAGGAAATTTTAATGTATTTCCTACAATAAAGTCTCCATGGAGGATCTAACCAACATAATGCAAGCATTCTTGTAGGTGTGATTTGTTTTGTTTTTTAACATTTCCTGGGGTTTCATATTGATAGTTGGGCTATCCATCTGTTATCCCTCATGTGTCTAGATGACTAGCCACGCACCTTTTCCAATCATGTATTTCTTGGATGATATCTTTTATGCCACTTCTTTGTACAATTTATCATTGGTAATATCCTGCAGACTATCGATGCTGACCATTAATTTTTTTATTGCCCTCTGGGTCACCTGCAATTTTCATTCTTCTGAAATGGTGGTGTTCCATTATACATAGCGATAGGGCAGAAGACAAATGTATTTTATGAGCAGTTTAGAATTGTTTCCCAAACATAATGCTGCCTCTTTTCCTACTTATTTCTGAATCCACTTTACTATCTTTATTCAGTGGCTGTCCAAAATATACATTCTGTTGGATAAATTAAATCAACTTTCCAATTCATAATTTGAGAAATACAAATTTTTCTTTCACAGATTGTTAGGCTGATTTTTGAGTGTTGTAGATCTCACTGAGGAAGCCCAATAGGATTTAGGGATTGATCTAATCAGCACAGTGTCATCCACAAACAAGATAATCTAGAGAATCTCACCAGCCATTGCAAATCCCTGTTCCATTTGGATTCTGTGTAATGCATTCTCCAGGATGGTGGCAACCAAGATTGGTAAGCACATATCTTCATTTTCTTCTAGATCATCTGGTGTTGATGATCAGACAACATCTGATTAAAGTTATATCTCTGTTGCGTCTCTCAAGGAATCTCATATGATTTTAGCATATGAATGTAAAAATCTTTGTTGGCAGAAAGCCTTGAAATCCACATTTTGATCTACTGAATGCTTTTAACCATCAAAAAAGGAATTTATATTCTCGACAATATTTTAGTCAGTTGTATGCCTGAGAAAAGTCGACCTACTTTAGAAAATCATTTGAGCGTGTCTGTTCCCTTTTCATATTTCCCCAAAGGATATCTTTGATCAAATTATAATGTTTAGATCAAATTATATAGTTTAGGAAAAAAGGCAAGTGGATTGGCAGTTGCTAGTGTTCTCTTGATCACTTTTTTGGGCAATAACAACGTTCATGATTTTTTTCCAACCAATTGGTTCTTTCTCCATTTTGAGATATCTCGAAAATTATTGCTTTTTTAGGGATTCCAAAATTGTTTTCCCCTAGCATAGATTTTCCCTGCTTTTATTGCTCCAGTCCAGACATTCTTTTTTTGAGGGGGAAGGCAAGGCAATTGGGATTAAGTGACTTGCCCAAGGTCACACAGCTAGTAAGTGTGTCAAGTGTCTGAGGCTGGATTTGAACTCAGGTCCTCCTAACTCCAGGGCCAGTGATTTACTCGCTATGCCACCTAGCTGCCCACTCCTGGCATTCTTGCTTAGCCATCCTAGACATCTTTTCTCCTTCCACCAATATATTACTCATTCTTTTTTAAAATTTATTTTTTATTTTTAGTTTACAACACTCAGTTCCACAAGTTTTTGAGTTCCAAGTTTTCTCCCTTCCCACCAAGATGGCATGTAATCCAACATAGGTTCTACTTATACCTTCCCATTAAACTTATTTACACAATACTGAAGTTGAAAAGAAGAATTATAACCAATGGAATAAATCATGAGAAAGAAGAAACAAAACCAAAAAAGAAGAAAAAAGAGAGAGCAAATAGTTTGCCTCAATCTGCATTCAGATATTACTCATTTTTTAAACACAGCTCAAGTTCTGTCTCCTCTATGAAGCCCTTTTCTGATTATTTCCACTGGGATATTCTTATAGGCATCTTGAACTCAACACGCCTAATATAAAATTCATTAACTTCTTCTAAATTCAAAACTCTTTAATTCCATATTTCTGTCAAAAGCATCGTCATCCTTCCAGCCATGACTGGTTGGCACTCAGCTCAAATTTATTTTCCCTCCCCCTGCTATTTCTAATCAGTTTCCAAATGTTCTATATATTCTCTTTCTACAGCATTTCTCACATTCTTTCCCTTGTCTATTCTCTTGTGTCCTCAGATAGAGGTTCTGGTTCTTATTGCCTCTCACCTAGATCACCGTAATAGCCTCTTTATCTGTTTCCCTCCTTTCTCCTCTCCTCTGTTTCTATCCCTTCTCTTAAACCATCTTCCAAAGGGGTGTGAGATTGCTATTTCTAAAGCATAGGTCTCGCCATGTCACTAACCTGTTCAAATAGCTTTAATAGTTTCCTATTACTTCTAGACTAAAATATAAAAGTATCTTTTTGTCATTTGTATCATTTCACAATCTCATTCCAACTTATCTTTCCAGACTAATCTCACATTTCAGCCCTTTATGTACTCAGTATTACGTGACATTCCATTTCTCACCTCCATGCTTTTGTACAGTGTGTTTCCTATTCTTAGAATGCTCTCCCTTGCCACCTTTGGTTTTTAGAATTCTCAGATTCTAAGGGAATAGAATATCACTAGGTGACTAGCCAGGCACCTTTTCCAATTATGTATTTCTTCGATAATATCTTTTATGCCACTTTTGTGCAACTTATCATTGGCCCTTCATGCAGGCCATTGAGGCTGACCATTAATTTTCTTATTGCCCTTTGGGTCACCTGCAATTTTCTTTCTTCTGAGATGGTGGTTTTCCATGATACGTAGCCAAATAGCATAAGACAGATGAAGTTTTTTTTGTGTGTGTGTGAGGAAGCAGTTTAGAATTGTTTAAAGTACTGAATAATTCCCCAGACATAATCCAATCCATTTGCCTCCTATTCATTTCTGAACTCCTCTCACTATCTCTATGAAATGGCTGTCCAAGATATATTGGACAGCTTCAAGATTAAGCTCATTTGACCTCCTTTGAAAAATCTTTCTTGAGGCAAAAGACAATGTGCAGAGTAGACTTGGCTTATACTTAAGCTGGCCCAGGTATTGTTTACCTCATAGAGTGCGTTTTTCCTACCCCATGGGCATTTCTCTAGTGCTAGAGTGACTCATCCAGGAGATAATGAGGGGTTGGGGGAATTAGATAGTTATCCCTTTCACATTGTAGGGGTGAAGGGCTAGGCACCCCATGTGATCTGGAAAATCCACTTAAAATGTTTTGGCTCTCCCTTCATACCAGAGAAGAAGTCTGAATCTCTTTTTTCTTTTATGGGGTGTTTACAGTACCTTACTGTAGAATTTGGGTTAAGTATTTGGTCATAGGCTCTGTGTTGTCTGCTGGCCTTCATGTGTCTGTGGCTTGCAAAACTCCCCCCAAATTCCTGTTTAATTTCTTATGCCAACCTGTGATAAAGCAAAACTGCAATGGAGAATGTTGTGATGTGGAAAGGATCACTATAAAGTGTTGGGGACTGGTTCTTCTAGAGCACCAGGTAGGAAAAATAGAAGTTTTGGATAGATAGAGAGGGAGTGACATAATTTCTTAAGAAGCTTCAGATTTGTCACTGGCTGCCTGGTCAAGGAACATATATGATAAAACACAAATTCCAAAAAAGCATTCAAAGAAATGACCTACTTGAAAACAGACAGGAGAAGATAGGGCAGAATGCTGTTCCATGCTCTCAGCGCTGATGCATGTGGAAAGCAGAGTCTGGGAGCACTTTTCATAAAGGGCAGGGGATGACCCCATGGTGCTGGCCCTTGATCCTTTGAAATAAGTAGGTCGATAGGCCTAAGTCTGCTTGAAAGCAATGCTGGCACACTCCATGCAGTGTGCATTTCCCAATTTGGTCCTTCCATTACTATGGCCTGACTTAGAGTGCTTAGTTTAAGTGCTTGGGGATAGCTTGACCATGAAAAGCACTGCATTAAACCAAACCCAGTTGTATCGTGGACACAAACACCTTCTCTCAGCAACACCTCCTAAAGAGACACAGTAGGTTTAAATTGGAAGCTGTGGCCTTTCTTTTGTTTCCTCCTTTTGCTAAATTGAAATGCTTTGCTTTCTTTTCTTTCAACAAGCTTGAGAAAAGGGAGATTGCTTATAGCTTTTAGTCTGGTAATATGTTACATATTATTTTGGCCACTAATAAATAGCAGAGAGGTTCTCCATTCCCTTCTCTTGTCCTCTCTCCTAAATCTTATTATTTATTTAGACCATCAATAATCCATTAGCCAATGAATAAGTATTTGGGGGGGGGTAGTTACTTTGTGGCTAGCACGGCACTCAGAAGGCACAGGCCAAGTGATCCTGAGATCTCCATAAGTCTCGTGTTCTCATAGAATTAATAAACCTTAGCCTTTGGAAGAGATCTAATAATCATTTAGTTCGGGCTATACAAAACACATCCTAAAAGATAGGTTTATACATGTCTTTTATACAATGTAGTAGCAAGAACATTGGATTTGGATTTAATGAGACCTGGATTCAAGTTCTGGCTGCCTCACTGAAGGGATATTTGTCTTTAGGAAGCTAGATGGTACAGTGGCTTGAGTGATAGGGTCAGGAAGATTGACTTCAAATCCTGAGACAGTTATTAGCTGTGTGATCCTGGGTCACTTCAGGGGTGGGGAACCTATGTCCTTGAGGCTGTGTGTGGCCCTCTACATCCTCAAGTGAGGCCCTTTGGCTGAATTGAAACTTCACAGGACAAATACCCTTAATAAAAGGATTTATTCTGTAAAACTTGGATTCAGTCAAAAGGCTACACCCAAGAACTTAGAAGGCCATATGTGGCCTTGAGGACACAGGTTCCCCACCCCTGAACTTCTTTCAGTCTCTATTTCCTCATCTCTAAAATGGGCACCTACTTCCCATGGTGGTTGGTAGGGTTAAATGAGATAACATACACAAAACATTTTGCAAAGTTTAAAGCACTATATAAATGCAATGTGTTAATACTAGTCAATTAGTTATTAGTCAGCAAGCACTTATTAAGCACCTACTATGTATCAGCCACTGTGCTAAATGTTGTGGATACAAAGAAAGGCATAAATATCCAAAGGAGACAGAACCTAGTCCCTGATCTCAAGGAACTCACAAGCTAATGGAGGACAACATGCAAATAACTATGTACAGACAAGATATATGCAGGATAAACTGAAGATAATCTCAGAGGGAAAGCACAAAGATTAAGGAGGACTAGAAAAGACTTTTTGTGGAAGGTGAGACGTTAGCTGATACTTGAAAGGAGCCAAATTAACCAGTAGGCAAAGATGAGGAGAGAAAGAGTTCCAGGCATGAGGGACACCTAGTGAAAATGCTCAGAGATGGGAGACGGAGTGTCTTTGAAATATAGCAAGGATGTAGTGTCACTGGCTCGCGTACTACATGGTGGTGGGGAGGGCCAGTAAGGAATAAGAAGACTGGAAATGTAGGAAGGGGGCCAGATTATGGAGGACTTTAAAAGGAGGATTTTGTATTTGGTAATGGAGGGAATAGGGAGTCACTGGAATTTATTGAACAGAGAAATGACATGATAAGGTTTACATGTGAGGAAGATCACTTTAATAGCTTAGTAGAGGATGGATTGGTGTGGGGAGAGACTTGAGGCAGGGAGACCAACCAAAAGACTAGGGCAATAGTCTAGCAGCTAACTTGTGGTGATGAGGCCTTGTCCCAAGGTGGTAGCAATGGCTAGATAGAAAATAGTTTATATAAAATAATGCGAAGGTAAAAAAAAAACAAATTTGACAACTAATTGAACATAAGGGGTAACAGAGAGGAGTCAAGGATAACGCCTAGGTTATGAACTTGAGTGACTGGGAGGAAGATAGTGCTCTCAACAGTAATAAGGAAATTAGGAATAGGAGAAGAAAGAGAATGAATTCAGTTTTGAAATTGTTGTTTGTCCTTCATTTTTGAAGAGGACCAATGACATCACAAGTGATGTCTTGATTTGTGTGTGAATTGAATTTAAGCAACGTTGAGTTGCACCAAGTAAGTATGTGATATCTGTGGAACATCTAGTTAGAGATGTCCAAAAGATAGTTGGAGATATAAGACTGGAGGTCAGGAGAGAGGTTAGGGCTAGACAAATAGATCTGAGAATCATCTGTCTACATGGAGATGATAATTCCACAGCATCTGATAAGATCACCGAGTAGAATGGCATAGAGGGAGAAGAGAGGCAGGGCAATATTTAATAAATCCTTACTATGTGCTGCGCATTGGTATTGTGTTAAGTACTAGGAATATAAGGGCAAATATATAACCTCTGTCCTCAGGGGGCTCACATTCTAATGAATCCCCTTAGTCTCCTTTTTCTCCCCAGACTAGACATACCCAGTATCTTCAACCATTCCTTATGCAACATAGTCATCAGAATCTTTACTATTTTGATTATCGTCCTCTGGACATAGTCTAGTCAGTCAATGATACTCTGAAAAGAAGGTACTCAGAAGTGAATGCTCTGATCCATACTTCAACTAGCAGTTCAATTTCCCAGAGCCACACAAAATGCTCCTGTAAGTAACCCTAAGGAGTTGAAGATATCTTTCTAATTCTGTAGGCATAAGCCTTTATTGTGGTGCTATCCCAATATAAATTATCAGTGATTATTGGCTCCATATAATCTAAACAGTGATAGCTCCTGGCTATTTTTGACAGTCAATATTAATTTTAAAAAAAAAAGATTATAAACTGAAAAGACATAGCAATGCCAAAGTACAAAAATAGCTCCCTTAATTGGAGCACATTGTCTGCCTCTGCTTCAATACCTAGGGAGAATGGGCTCAAACTTAAAGTGGTTGCTACAAAGCATTTGCTCTACCTAATTCACTTTAAAACGTGACAGAATGAATTACTTTCTCACTGGATGACCTTGTATCTTGGCTGCTGGAGTTGATCGACTCCTGTACTGGACCCCACAGGCTCATCCTCCAGTCTGCTCTCCTTCCTGAGCATGGATGGCTTCCAGCAAATTCTGACATGAACTCATTTTTGTACCGCTGATGGCTTTTCTTACTTTGTGAAGCTCACAAATTTATAGCCCGATCCATTCCATCTTCATCATTCATTCACCTAAGAGAAAGAAGGAATGAAACAAAACAGAGACAGATAAACTATTCTATGAACTCATACTTTCATGTCACCCCAGGAGTAGATAAAAACTTCCAGGAGTCCTTGATTGTCAACAGGAAAGAAAAAATTTAGCAGGTTAGAATCTTTTGCATTCATACCCAATTCTAGCTTAACAGTCAGTTAAAAAGGCTTTTCTCCGTTACAGAATAAGCAGATAGGCAACAGACTCAGAGCACCGGCACATCCTCTGAATATAAAAATAAGACCTTTCCAGTAAATGACACCAAGTGTTCCCATAAGTGTGTCCCTGAAGGCTCTATGTGGGTTAGTTGCTGACAGATCCAATTGGACAAACTCTCAGGACTGGGCACTCAATACTGCCTAAGTTTGCATTCTCTCTTTTTTTCTGTTTAGCCAGGTTTCTTCCATCTCATAGGTGAATAGTCGATTTCTTTTTACCAAAAGTCAGAACTTTATATTTATCTCTTAAATTTCGAAACTTCTGGTTTTAGCTGTTCCATTCTGTTAGAATATTTTTGGCTCTTGAAGGTTATGTTATCTAACATATTACCCTTTCCAGACTGGTGTCTTCCAAAAACACAATAAACATACCATCTATATCTTTATCTATTCACTGGTAGGCACATTGGAGAGGACAGGATCAATGACAGACCACCACGGCCAAGTAAAGAGCTTCCTCCAATCTTAGTGTGTGGACTCTGAAGCCATAAGCATTTTTTTCTGACCTTGTTGGTTCTCTCTTCTGAACTACTGGGCATGATCACTATTATCTCATAGTTGTTTCTCTCCTTGGCACCTGGTTTAGTAGTTATTTGAAGGAATTCTTTTCCATTTTCTCTTGGAAGATGTTTTGATCTGATAAGCAAATGTCCAGGCAAATAAATTCTTTCTTGTCTTGTTTAGTTTTATTAAAAACATTTGTTAATTAAGTGCTTACTCCATGCAAAGAATTCTTTAGATTCATTTCATCTCTGGGCAAGAATCTATCATTCTTGATCTTAAGTCATAATCTAGAAAATCAGATCCTATTTTCTCGTTTTTAGTTATCTTCACTATCCTCCATGATTTATTTCTATGCTTCCTCGGAGAATTCCTATGGTGATTCCTTACTCACCAGCTGTAAGAATTTTAGTATCATTCATTGTAATCCATATGTATCTAATGCCTTATGCTCATTTAAAGTTGTTAAGATGTTTTCTTACTACCTTCTTGTTTTTTGAAATAGAAATCCTGAAGTTTATCACCAACTATTTGAAAAAGGCAAAAATGACACAGAACATGTTAGAGAAATTTACAAGCCCAAGTTTCTTCCCTTTTATTCCCTCCTTCCTCCCTTTATCTCTGTCTCCCCCCTCTCCCTCTCTCTCTCTCTCCCACCCCTCTCTCTCCTTCTTCAACTTAATTATTTCAAAAAGAAGCATAATACATATGTTATTTGGCTTACTAAATTTAATATTTTAAACAATATTTATTTAATATTTTATTTTCCCCCAATTTCATGTACAAATAATTTTTAACATTTATTCTTTTTTAATTTTTGAGTTTCAAATTCTCTCTTTCTTTCCCCTCTCCCCTTCTTGAGAAAGAAGGCAATTTGACATAGGTTATACATGTGCAGTCATAGAAAACATATTTCCATGTTAGTCATATTGTGGGAAAAATAGGGGCAAAAAAATAGAAAACCCAAGAAAAATAAATTTAAAATTTAAAAATAAATATTTTTTTGATCTGCATTAGACTTGATCAGTTCTTTCTCTGCAGATGAATGATATTTTTCATCATAAGTCCTTTGGAATTGTATCATTATATTGCCGAGAATAGTTAAATCATTCACAGTTAATCATCGTAGTATATCATTATTGTTACTACGTACAACATTCTTCTGGTTCTGCTCATTTCATTCATCATCAGTTCATGTAAGTATTTCCATTTTTTTTCTGAAATCTTCCTGATGATTTTCTCCTATCACAAAATAGTATTCCATTACATTCATATACCACAATGTGCAGCCATTACCCGGTTGATGGACATTTCCTCAATTTCCAGGTCTTTGCCACCACAAAAAGAGCTACTATAAACACTTTCGTATATGGTCCTTTTCCTTTTTGTTTTTTTTTTATTTCTTTGGGATATAGACTTAGTAGTGGTATTGCTGGCTCAAAGGGTATGCATGGTTTTGTAGCCCTTTGGGCATAGTTCCAAACTGCTTTACAGAACAGTGGAATCAGTAAACAATTCCATCAACGGTATATTAGTATCCCAATTGTTTCAACATGTCCTCCAACATTTGTCATTTTCCTTTTCTGTCATATTAGATAATCTGATAGGTATAAGGTGGTGCTTCAAAGTTGTTTTAATTTATATTTTTCTAATACAGTGATTTAGAACTTTTTTATGTGACTATAGATAAGTTTGAATATTTCTTCTGAAAACTGCCTGTTGATATCCTTTGGCCATTTATCAATTGAGGAATGGCTCTTATTTTATAATTTTGACTCAGTTTTCCATATATTTCATTTTGGGATTTCTTTCAGGAGGTGATTGGTGGGTTCTTCTAGTTTCTATTTTGCCCTCTGGTTCTAGAATATTAGGACAGTTTTCTTTGAATATTTCTTGAAAGACGATGTCTAGGCTCTGTTTTTGACCATGGCTTTCAGGTAATCCAATAATTCTAAAATTTTCTCTCGATTTATTTTCCGGGTCAGTTATTTTTCCAATGAGATATTTCACATTTTCTTTTATTTTCATTCTTTTAATTTTGTTTTATTGATTCTTGATGTCTCATGGAGATAAGCTTCCACTTGCCCAATTCTAATTTTTAAGGAATTATTTTCTTTATTGACCTTTTGTACCTCTCTTTCCATTTGGCCAATTCTACTTTTTAAGAAGTTCTTTTTTTCAGTGAATTTTTGTGCCTCTTTTATCATTTGGCCTATTCTGTTTTTTAAAGTGTTATTTTCTTTGATATTTTGTGTGCCACCTTTACAGGCTGTTGACTTTTTTTGATGATTTTCTTACATAACCCTCATTTATTTTCCCAATATTTTCTCTACCTATCTCATCTAACTTCTAAAATTCTTTTTGAGCTTTTCCAGGAATTTTTTTTGGGCCTGAGACTAATTCAAATTTTTCTTTGAGGCTTTGGATGTAACAATTTTTATTTTGTTATCTTCTTCTGAGTTTTGATCTTTCTCATTCAACATGGATCTTTTCTTAAGATAAATTTTTATTTACTTTCTGTTTCTTACACCATCATAGTTGTCCCAAGTATCATCTTCCATTCCCCTGACATAGAGCCATCCCTCACATTTTTCTTACCAAGTTGTATTTTTTCAGAGAGAAAAAAAAATCAGCATGATTTAAAATGTCCAAAAATAAATGCGACGTGAAACTTTTGAACCTCTCACCTCCTTAAAGAATGGGCTGGAAGTATCCTCATATCCTTTCATTTGAGTCCTGCTTGATCTTTGGATCTTTTGATCTTTTTTTTATATATTCACTTGATCTTTTTGGTGAGTGTCTAATAATAACTAGAATTTATATAATGTCTATTATGCACTAGGCACTGTATTAAGCTCAGTTCACATATGATCTTTTTGATTCTCACAAGCCTAGAAGGTACGTGCTATTATTATCACTATTTTTCAGGTGATGAAACTGAGGCAAAGAGAGGGAAAATAATTTGTTCAAGTTCATAGACTTAGTAACTGCTTGAATCCAGATTTTAACTTAGGTCTTCCTGACTCCAAGCCCAACAGTCTGTCCTCTTTCACTGTAGCACCTAACTATCAAGATGAGTAGGTTTGTTTTTTCATTTACATTGTTGTAGTTATTGGATATATTGTTTTCTTGGATTATGTCACTCTGCATCAGTTCATATAGTTCTTTCCATGCATCTCTATATTCATCACACACATTATTTCTTAAAGCATGGTAACATTCCATTACATTCATGCACCAAAATTTGCTTAGCCATTCTCCAGTTCCTTCGTTAACAATTCTTTGTTATTACAAAAAATGCTGCTATAAATGATTTGGCATATGTGGAGACTTTTTTCTTATCAATGGCTTTCTTGAAGTATGTCCAGTAATGGAGTCCATGGTTCAAAGGTTATGTATGGAAATCTTAGTAATTTTGTTTGAATGATTCCAGATTGCTTTACAAATTGGCTATACCATCTTGCGGCTCCACAACAATATATTAGTGTTTACCACCCCTCCATTATTGACTATTGTAATTTTTTTCAATTTTCAGAATGTAAATTATAATTTTAGAGTTGTTTTGATTTACATTTTTCTTCTTATTAGTGATTTGGAGCAGTCTTTCATGTGGTTGTAAATACTTTGCAGTTCCTTTTGAGAAATATTTGTTCATATCTTTGACCACTTATCTATTTGGGACTTATTATTGATCTCATATATATTTACTAATTGTTTATGTTTCTTCAATACCAAGCCCTTAACAGAGATATTTATGCATTTTTTCTCCCAGTTCAACTACTTCTAATCCTAGCTCCCTTAATTTTATCTATGCAGAAACTTTTTAATTTCATATAATCAAAGTTGTCTCTCTTTTGTAATTGCCCCTATCTCTAGTTTGGTTAAGAATACATCTCTTACCCATAGCTTTGAGAGATATATGATATGATTTTCTTCTAATTTTTAAAAAAGTTTAATCTTTTTTATTAAGGTGTGGTGGCAAGCAGGGTAGGACTTTTTGTTGTCTTTTGTTTTGGAATACTTTTCAGCACTAAGGCAGTCAAGTGTCTTTGAGTCTTGCCTTTGTTTCAATCAAGAGTCTTTGGTTGAATCCAAAGTCTTTGATGACCTGCTTAAGTCACAGGAAGGCTTAGGTCTCATGAGTTTGAGTCACATGTTTATGACGCCCTCTGACCCTAAAGAAGTGTACATATAGCCTGAGGTTAGCATTTTGTTTTGAGGCTCACTCACTGGAAGTGTCATGTGATTTGACCAGACAAGACTCTGGGTAGCTTTTGGAGTCCCACAGCTTTGAAAAACCCAGATGTTGGTGCTTTTTTCTCCGATAACTATGTAAGTAATGTCTAGGACAGACAAACAGAAGCCTGTCTGCTGATTTGTGTTATTTTGCTCTGTTTATGTAATTTCTGCTTGTAATTTCTTTTTGTATTCTCTCTGAAGTTCAGGGAGCTGGCTTTTCCCTTGAATTAAATGAATGATACATTTATGTCTAATTAAAGTGAGATTGTTAACCCCTTAAAGTTGCTTTCCTTAGAAAAGCAGATCAAAGAATCTGTGCTAGTAGCCCTCCTGTGTGCTGCTGTTATTGGTCTTACACAGCCACATTAGCGGCTAGTAGCATTGTTGTTACATAAGTTCACATATCCACTTGGAATGTATTGTTCAATGTCATATAATGTGTTGGTATAAGCCTAATTTCCTGCAGACAGTTTTCTAGTTTTTCTAATAGTTTTTTAATCAAATAAGGAGTTTTTCCTAGATAATTTGTATTTCTACTTCATCACATATTGGGCTATTGAATTCTGTTTTTCCCACTGTTCTAGTTCAGTGGTGGTGAACTTGTGTTTCTGTTCTGTGAAGTTCAGATTCAGTCAAAGGGCTGCACTTGAAGACCTAGAGGGCCACATGTGGCCTCAGGGCCACAGGTTCTCCACCCCTGTAATCTAGTCTGTTCTATTGATCTCTCTGTTTTTTAAGCAATAACAGATGTTTTTGACCATTATTGTTTCACTATGTAGTCTGAGGTCTGAAAGTGCCATTTACCCATCATCTCTACTTTTCATCATTTCCCTTGATAGTCTCCATATCTTTTACTTTGTTTTCTGTTCCTCTATTTTTAATTGGATTAGCTATGGGTTTATCAATCTTATTAGCTTTTTCAAACCAGTTTTCAGTTTTATTACTTCTATAGTTCTTTTTTCCCAATTTATTTTCTCTCTAATTTTTAATATCTCATCTTTTGTGCTTATCTTAGGTTTGTTTATCTGTTGGATTTCTAAGTTTTAAAATGCATATTCATAGAAGAGGAGTGGAGTTTTCAAGCACCAAATCCCTCAGACCATGCCCAGCAAAGGTCTCTACATCCCTTCACTGAATATCTTTCTTTACTCACAGAAGCATTCATCAGTGAAACATTCTCCGACCCCCAAAGCAAGGCCTCCCTTCCTTCTTCCCTTTTTAATCTTTCTTCCCTCCTCCTGACTCATTTTCCTGAAGTCTCTTCTCTTACTGAAACCGCAAGGGTCACCTTTCCTCTTACTAGCCCTTGTTTTGACTCAGACACATCACATATTCCTCTCTATCCCTCTTTTCCCCTCACTCCTTTCATGTACCCTTCCATGTTGTATTGTGTTTCCCCCAAAAAACAAACAAACAAACAAACATTAATTCATCTGTATTCAAGATGTTTTCAGATTCTGTCCATAATGCCTCAGGCCCGTCTCTTCTCTGTAACCTCCACTGGACTTCTACTTTCACCCCTATCTCCTTATGTACATTCAGAAAAAAAAATCTACTGCTCTCTCTACCCCTAACTCTGTTGTTTTTTTCTGTCCTTGGCTTAACAGTTATTCATTCCTCCTGCATTTCTATTGTTTGGAGCAGTTGAGAAGCAAATAATCTCTTCAGTTCTGGTTTTCTTTATAAAGATGTTTCACATACCTCTTGATTATTGCATATACGTCTTTTTTTTTTCATTTATGTTTATCCCTAGATTTGCAGGACTGCATCCTGAGCTCCATTGCTGTTTAGAATGTATTCCATTCTCTCTTGGGTTTTTTGGTGTGCACAGAATAGTCTTAAGTTATTCAGATTTTCTTTCCTGTGTATTTGAAAGCCTTTGTCCTGATTTCTTGTAGAACTTGTCATTTCTGAAATGAATTGATAAATTTGACCCCATATATCTTAGTGTTTGCAACATTGTAGGATCTGCTAGAGGTTATAATACACTGTCATAGCCCATGGAAATCCAGAGTGGCCTCCATGCTAAACTGAGTTCTTGGTCACTTTAATGGAGCCATAGTCAAACAGTCAGTCAACAAGCATTTGTAAAAACTTGCTATGTATTGGGCACCGTGCTTAATGCTGTATATGAGAAAAAGAGGTCAAAACACCATCTTTGCTTTCAAAAAGCTTACATTTTAAGGGGGCAGGAGGAACATATAAATAGTTATGTATTTATAAGATACAGTGCACAGAATGCTAGAGTTGGAGTCAGGAAGAGCTGAGATCTAAGACATTTATTAGCTTGGTGACTCGAGGCAAGTCACTCAATTGTTATGTGCCTCAGTTTCCTTATGTATAAAATGGACATAATAATAGCACAGGTCTCCCAGGATTATTGTGAGGATAAATAGATAATATTTTTGAAAGCACTTTATAAAACCTTGGGCAGCTAATTGACACAATCGTTAGAACTCTGGCCCTGGAGTCAGAAGGACCTGAGTTCAAATCTATTCTCAGACACTTTCTAGCTGTGTGATCCTGGGCAAGTCACTTACCCCTAAACTAAACCCTCAAAAAAAAAAGAAAGTACTTTGTAAAACTCAATGTGCTATATAAATGTGTGCTGCTGCCACCACTGCCGCCGCCACCACCACCACCACAACCACTACTACTACTACCATCACCACCACCACCACCACCACTACCACCATCACCACCACCACCACCACTACCACCACCACCACCACCACCACTACTACTACCACTAGAGAAAAGGCCTTTAGAGAAAAGGCATCAGAAAGAAAAGGGGTAGGAGCTGATTTGAGTTGAGTCTTGAAGGAAGCTGAGGAAGCTCAGGGTCAGAACTGAGGAAAGGGAGCATTCTAGGCATGGGAACAAGCCAATATGAAGATAAAGAATTGGAAGATGGAATGTTGTGCGCTAGGAAGAGCAAGTCAGTCACTAAAGCTAAATTGTTGATTGTGGAAAGGAGGGAAATGAAAGAAGAAAACTGGAGAGGTCGTAAAACACTGTGCACTGAGAAACAAATGGCCAAACTGTCTGGAATGACCAGCAGAGTCATTTGCTTGGCATATTGTAGGTGGTAACAGCAACAAGTAACATTTACATAGCACTTATTACGTGCCAGGAACTGTGCTAAGTGCCTGACCTCTCACCACACATAGTGAAGTAGGTGTTAGTGTTATCCTCATTCTATAGCTGAGGAAACTATAGCAAAAAATGGGGAAGTGATTTTCACAGGGTCACTTAGCTAGTAAGTGCCTGAGGCTGGATTTGAATTCAGCTCTTCTTGACTGCAGGCCCAGCCCTTTATCTGCTGGGCTATCTAGCCACATCCCATAGGTGCTTAATATATCAGCCCCTATTGTCCCTCCTTATCTTTAGCCCCACATAATCAATTGCCTATGAGACATTTTGAAATGGGTGTCGTGGAACCACATCAAACTCAACATGGACAGGAACTTGAGTGGGCCTACAAGTTACTCATAGCTGAAAATTACCATTCTACTGAAGTATTGAGGCATCGGTCAAAATAAGTAATAATCATAGATACAATTTTCATTAATGTAATAATAGCCATGAAGAAAAAAAAAAACCAAGGGGATTGTGATGGACTAATCTTTTTATGGCCTATGTTTCATTCCAGATATCAGGCAGTATTCTAAAATTGCTTATCCACACACTTGAGGTATATTAGGAGCCTTTATGTCCTGGGAAGCACACTTTTCACTCATTCTCTTAAGTGTATCCCACGAGGTTATTATTCTTTTTTTATATCATTTTTGAGAAATCACAAATTTGATGTTAGGGAATACCGTGAACATAAATTTGTGGTGTAACATTTTCCATCCAGTTCTAACTATGATCTTTGGATAAAAAAAGCAACTTGCCAAACAAGCCAATTTTTGGTAATGAAGCCATTCTGTAATGCTCTACTGGAGAACTAAATTGCTTCGTGACAGTGGTCACCTGTTCTCATTTATTCAGTTCCAATGAAGAAGATATTAGAGGCTGAACATACAAGTGCTGTATTAACTATTTTACCAGTTTAAAAAGAAATCCAAATACCTCTTCCCTGTAAACTTAATGCATAATTTAATGTAATATTTGTTTCATTATCTGAATATCTTCCAGAGTGTTTTGAAAAGGTCCAGTCTTCATGAAAGGATATTTTCTCACACTGAAGCCCAGAAATGGAAGTTATTTCAATAATTTCAACACTAGATAGTTAGATAGCATTTGAAAAGGTTATCTCCAGAATGAGGTAGTTAGCAGCTGACGGTGACATTCTTCATTATTTTAGCAGTTCAAGGTCCAAAGAAAGTATCTTTCTACATGATTTCAACAAAACCCTAGTAAACATGGAATCTTTCTTTGTGTAAAAATGCTCTGCTTGTTCTAGAGAATACAAGTGTCTTGTTATTTTAGGAGAAAAAAGTAGATTAAACTATGAAACCAATAGTATTAAAAATGAGCCATAGAAAAATGGCAGTGTGCTTTGAAGTCATTCTATCATATGAAATGAATGGTACAGGACAGGGGTTCTTAATTTGAGGGTCATATTTTGATAGCTGTGTTTTGATATAATTTGTTTTCTTTATAATCCTTTGCATTTTACTTTATGCCTTTAGAAACATAATCCTGAGAGGGGATTATAGGCTTCACCAGAAGGCCAGAGGTGGGATATAACATACAAAAAGGTTAAGAACCCTTGCTTTAGGGGAATTCAATTCAATTCAATTCAATTCAGCAAACAAGTATTAAACATCTATTATATACAAGAGTCTGTTAGATGCTGAGGAGACCAAGAAAGATGAGCTCTAGCCTTTGTAGTACAGTGGAAAAAAGCACTGGATTTAGAAACCAGGAATATCAGTTGAAACTTTTATGATAAAAATGCAACAAAGAGAAAGTGAGGCCCAAAGTTTTGGATATAATGAATTTATTAGCAAGGCTAACAATTGCCAATAAAGTGAAATCCCAAACCCCTCAGTGATTAGGGATATATCTGACAGTCAGAGAAGCTTTTTATACAGTAAAAAAAGTACTAGGCTATATAGGGTACCAAAAATGGCCCAGTGATGAAAACTAAACTAAGATTGTGATTGGTCTATAACAAAGGTGACGTATGGGCTGTACATTTTTCTTAATCATGCTGACCTGCAAGAGGTGTGGAGGGGCAGTATCTCCAGGACCCATAGCAGCAAGGAAAACACAGAATTAGGTAACATTCTCTGGAAAGTGCCAGATACCACTCAATACCAGAGAGACCCAGTGCTGAGTAAACATCTCCTGACCAGGTTGACTCATCTTCCATCCATCTTCTTTATCTCCCTCATGAGAGAGAACCAGTGTGTAGCTCTTAAAATTAGAGAACTTAAGCTCTTACAAACTCTTGTGCTGAGGCCTATACAAGTAAATCCAAATCTGATCCATAGATATTCATTTCAGTGACTAACTAAAACTCTTAACTATTAATCAGTAAATAATTAATAGTCTAAATCGGTCATCTAAATTTCACAAAACTCAGCTCTGTTACTTTACCACTTGTGTGACCTCAGACAACTCACTTCCCATTTTTAGAGGTCAATTTTCTCCTATATAAAATGAAATGTCAGTCTATGAGATATTAACTTCCCTTCCAAACTTTGCTCCTATGATTCTTTGAATTAGTACCTGTCCTCTAGGAGCTTTTTCTGTATAGTTAAGAACTTGGTTGGGCCCAGTGCCCTAAGCTATTTATCAACAAACTCCTAAATTGGCTCATTAGTAGGTAGGCTACTAATCAGGAGAGGACTTAGGTTGTTGTTACCTCCTCTTTCAGGGTACATTCTCCTGGCTCTGGAGGTCTGGAATCTCAATGATTACCTTACCTAGAAATGAATTAATCCTTAAAAATACCCTGATTCAGTTCACTCAGACTCAGAGGAGGTTTATCTTAATGCTTTAACAGTGAAAAATATCTGTTTCCGTTAGGAAGGTCTAATTAGGAAACCAAATTCAGAGCAGAAGCCTACTGATAATCATTCATTCTTTCAAGTACCTATTATAGGTGAGACACTCTGCTGTAGGAGATACAAAGATGGACAAGGCAGTTCTAAGCCTTAAGGGACTAATATGGGGATAAGGCAAGTACTCAATTTATACAAGACAATTATCATTAATGCAAGGCAAACCATGAAGCAAGTGTTGTACAGTGGAAAGAATGTTGAGCCTGGAGTCAGAAGGCCTGAGTAAACTTGGATTAATAACTTAAGCTTTTTCAATATTGAGAGGCCTAGTGGCTAGAAAAGCTCCCCTTGGAGCCAGAAAGACCCAATTTCAAGTCTTGCTTCTAAAATATATTGTCTGTGATCCTGAGTAAATCACTTAACTTCCAATTGGTCAATTCTCGAGGATTCTGAGTTGCAGGGAAGAGGCCAACCTGCACTAGTAGAGGGAGTTTGTACCAATGAAATCACAGTTCCAACCCAATGTGTCCTTATACCTACTCTACTTCTAATCTCATAAGAGTTTTGTTAAGATCAAAGATGATAATATATGCCTAATTCTTGGCAAACTATGAAGTGTTAATTTGCTATTGTATTATTATGGAGAGGCCACTGGCATAGCATGTAGAAGACTGACCTTGGAGTCAGGAAGATAGGTTCAAATCCAATCTTTGACACTTACTAGCTTGTAGTTTCATTCCTTTCCAGGTGACACTCTGGAATTTCTGAACCATGCCACAGAAATGTCGTAATTTTGGAAGCTCATTCCAGCCCTGGAATTCATGCATTGGAAGTACTTTCTTTCCCTCTGGTTGGATGGATTCTTCCAGAACCTCCACTTAAGGAGGGCAGGAGGCCAGCCACGTCTCATTCCCATCCAGGCTGCCCTCTTAACTTTCTCTACCACCATGTTCCTTTACCCTTCCATACTCCTTCCCTCTTTTCAGCTTCAGTATATTGTCTTCTTCCTTTAGAGTGCTATCTTTTGGAAGGTAGGCACCATCTTTATTTGTTCTTCCCTGCCCCACACTCCCATATTCCCAGCATTTAACACAGTGCCTGGCACATAGCAAGTATTTAACAAATGTTCATTGGCTGACAGACTCTCCAAAAATGATAAGCTATAGACTTCTGTGGACAGAGTTCTCATACCAACAAAATCATAAGTTAGTGGCTGTATGTTTGAGGGTTCTGTACAGGAAGAGACACATATGGATATGAGGATTGGGGATTGTTTAAAAATGAATCAATAAAGCTTAAGCAACTCCTTAGTGTCAGGCACTGTGACAAAACACAAAATATCCCTTTTTCTCAAGAAGCTTACATATATTTGTAAATATTATTTTATTTTTTCCAATTATATGTAAAGATAATTTTCAACATTCATTTTTTACAAGATTTTGGGTTTCAATTTTTTTCTCCTTTCCCATCCCCCATCTTCAAGATGGCAATCAATTTGACATAGGTTAGACATGTGCAATCATGTAAACATATTTCCACATTAGTCACGGTATAAAAGAAGAAACAGAACAAAAGGAAAAAGCCATGAAATAAAAACCAAAAAAAATGTAAAAATAATATGCTTAGATCTGCATTAAGACTCCATAGTTCTTTCTCTGGATTTGGATAGCATTTTTCATCATGAGTCTTTGGAATTATTTTAGATCATTGTATTGCTGAGGAAAGCTAAGTCAATCATAATTGATCTTAGCACAATGTTCTAGTTACTGTGTACAACATTCTCCTGTTTCTGCTCACTTCACTCAGCATCCATTCATGTAAATCCAGGTTTTTTCTGAAATCTTCCTGCTCATCATTTCTTATAGCACAATAGTATTCCATTACATTCATATAACACAACTTGTTCAGCCATTCCCTAATTGATGGGTATTCCCTCAATTTCCAATTCTCTGCCACTACAAAAAGAGCTGCTATAATTTTTTTTTTAAATAGGTCCTTTTCACTTTTTATGATCTCTTTGGGATATAGACCTAGTAGTGGTATTGATGGATCAAAGGGTATACACAGTTTGATTTCCCTTTGGGCATAGTTCCAAATTGCTCTCCAGAATGGTTGGATCAGTTCACAGCTCCACCAACAATACATTCCTGTCAGATTGGGGATATTTTAATGATATAGATGATAAAGATAACTGGAGCCTGAAGGATGGGTGGTAATTGAACAGGAGACAATGAAGGGAAGGGCATTCCTGGAAGAAGGAATAAAATCAGGTCTAGAGACCTGTCTAATCAAGAGGTTTGGACTAGAGAAATTTTTTTTCTTAAAAAAATTTTTGTTCACTTGTTTCAGTCATGTCTGGATCTTTATAATCCCTTTTAGGGTTTTCTTGGCAAAGATACTGAAATGGTTTACAACTTCCTTCTCCAGCTCATTTTACAGATGAGGAAACTGAGGTAAATAGGGTTAAGTGACTTGTCTAGGGTCACACAGCTATAAGTATCTGAGGCCAGATTTGAACTCAGGTCATCCTGACTCCAGGCCCAGCATTCTATCTACTATGTTACCTAGCTGTCCTTTTTTTTTTTTTTTAAATCCTATCTATTTATTTTTAACATTCTTTTAAAAAATTTTGAATTCTAAATTTGTTCCATCCCTCTCACCCATCCCCTACCCCTTGAGAAGGCAAGCAGTCTGATATGAATTATATGTGTGAAGTCATGACAAATACATTTCCATATTCAACATGTTGCAAAAAGCAAGAAAAGTAAAGCAAATAAATTATGCTTAATTTCACTCTGAGTCCATCCACTTTCTCTCTAGAGGTGGCTAGCATTTTCTGAGTCCTTCAGAATTGTCCAGTATTAACTGGAGTAGCTAAGTCTTTCACAGTCTATCACCATTACAAATATTGCTGTTACTGTATACAATATTGTCCCAGTTCTGCTCACTTCACTCTGTATCAATTCATACAAGTCATCTTACATTTCTCCGAAACCATCCTACTCATCATTTCTTATGGCACAATAGTGTTTTATCACAATCATATACCACAACTTCTTCAGCCATTCTCCAATTTATTTGGCATGCCTTCAATTTCTAATTCATTCCCAACACAAAAGAGCTGCTAACTATTTTTTTTATATATGAGTCCTTTTCCTTTTTCTTTGATTTCTTTGGGACACAAACATAGCAGTGGTCTTTATGGGTCAAAGGATATATGGAGTTTTATAACTGTTTGGGCATAATTCCAAATCATTCTCCAGAATGGTGGAATCAATTCAATACTTCATCAAAAATGCGTTATTAGGACTAGATAAAATCCTAAGGTCTCTTCTAGCTTTAGATCTCTGATTATGATCCCATGAGGAAGATGATGAGTTTGATTTTGGACATATTGACTATGAGATGCTGATAGAAATATAGATGAAGATGATTAGCAGGTTGTTAGAAATGAAGTACCAGAACTTGGTGAAGTAATCAGCACTAGACATATGGGTTTTGGAGTTATGCATGTAGTAGTGATGATTGAAGTCATGAAAAAGACGAACTGATCATTTGAAGAGAGTACAAATGTGTTTCTCACCCATATTATACTTCAGACTAGGCACATACCAAAATTCTCTATTGTTTTCCACTCTGCCTTGTACAGCTTCAACTCAGAAGCTGTCAGTGACTCAAATGGCAGGATCATAAGCTAAAAAGAAGGAAGAAGGCTGGGGAGGTAGAGGCAGATTCTGGGATAAGGAGTAATTTTTTAAATGTTTCTAAATTTTATGAGATTCATTTGAATGAAAGGAATGGATGAATGAAAAATGCATTTTTAAAAAGCATTTACTATGTGCCAGGTATTGTGCTAAGCTTCAGGGACAAAATACAGAAAGCAAGACAGTCCACGTCCTTGCAGAACATTCTTTTTTTTATTTATTTTTTTATTATTTATTTTTTTAAATTTATTTTTAATATGTTTAGTTTTCAGCATTGATTTTCACATGCGTTTGAATTACAGATTTTCTCCCCATTTCCACCCCCCCACTCC
>CM053627.1:172740759-172784149 GCA_028646595.1 Phalanger gymnotis
CTTTTCTTTTGAGGTCACCACCATGTCAGTCACACGGGTTTGTAGGTTTGTAACCTTAAAGTCATACTTGATTCTTTACCCTCCCCCACTCCAATCTGAGCTCTTATCTCCAAAGCCAGTCTTGAATTTATCCCCTAGTCTTCACTGTGCAAACCTGCACAACTTGGCAGTAGGTAGGGGCCAAAATTAAAATAGGCTAAGCTTTTCTGGCCTGCAGATAGGTTAAAATACAGACAGACTGATGATGATTGGTTACTGTGGGTCAGGTGACAAACAGGAGAGTGAGCAGTGGCAATCCTCTGTTTTTCTCTGGCTGCAGGAAGTCCCTTAGCCAAGCAGCCCAAGGGCCTTATGTGGTGCAGGCCTGCCCTAGTGTATACCTACCTCATTTTCTCACTTGGACTTCTGTGTTGTTTTCCTTATTGCTCTCCCTGATTTCAGCTTCTACCTCCAGTCCATCTCTCATTTAGCAACTCAAATAATCAGGGTCAATGTTTAACAACTGGCTCCTTAGGAAAAGACATATGTGACATACTTTTAAGTTTAATTGGCACTGTTAACATTTTCTCCATCACTTTCTTAGCTCTAGACAATCAACTACAAGGACATATTAAGTCCTGATTTGTAAAATTTGCTGATTTCCAAGGTGTAATTGTCATCCTGAAAATTGGACCATTGGTTCCAGTTGGAAGTGGTTCCAGCACATTACTGAAAACGATTTCTAAAGTACAAATACTGACTGTGCCGTTGTATTATTGGAAAAGTTTTAGTGTTTCTCTCTTCTCTAAGACTAATTATGAACTTCTCAGATGGTCTTTCAAAGCATTCTATGGTCTAACTATAGCCTACCCCTCCAGCAAGATTCCATATTACTCTTTGCGCACTTTTCATTGTAACCTAAATAGACTACTTGTGTATCCCCATACCTAACATACTGTGTCCTGACCCGTGAATTCTTTTTTACTTTGACTCTAGGCCTGAAATGTACCCATTCTCCTCTAGGCTTTTTTTTTTTGGCATCTTTAGCTTCCTTCAAAGATCAGCTTAGTTTCTACCTCTTCTATGAATTCTTCCTTGAATCCCTTCAGTTGTTAGTGCACTTTCCCTCCTGCAAATGACCATGGATTAACCTAGGATCAGATGATCATAGATTTAGAGTTTGAAGGGATTTGAGAGGACTTTGAGGGCGACTTCCTCATTTAACGGATGAAGAAATTTACCTATGTGCATATGGCAGATCTCCAGTAGTATGCAAGTTTCTCCAGGACAAAGACTATGTAAAGACTAGTGTTTAGTACAGAGCTTTGCCATAAAGTAGGTGTTGCTGAATTGAACAAAATCGTTGTGTTAAACATTTGCTTTCCTTGATGTGGGCACAGGGAGACTGCGCTGGTTTTTTTTTTTCATTAAGTGTTGTAAGTTGCTGCCTCTAGGTAAGGAGTTAGACTTAAGTGGTTGAGCCCAACTGGAGCCAATGATACTCTCCAAGAAAATCTCAGGTGGTTAAAAATCTTAGAGCTTAATTTACACAAGCATGGTGCGTATGTATGTGTGTGTGTGTGTGTGTGTGCGCGCGCGTGTGTGTGTGTGTGTGAGTGTGTTAACCTTACCTTAAAAAAATTGGGAATGTGTTAAAATTTAATTAATCTATTTAGGCATGCCTAATTTTATAGATTAGCTGCAGCAAATTTTAAAATCTGGCTTTATTTTCTTCTGCAAACAAATTATAATATTTGCCTGAGCCAAAGAATTGGGAAAGTAGAGGTTCTGCAGAACAAGATCACACAGTATGTTCCAAAGCTTTAAGTAAACGTAGGTTATCCAGTGTTTGGGATCATTTTAACAACCACCCCTACACACACACACACACACACACACACACACACACACACACACGCACACACATATACATGCACACACACACAGGGCAGTACTCAACATCATATCCACATACCCTTTTCCTTTGTTTCAGCGAAGTTATTCTCTTCATTCTTCTGCATCAATCCACACTCATTTCCTAACTTCACAGTGTGTGTGTGTGTGTGTGTGTGTGTGTGTGTGTGTGTGTGTGTGTATTCTGCTAGCCAGAATACTCTTCCTCTTCCACTGCTCCTATCCAAATTCTATCCATCATTCAAAGTCCATCCCATTGGAGACAGGAGTTGATTTACTTTTACTATGTGATATCATGCTTTGAATTTTTAAAATGTTATTCTTTTCTCTTTAGCTAGATTGTCTGTTCCTGGAGTATAGGGACTATAATATGCTTATTAAAAAATCCCCTCACTGTGCCTAGCAGAGTGCTGTGTGACTAATAGCTAATAAATTCTTGTTGCACGAATTATCAGTACGAAGAGTTGAGAGCTGAAGTAATAGCAATGCCTGTGAATGTGCATGTTCTTTATTCTAGAAGATCACATTATTTGGAAGGCAGCGTACACTCTGCAGTCATCTTGCCTCTGACACATACTGCCTGTGTCTCCTTGGGCAAGTCACTTAACTTCTCTGAGAATTAGTTGTCTCTTTTGTGAAAAGAAGGGGTCGAACCAGATTGCTTCACAGAGTCGGGATTTTGTGATCCTATCGCAATACTAACAAATGCATTACCTCTTCCAAAATGAAATAAATTGGCATGGCTAACACCCAAAGTATTGCACATACTCTTACTTTGATGCCATGAATAAGTAGTTTAGGGGTTAGGGCAGTGAGGTTTACATGTTGATAATAGTAAGAAATTTAGGAATGTTTTTCAGTCTGTATCTGCTCTAATCAACTGAGGGACATTTTCTTGGAACATTAACTCTCCCTAGCTGGAGGCAACTGGGTGGCAAAGTGGATAGACAGCTGGGCTTGGTAGTCAGGAATGCCTGAGTTCAAATCCAGCCTCAGATACTTACTGGCTTTGTGATTCTGGATAAGTCATTCAGCCTCTGTTTGCCTCAGTTTCCTTCACTGTATAAAGGGGATAATAGCATTGACCTCTCAGGGTTGTTGTGAGTATTAAACAAGATAATATTTGTAAAGCTGTTACTTAGCACAACATACTATGTGATATAGAAATGCTTATTCCTTCCCTTTTCCCTTCAATAAATGATGGCTAGTTTATCTGCTTTGTAGATTATACAGACATTTCAAATTCTTGACATTTGTCACATGTTTTCCTTCATTATATGCTTAGAGCATTGGATTATTCTAGCCTAGTAGGAAGTAGAGGGAAATTTTTATAGAACAAAGCAGTTATATTTCTTCCATGTGGAAAGCGTAATCCCACAAATGTCTAGAGAAAGACCCTCCTTATTTTAGGCTGGTCTTTTGGATGTTTGGAAGAGGATGTAACATGTTCCAGGTAGGGAACAAGAGGGTAGGAAGAAACCAAATATCAACTTCTAAATGTCTCTACCATTCATCTTTTTCCCTTTATGCACAATGCCTCATTTAGTACCCTAGTTTATGCCCATATCACCCTTCTTTGGATTATTGTGATAAGTTCCTAATTGGTCTTCTGGTTTCCAGTAAGAATCTTCCTAAGATACAAATTCTGACTATATCATTCCCTTGCTTAATACTGTTCCTTTGTGTCTAGGGCAAAATGCAAACTCATTGGGCTGACCTTTACACTCTGTGTCCTTGTCCATGACTGTCTATGTCTTATCTATGAAAATATACATCTCTACAGATATCTAGGTGGATATAGCAACATAGATGAACAAATTCATATAGATTATATATGTAAATATATCCCTATCTTATATTTAGAGAGATTTAAGAAAGTCAGTGTAACATATAAGACAGAAGGCCAAGCAGCTATGGTGTCAGGGAGACCTGGGCTTAACTCCTGCCTCTGATACATGTTGACTATGTAACCTTGGCGAAATAACTTAACAATTTCAGTGCTCACTCAGGAATCTTTCCAAGATTATAAATCGTAGAACAAGTGCAAATTTCTATTATTAAAGGAAGTTTCCTCATTTATGTCTATGAAATTATTGCAACTTGTTAAAATGCATACCTATTTAGTAAAAGGGACCCATACCTTTATCCTGTCCCTTTGGTCTATACACAGAATATATTATATCCTCGTATTTTCATAGATAACATGTACATACATGTGTGTACATATACATATTGCATACTTTAATATTTTAAGGATCTGTTCTGTTGTTTTGTTATTGTAGGTATTTACTCTATTGACTGAAATCATATTCCCTCTATAACTTTGCAAATATATATATATATATATATATATATATATATATATATATATATATATATATATAATCTTTGATGTTTTTTGAGTCCAACAGCAAATGTAGTGAATATGACTACATATGTGTACCTGAGCAGATGTATTATAGCTATAGCACATACACACATATATGTATATATATATATATATGTCTCTGTGTGTGTGTGTGTGTATATGTATGTGTGTGTGTGTATAGGAAATTGTGTGATATGGTGAAGGAACCTGGACTCAAGTTGTCTTCTCACAAGTACTGGTTAATGGAAGGCAAGTCATCTAATCTCTTTGTCATAGATAACTCACTAAGACTATAAATTGCAAAGTAGGTACTGATTTGTTTTAGTAGAGGGAGTTTTCTCAGAAATTCCAATGAATATACCAATGAAATGAGAGATTTGGTGCAAAATTATGGATACATATATGAAAACATATGCATATGCAAATATATTTTCATATACCTTTGTGTGGTACTATGACTTACCAAAGAGCAGAGAACCCTTTATTAGTAGAAGAAAAAAATCTTTCGAGGGCAAAGGCGAATGATTTTTTTGATGATCTGTATTCTCCATAATAGAGTTTATCTACGTCTCTTCTGGGTAATTTGGTTGACTGAGTCACTAAAAACTACCAGGAGCCACAGCTGTTGAAGCCTGCTTAGAATCATCTTCTGTGCTCCATGTAAAGTAACTGACAATTTATGAGTTTATGAGTCTTGGCCTGTGTAAAGCTTGCTTATACACACCCAACAACTGGGCCTAGTAATTTTAAACTTTTCATCTACTACTTATATCTCAAATATCAACCTGTCAAACATTTCTGTAAGTCATTGGAACTGAAAAAAAATTGTAAAGGAAGTTCATTATTTAATTTTAATTATTTTATTACATTATAGAGTACACTGTGTAATTCACATTTTAGAAGAAATATTTTTCTTTCTGATGTATTAAACTCATAGGAAGAGGGACTGGACCTGTGATTTCATTGGTTAAGAAAACTCCTTCTACTAATTCAAACCACTAGCTTCTCTGTGACTTGCAGTATTAGAGAGCTACATAGAGCACCATGACTTGACCAGGGTCACATGGCCAGTATGTGTCAGAGGCAAGACTTGAACTCAGCTTCTGTTGACTCAGAGGTGAGTTTGCTATCTGCTACACTTGCTGCCTTCTCACAAAACTCATGTTTACCAAAATGTTTATGCCAATGCTTTGTAGGTTTCATTTATTTATTTTAGCAAGACTTCATATACTCTGCAGTCTCTACATCTGGTGTTCTGAATGGTTTCATGATTTCAGTTAGAAACTGAAGTTCCAACTACACGTTACAGAAATTAAGCTGAATAGTAAGTTTTTTGTGTTTTATAGCTTGACAGAATATTATTCCTAAAACAAAAAAAAATCTCATAGAACATTAATGAGCTTTAAGACCATATTATAATTGGCACGATAATTTTATGCTAGTGAAAAATCAGGCTTTTGTTAACAGTTATACTCTTTTTTTGCATATTTTGATAATGTTTATTTTTTAAAACTTGATTAAAAATAGACTTTTCAAAATCTTTACATTGAGAACAATAAAAACAAATGACAGGAATGAAGCCTGAGCTGTTTGTTTGGTTTTTAAGGCTCCAGCTTGGTGGTGGAGTTGGCTTTTTTGTTGAACCTCTTTCTATAAGTAGGTCATTTTCTCTTTGCCTGAGCTAAACCGGTTCCAAAGCCATTACAGCCACTGTCCCTGTGCTAAGAGACTTCGACTGGTCACAAAAGATAATGCAGCTCGCTCAGGTTTAACATCAAACAAGTTTGAATAAACTTCTCGGAAACTTGGGATACCCTTCCTTGCCACAGTATCATAAATACAATGTTCAGTCATCTGAAGAACAAGCAAAAAAAAGTTTAAACAAGTCCAACAATAAATCTCCTTTAATGATGATCTGAGGGGGCTAGTGACATCACCAGCATGGCTTATAATGAAGCTAGAGACAGTTTGCACCAACAGCTTCTGTCAGCCTTCCCCTCTCTACAAGCTGCCAAATACATTTCCTTTTTGTCTCTGTTATAGACTATGGATCTGAGATGATTTTAAATCCTGCATAAGTGCAGTTTTTCTCGTATGCTGTGAAGAACTTCTAAGCACACATGGCTTCTCTTTTGATACATGCACTGCCCTCAATTATTTAAAATAAGCATTTCCTTTTTTGGCATGGTAACTTACTGTTTTCTCTTATTTGTGTTTTCATCATAAGATAGAAAAACATATTTATATATGAGAATGATGGCAGCAGAATTCTGACAAGCTGAATTTACATGGTACATTGTTCCAAAGAGCGTTTTGAGTAGAAAATACAGAACCTATTATACAAACCTACTTTTACATTTGAGAAATCATTAGCCTCAAAGGAGTAATAACGGTATGCCATTAAAACTGAGAATACATTTTTTTCGGTATCTGCATTTAAAAAAAACTTTATAAATATGTAAATTTCAATTCAATAAATCCCAAATAAAATGCACTAAAAAACTGATATGTAGACAAAAGTTTATTTACACCATACAACATTTTAAATATTTTATACACAGCTGCAGCAGAGAAAGCTACTCTGAGCTTTCTGGAGAAAACTGCAATAATAAAGATGTGAAATATATTATTCATATAAAAGTGAGATTATTACTTTATTGCATTTAAAGCAATGAAGAATGTAGCTCAACAAACATTCATTTAATGACAAAAACTTTGCTTTTATATTATAAAGTAAAAAGTGTAGTAATGGCCAAACAGACTGTTATAAACTTTAAAAACTGCATAAATATATACATTGTGCTTCATGGTGAAGTTTTCTGAAAACTAAACCAAATGAAGCAGTTACAACATGAATCGTTGCTTGAGGTTTATCTATAAAGATTACCTTACAAATCCATTCCACGTTTACTTACAACACAGGATGGTAAGAATTGTACACCTGGTTCTCCACTAGCTTGCCTAGCGGGACGATATGGTACGAAAACACCACTGACGTTTGGCACATGAAGATCCTGACATATACAGTAGCCACAATGTCCAGAGAGGAATGTCAGGCTTCCCAAGTCTTGAGTGTCAGTGCAATGAGCCATCTCGTTTCCGTAGCAGTATGTTTTGCTTTTTTTTTTTTTTTTCTGTTACACCTCTGTTTGAAAGTCTCCTTCCTGCACATCGAGAGGCAAATTCAGACACTTCTCCCATTCTGCTGGTCTTAGTTCCAAAGCGTCTTTTGCCTCTGTGTCTAAAACATTTATTGTGGTGTAATGTTGATATTCACTAGGGTTTTTGAAAGTGTCCCATGGGCTCTTGTTTGGTGCTGGGTTTTCCTGTGAAGAAAAGGAGAGAAGAAAGCCATTTATGTGATGGATGAGATCGGTCTTCTTTTTTTTTTTTTTTGAGCATCCCAGGTAAAAGTGCCTATTTGCTGCCTTAATCCAACTTAAGCAGTTACAGAGAGGATTTGAAATTGCAACCAGCTGCCAAGGAACAGACATGATTTGAATTCATTTGCATCGAAAAAGAGTAGAGGAGCACCTCGTCTCTAACTTGTGATTCATGGAGCTAATCTGGAGGAGCACAGAGAATAAACTCATTTAGGGAAGGAATCTCAGTAAGATTAGACTCAATCTCTCAGACACTAGTTTTGTGGTCACAGGCAAGTAAGTCATCTAGCTCTAGTTTCCTCATCTGTAAAATGTGAAGAATGATCGCAGCTACCTCAATGCTGTGGTGGAGCAAAGATAAAACATATGTAAAGAGCTTTCCTTTCCTTAACAATAGTCACTATTATTTAGAGCTGGAATGGGCCTGAGAGGCCACCTAGTTGGACAGGTGAGAAAACTGATGCACAGAAAAGTTACATGACTTGTCTCAGGTGGCTTGTCTCAGATTAAATGTTGTTGAGTTGTTTCAGTCATATCTGCGGTTTTCTTGGGAAAGACCCTGGAGTGACTTGACATTTCCTTCTCCAGTTCATTTTACAGCTGAGGAACTGAGGCAAATAGGGTTAAGTGACTTGCCCAGGGTCTTACAGCTAGTAAGTGTCTGAGGCTAGATTCGAACTCAGGAAAATGAGTTTTCCTTGAGTCCAGCTCTGGTTCTCTATCCACTGTGCCACCTTGCTGCCAGGCCCTTTAACTCTAAATCCAGCTCTGTACCACTTCTTCTACGGTCATTGTGTGGCTTGTTTGGGGCATTTGCCAGGGTGCTGAGTCCTGGTAAGGAAGGGAGACTCAAGTTAATTGACAGAAACTCAGCAATTTGGTGATAGAATCTTCTGAGATATAGGCAAGGAGCTTAGATTATTAGATAGCCATTATAATACAATACGAATTGCCAATGAGTATACACCTTGATAGTGGTCTCTAGACCACAATCAAAGACTTTTAGCCTCTTTGGGCTCTTTCTTACATTTCTTTTCTTTTCCTTTCTTATCTTCGTTTTCATTGTTCAAATACTTCTCATTTTCCTTTGTTTCACAGTCTTTTCCTTCTTCCATTGTACAACTTTCTATATTCTTATGAATATTTTGGATACTCATTTCCAGTTGTGCAAATTGTTTCCTTCTGATAGTTCAGTTTTCTGGGAAACATTTCCTAAATAACAGAGCTTTTAAAGACCTCTCTGCCCAAAAGTCAACTATTTTTCTAGAATCAGTTTCTGATTTTCTCCTAATGTTTAATAATATTAATAACTTTATATATTGCTTTAAGGTTTACAGCCTGCTTTATATATGTTATCTTTTTGATCCTCACAACAAGCTAGAGAAACAAGTGTTATTAGCCCATTTTATAGATGAAGAACCTGACTCTGAAAAGTGGCAACTTGGTTATCTGAGGAAGTATTTTGAAAGACTCAAGTCTTCCTCACTCCAAATCTAGTACTATATTCACTAAGCCATCTTATGATGAATTCATCATGTCTTCTCTGAGTGAAGGGTGCATCTCACTATTGGTAGAGATGTCTACATGGCATAGCATTTGTGCTCTTTTGTGATCATGGAAATTACTGTGTTTTATATGATGAGTTATTTGACAATTAGTGCAAAATAAAAAAAAAACATGAGAACAAGTGAAGTTTCGTGTATGAGCTTTATAGCAGAAATCATTATTGACATCTAAGTTAAAAAAGAAACTGTCCGTCAGATCAGTTTGTGTGTTACCAAACTGATGTGAAATTACAGCATATTGATCTGAATGTCAGATCGTTTAGTCCTATGAGGAAACATCAAATGGAAACCGTGTTTTATACAACTGCCCAGTTATTAAATTTAATCCAGAAATTTGCTAACATGAATCATCATTCAAGAGAGGATGTTGGCTATTTAATGTCCTCTTGCTAAATATATCCATTAGAATAAAGAATGAACAGTTTTAAAAATAGTTTCACTTAGGATCATAAATTTAGAGGGCAAAGGGAGCTTATAAGACCAACTCATCCAACTTTCTTATTTTACAGTGGCCTAGCAATTTGCCAGAGGCCCTGCAGGTAATAAATTACAGAGCCAGGATTTAGCTCCATGTCCTCTGACTCCAAATCTAGCCTTCTTTACACTTCCCCAGCTATACTATTTTGAAATTTAAAATAATTTTACTCTTGAGGACATGGACTATTTATTTTCATTAATTCTTTTTTTTAGAAATATATTTTTGTATTTATTCTAGATGACTGTAATACCATTTATATCACATTTATTCTAGTTTAAAATATATTTAAAACACAAAGTAGCTTGTTTTCAGATCTAACATCTTCCATGTCTTTTCTATGCTGATATATCTAATTCAACAAGCTCATGTTCATGAAATTCAAATATGGTTTCAGGAAAAAAGTTAAACATTCTCCCCTCCCCCAGTTGCCTATGAAAACACAGGATTGTAGACCCAAAGTTGAAAGGAACCTGAGAAGTCATCTAGTCTAAGCCCCTTTTTATATTTGAGGAAACTGAGTCCCACTGAGGTTAAGTGACTTGTCCAAAGTCATCTAGGCTGTGACTGTAGCAACTGAAGGACATAAAATACAGGTCTGGCTTATTTGCTGAACTCCATCCAGTGACTCCACCTCTCTTGGAAGTTTTTAAAAAAAGTCTGAATGTAACATTAGTATAAAAACTGGATCAACTAGAACTGAACTCACTAGCTCTCTTTAAATATTTGGAATATTTCCCTATTTTGATTTTATGAGGAGACCAATAACGAGAACATAAAAGGGATGGCAGAGAATTAATTTTTAAGTAATAACTTTTAGGCTATTTCCTAGGATCACTGAAAAACATTTGTATTCATTCTTAATTAGAGTCTTGTCCATTGGTGTGCTAGAGGCAGCTCATACCAGCTGTAATTGTTAAATTTTCATTGTGAACATTTACACTTGGACATGAGCAAATGCTACAAAGCAGGGCTCAATTCCCTGTTTTGTTGATTGTTTAGACCAGGGGTGGGGAACTTCATAATCCAGACTTCGCAGAACAAAGGATTCAGTCAAAGGGTCACATTTGAGGACCTAGGGGGCCACGTGTGGCCTCGAGGCCCCAGGTTCCTCATCCCTGCTCTAGACTAAGAAAGTGATGGAGAAAACAGGAATAATGAAGATTAAACTTAAATGGGTGCTGTGTATACAATTTCTTTTGGAGAGTTGGTTGTTAAACATCTACCAGCACATCCTTGGTCTTGTTTAATTTCTAAGAATTTGTTTTAGTGAATCATAGGGATAGAGGCTGGGCATAGAATACTCCTAGAGGAGGAAACTCCCTCTACCAACGCAGGTCTGTACCTTCACCGTAATAGATAGCTTTACACAGCTGCCTAGAGAACTACAAGGTTAAGTGATTTGCTCAGTCACACTGACAATATGTATTTATTAGGGCTGGAACCTGAAAACAAGACTTTCTGTCTTTGAGACCAGCTCTCTATCCACTATCGCACACTTCCTGTCATAATGAACAACAAGAGGACTTAAACAATGTTGGGCCCATTTTGAGGCTCTTCCTGAACAACTAGTCACTCTGCCCTTGCCTGCTTTGTCTGCGGTGCCCAGCTCTGAAGTTCTGAAGGAACGAGAGTTGTGTCCTTGAAGGCAGTCTTTTTGTGGTGAGGAACTACCATGACCATCACTGAAGCCTCAGAATTTGGGTGGGGGGAGCTGGAAGAGGGCATGAGAGTGAAGACAGAGGTGGCAAGCCGAGGTAACCAAACGGCACTTGCCAGCAAGGTACTGCTTTCCTAATAAAATTCTATAGATTGAGAGGGGGAGTACAGCGTACCTACCTTCAAGGGTAGTTAGATCAAATGATATAATATTTATAAAGTGTCTAGCATGTAGGCATTTATAAGTCCTTCCTTTACCCCTTTATGCTTTCATCCCTCCATCCCCCTCTCCTTCCCTTCCTTCCTACAGATACTCGATGTATTAAATAATTTTTGCACTAGGTAAAAATCCCATTTCTGCTTTTTCCACCTGATACGATATCCTGAACCACCTGGCTTCTCTCTGTTCTCATTTTAAGACTTGTGCTGATGACATAGACACAGACACAGTTCTCTGAGGGAAATGGGTTTAGGCTGCAGCAAGAAGAAATGTGAACTACTTGGGCGTGGCATGTGCACACATACGTTTGAGAGAAAGAGAAGAAATTCTCTCTCTGGAGATCATTAAACAATGATCTCTCTGGGTGATTTGACAGTTGTCTTGCCTAGAGCAGTGAAAATGGACGAGAGAATCTTTCAAGTTTCCTTCTATTCCTAAAATTTTTTATTATTTTGTGAAATTATTATCATTTTGGTGTTACAAGTTAGTAACCAGATAAAAAGAAAAAAATTGCCTAGTTGATATTTTTAAATGTCTTTTCCAACCCAGTTAGAATATTGTCAGCAATAACATACCACTACAAATAATGTGACTCAATTAGGGAGAATGAACTCATATCTTATAAGTTTATCATCAATAAAACTGAATAAGGGACTCTTTTTCCTCCGTTCTTGAAGAATTAGAGTAATAATTATTTAGTGAAGACAGTTTCCCCTCCCCTATCTATCATTTAACGCAGTAATAAATGCAGTTTATAGACAACATAGAAATTTAAGTAAAGAGAGAAAAGTCATGCCGCTACAGCGATGTTCAATCAGAAGGACAATAGTAACTGTCAGGATACTGACGTTTGCACCATTAATGATTTCATCCTCAGACTAGAAACTAAAGGGGAAAATCAAGACTATATACAACACTGGTCAGCCAGCTGGATTAGCTAGCCGCATGTGCCTTCTGGACTTGATAGGTGTTAAAAATATGATTTCTTCAATTTATTTCAAATTTAGCTTTTGTCTTTTTGGAGGAATTGGTGAATTTATTTCCATCTAATCTCCAGGCAGAGACCTGTGTTAATGTCATATGTTGGCCAAAAATCTGTGCCCAAATGGTTAGGAGGAAGTGGAGGGAAGTAATCAATTTCTGAGTATCAAATGTCTGCTATGAGTATAACACTATCCTAGACACAATGGGAGGGGGATAATAATAATAATGGGGTAAAATAAGTGTAAACTAGTCTTGCTTTCAAGGAACTTACATCCTTAGCAGGCTAGATGAAGCTGATAACTGGAACAATCACTTGCTAACTAGCCTTGCAATGAGAGGAGTTCAACCTATCACTTGAGCTGGGGATCTGAATAAAGTTAGGGATTCTAAGAGATGGATATAGGAGGAAGTGCATTTTTGCACAGGAGGCACTCATGGTCAAGGCACAGCGATAGGAAATTGAGTATGAGGGGGTTCCAACAGCATCTTGGTAATGGATTCTTTGAACATGGCAATTCATGAAATAAAATAAAAAATATGGTAATGGATTCTTTGAACATGACAGCCTATGAAACAACATAAAAAAATACACCTCAGTCCTTTTTTTTTCCTTTCAACCACAGTTATTTCAGAGTCTGGACAATTCTGGATGGGAGGGAAGAGGGAAGAGTGCTAGAGAGAAAGGACTCAAATCGGATGTGGAGAATGCTTAGGTGTTAGGTAGGCAGAACTTGGAGGGAAGGTCATTCAAAGTACATGGGGTAACATGAGGCATTAATACAGTATTTGTTAGGGTGGTTGTGAAGAACAATGAGAGGGATGATCAGCCTAGAACAGTGTATGACCTTGGACAAGCCACCTCTGCTATTTGGGACTCAGTGTTCTATTCTATAAAATGAGGTCCCTTTGAAGTCCTTGTGAAGATGATATGGTAATGCACCATGGAATTGTGTTCTGCATCAGTGGAGGAAATAAATACATCAATGAAATCATAAGTCTTTTCAATCTGCTCTGCATCATGTAAATAAACCTTTGAAAAAAAACCAATCTTCTTCCTAATGATAAGTGAGATGTTTCCATAGCATAAAGACAGGTGCTTCTTTCACACTTGTCAGCGAAACCACTCATTTTGGAACCTAATTATATTGGTTCATGGATGAATTCTTCTCTTTTTTTATGGGTGGACATTTTGGCTAGCCAGGAAGATTGTGCACTTTGCATGGGCAAAGATCATACATTCATACATATATATATATATATGATACAATCCCCTGAAGCAACCTAGCGGGGTCCTGGGAACATGATACAATGCGTGGGCATTAAATACTTGGTGTACTGAGCTCACATTCAGTGAAATGAGCTGACTAAATAAGAGCATACTCACCATACTGCTTGTATTTGGTATGTCCCGAAATCTGTCCAAAGTCTGAAATTTCTGATTTAGTTCCTGAAATAGTTCCATATGTCTCTTCCTAGTATGCATGACCTTCTGTAAGAGAAGACAGAATGGTTTTCATTCCTAATTGGATTTCTGGCTTCTTTATAAGATTCATTATTTTCTCCTTGCTAATAAGGCAAATTGAGTTTGGCAGGAGCCAGGGGGTCCCTGTAGACTCCACAAATGTAAATGAGTTCCACCAAATCTCCTCTTGGTCTCTTATTCAGCAGTTTTTGTACATAAAATATTGAATTTTCCTTCTACTTACAAGACTGCCAAAAATAGTTTTCTCCTGTGCTAGTAGAGATGTATTACAAATGCAATCATCACTTCAGCGTAAGATTTTCATCATTCAAAGTTAAAACTGATATTTTTTTTGCAAAATTATTATACTATGAAAGAATACAGGTATGCATATAAATATAAATTTAAATGTATGTATATATAAATCTGTATGTGTGAGGCACATGAGCCCCTCAATTCTTGGCAGGGAATATATTATTTCTTATACTTTATTTCTATAAACACTAAAATCTGATCTGGCTGTACTAAAGGGGAAAGGAATCCCTAGTCCTGCTGTAAAGGTTGACCCAAGACATTACAGTGACTGAAATGTATGTAGAGTCTAAACTCTTGTGTGTAATTGCTGAGGGTTGATATAGCTTCATAGAACAAGAATCTGGCCCATCAGCTTCAAACACATAAAGTCTTTCCAAATCCCCCTTAATTCTAGTGCTTTCCCTCAGCTGATGGTCTCCAATTTATCCTGTTCATAGCTCATTTGTATGTGGTTGCTTGAATACTGTTTCCCTCATTAGACTGTTATCTCATTTGGAGCGGAGACTGTCTTGCTTTTCTTTGTATCTGCAGCACTTTGTGCAGTGACTGTCTTATAGTGGAGTCTTAAAAATGATAACAACTGATTGATTGAGAAGGAGACAGAGGGCAGTCATTTCTCTGTTTCTTTCCAGGCTGTGCTCTTAACTCTCCCTTTTAGCTTTTCTACATTGGCCTAGAAGGCTTCTTACTCTGGAAGCTCACACCTCTTCTGTATTTCAGACATTAGAAGTACCTGCTATCCCTGTGCCTTCTCCCTCTGATTGATTGGTGCCTCCCGGGACCTCTATTTTAAGGACGAGGCCCAGGCCAACCATGTCCTCCTTCCTTGCCTTCATTTTTGTATTATCTGTTGCTTTGATATGCTGCTTTCCATACTGGTACCTTCCTCTGTTCTCCCCTCTTCCTGCCACCTATATTTTAGCTTCTTATTACTCCCCAATTAAACTGTAAGCTTCTCGAGGGCAGAGACTGTTTTTCTTTCTGCTTACAATTCTATCTGTAGTGCCTAACACAGTGCCTGGCACACAGTCAAGGTTTAAGAGGTGGTTGTTATGACTAATTACTTGAACAAAGTAGTCATCAGAGTTCATGGGATAAAATGTGAAATTCCGTAGTTCCTAAAAATACATGAGCATCCCCATCCAATTTCTTCATACTACCCCACTGACCCACCTCTTCACCCTCAAATTTAATGCTATGAATATTACAATGACTACTATAATTTGCAAATGTTTTCATGTGATGTTCTGAGGGTTGTGACATAATGAATAAAAGGCTTACCTGGAGGCAAGGGAGACCTGAGTTCAAGTTCTGACTTTAACACAGATCAGGGACAAATCACTTAACCAACTTTCTAAGTCAGCAGCTTTCTAAAATTCTAAATTACAGATAAGTTGTCTATATGTATCCATATCTGTGGAGGGATTTTTCACATCAGAATGTTTCCTAAACTCACAAAATCATTGCTATGGACTTCCGTGCTTCACACGCATATATTATATATATATATATATATGTGTGTGTGTGTGTGTGTGTGTGTGTGTATATACATATATATACACACATATATATATACATATATGTGTTATATAATGTATGTGTCTTAAATTATTTAGGGGAATCTATTTTGCACTGAACTTTTTGAGAATGCAATGTTAATAAAATAATAATAGGAAGAAAAGAGTTATATAAGCAATACCATGAATTTTCAGGAGGCAATTTATAAATGTCGACCAGAAAGAAGTCATTCCCAACTCTTGAGAATGGGAGCCAGAATTCAAATAAAATTATCAATTTTTAGAAGTTAGAAATTGAGGAAGAAGGCATTAATTTTTTCATTTCAATTTGTTCCTCTAGGACCAGATACATATCATGTTTCCTTATGCTATAGCAAGTTCAGTCATAGGCTTTCTGGTTACTTCATTTGCACAGGGTAATACAAGGATAGGAACTGATTTAGTGAGGAAAATCCTTCTGCCAATGAAGGTTATTCCCTTAACTGTGTAATGTACAGACTTAGTGTCATCTTAATCACTGAGAGAGTAAGTGTCCATCCCAAGGTCCCATTGCCAGTATAGAGTCAGAGGTCTTTAACATAGCTCATTTGCATACACGTGCTTTATCAGCAAGGCTACGTGCCTAACTTAAGTACCATTTGAACACTTGGTTAAGAAGTAAATAGCTAATTTAATTTCTAATTAATAACAGGAGGATTTGTTTTGAAAATGTTAAAGTAATGTATCTTTGCCTAAGGTCTGTAGTGTCTACTTTTGTCCCCAAAGACATTCATGGAGTGTGCTTTGGCTTCTTCAGGAGCAAGAAGGAAAATAGACCATGAGAATTCAAATTTTAATTTAATTACACAAAGAGATTTTCTTTCCTCCACCAATACCAAATCACATCTTTTATACACCTTAAACTTGGATTTAAGCCAGTGTCTTCTCTGTTCATTCTACTTGTACGTGAATACCCAAAATAATCCCAACCCTTGACATCTTTAGCTCCAGATAGTCACTGATGACAAATCAGATAGTTGAGGACAGGAAAATGGCAGCATTACTCATGATAATAGGATGAAACATTGCAAGCAATTATAGAGCCATTAGCTTCACATCAGTTGTGGGGAGCATAACAGAAACAGCATGGCAAGGCTTGGTGAAGAGCCACCTTGCAAATATAATTTGACTAATGATAGATGGTAAAGATTTATGAGAGGGAGAATTTGCTGAAAGTAACAATGGATATTTTAAATGACAACATGGCCTTTGTTGGCAAATGCAATATAGTACATCCTGTTTAGGTAAGATAGGAACTATTATTTTTAATAATAAAAAGTGTTATCTTTAGTACCAAGTCCAAGTCTATTAAATAAAATGAGGATAGATATCAGAAGGCTTAACATAATTTGGCTCGTAGAATCTTGGCTTCAACTCTAGCCCAATGACATGAGTTTGGTTAATGACTCTCTCTGTTTACATTTTTTTCCGACTGGGGCATAACAAACATCTCATTGTGAAATTTTCCTAGTGGATTTCAAAAATAGCTAGTGTTAATAAAATAGAGATAGTGTAGTGTAGCCTTGGAATCAGGAAGACCTGGGTTCAAGTCCTGCCCCAGACACTAGTTAAGTGACCCTGAGCGAATCACTTAACTTCTGTCTGCCTCAGTTTCCTCCTCTGCAATATATATAATGACAGCTCCTTCCTCCTAGGTTTTGTATAAGGCTATAATGATATGCTATTTCTATAAATATTTTGATACAAATAATATCATCATCATCTTCATCGCCATTGTACTGTGTGACCCTGGGCAAGTTATTTAACTTTTCATTGTCCCCCAGGCAACTCTCTAAGATTGTAAATTACAGATGAATTTCTTGCTGTTGGTGGAAAGAGTTTTCACACAGGGAATTCCTCACATCAATGGAAACATCTGTCTAAGCCAAAAACAAAGAGAAATCCAACATCTACCATATAGTATTACCTTTTCTAATAAAGTCAAGATCCTTTCATTAATTTATCTGTACTTCAGTTTCCTCATCTGTAAAGTGACACTGTCTCTGAGGTTCCTTCCAGCTTTACATCTCAGCTGTCTGTGATATAAAAGAGCATTTTTTTCACTTCTTGGATTTTTTGGGGGGGAGAATGAGGGTCAGAGCTGTAATTTCAATTGTCTATGAGAAAATTCCCTCCACCCATGAATATCAGCACTTACTCTTCATTTTATAATCTTAGGCATTTAGTTGTGTGAGGATACTGATGATTAAGGGACTTGCCCAAGGTCATTAAGTATATGTCCAAGAGAGGATTCGAACCCAGGTCTAATTGACACTGTGCCAGGCTCATGATATACTAGATAGGCAGCACTGCTGCTTTATTACTTATAACAAATAGAACCCTCCTGGCCCCCATGACCTTTATTCGTTTCTTTTCTCCCATTTCGTTTTATATTTCCCTAATTTCAATCTCTTTTAATCAAAGTTTTTGAAGATTTCTTTTTTCTTTTTCTCACTGGAGCAGCTCTTTCTTTCCCCATTTATTCATATCTTCATTTGCTTTCTATTGAGTTGGTGTCCTAACCTTATGCTCCCGCAATTTTAAGTCCTTCACTTTTGATTTCTGCCCCTTTGATAATGTTCAGCTTTGACACACCTCAATCTCTACGGCTAGCCCCTTGAACTTACTTGTCTATTCATTTTCTTCATCTGGTCAGTCGGCAGAATACTTTAGTAGAAGCAAAGCTATTTCAGCATCAGCGGGGAACAAACCTAGCCTCAGTTCTATTCTAGGAAAAAGAAGATGTTTGGTTTTCTTGGAGGATTTCTAATCACATTTTGATTGAATGGGGACTACACCTGAATTGCATGAGTAAGTGCTTATGGAAGTGGGATTCATGTGAGGAACTCATCAACGAATTTCAGAAAGCTCTTTGAAGTCAGACAGTTCTACCGTTTACATAGTCACAAAATAACATTGAAATGACTGCAGAACTTTTCAGATATAAAATACGACTCGTATGCTCTGTTAATAGTTCTAGGTAAAAAAAAGAGTACATAGAAACTATTATTAGAATCTATGTAACAATCTGGATGCCAAACATTTGTATTCCTAACTTTCTACCTGGAAGCATTTACTTATTAATAGGTCTAGCTGTCAAGGAATCACTGGCTTTTTCAGAATCATCTTGACAGTAAATGCTCAAAGCAAAGGGCCCCCAGAAGTTCTGTGAGAAGTATGCCAATTCTTCCTTCACAGCATCTGTCACATCTGTGACCTTCACTCCACTCAGTCAGACACCGTCAGTCCATCAACCAGCACTTACTATATGTCAGGCAATGTACTAAGTGTTGGGGATTCAAAGAAAGGCAAAAATGGTTTCTGCCTTCACAAAGCTTACCTTCTAACTGGGGAGACACTCACATAGCCACCCCCTTCGTTTAGGCCCTCACTGGCTCTTGCCTGTACAATTGCACCGGCATCCTAATTGGATATTCCGCTTTCTGTATCTTCCCTCTCTATATGTTTTCCATACAACTGCTAAAAGAATCTTGCTAGAGCATGAAATTGACTATGTCATTCTCCTGTATGATAATCTTCAGTATCTCTCAATTGCCTCCAGTATAAAATGCAAAGTCCTTAGCTTGACACTTTAAATCCCTTATGTTGTGGCTCCTGCTTATCTTTCTGAGTTTATTGAGCATCATTCCTCCTCCCCAAACTTGGTTATTAACTTCTTTGCCTTTGCACACTCTGTTCCTCATTCCTAGAAATCACTTCCTACTTCCTCCTGATTTTTAGAATTACTAGCATCATTGAAAGTTGGGCTCATGTGCCACGTCCTTTGGGAAGTCTTTCCTGGACACTTCAGATGTTAGTGCTCTCCCTGCCCTGCTCAGATTTTCATCAATATACTTATCCTTTTATATGTCATTTTCCTCCAAGTTGCATGATTTTTGAAGCCAAGGACTGTTTCCTTTTTCTCTTTGGACACTCAGACCCTAGTAGACTCTTAACAAATACTCTTTGAGCAATGATAAACCATGAGTACAAAAGAAGGAAGATAAAACATGTCATATGTACTGAGAGAGTAGTGAATTTAAAATGTAGAAAAGACATATTTTGTTTGGATATGGCCAGTGTGGGAATTTGATTTTCAGGACTATGCAGGTATATGTTGAGGTCTTTGTGTTTTGGATTTGACTTTTTTATTTGCTCAATGGGAAGGAGTGGTGTGAGAAGGATAGATGAATTAAAAAAAAAGATAAATGCTTGTCAATGAAACCGATTTGGAGGGTAATCTTTTAGACTACTCAATTCTGCCAGCATATTGGACCTTTCTTCCATGGTAGCTTGTTTCACCACATTCAAGGCTAATATATGTCCAAATAAGTGTTGAATGTATGTGTGAATCACATTACTGAAGTTCATATCCCAGCTCTGCCCCTTACTGCCTTTGGAATGTTAGGAGAATCACTTAATGTCCTTAAGTTTCATTTTCCTCATTTGTACAATTAGGGAGCTCGACCTGATGATCCCTAGAGTTTGCCTTCTAGATCCATGATACTATGTTCAAGTGAATCTCCTAACCCTGTCACAAGGACAATAGTTCCAAATGGTTAAAAATGACTATTTGAGAAGACATTGCCTGTAGACATGGATGATCATGCCAGAGAGAGCTTCTAGCCAGGCAGCACCCTTAAAAAGAGAGAGATTTTGCCCCAGCTTTGGCTATACTGATTATGGGTTTCAAAAACAGCAAGGGTTTCCCTTCGCTATTTATTTATTTGCATTACTCATGCTTTGGATGGTTTTTCTCAATCTAATTACAAGTTCTCATGTGTATTTTCCTTATCCTTAGTCTGCTTTTCTGGTTATTTTGGTTCTTTATTGGCACTGGAGTCAGGGTAGAGGAGTATTATTTACCTCTTTCTCCTTTTCTCTACTCCCCCCCACCCCTCTCAACTTTTTTCAAACCATCCCTTTCCACTTAAGTTTTAGAATGATCTTTCTAAAGCTCAGGTTTGACCACATCACCCTGCTATTTAATGAACTCTAGCTGCTCCCTATCATCACCAGCATCAAAAGTAAAATCCTCTGTTTGGTGTTTTTAAAGCCCTTCAGAACCTGGCTCCATCCTACCTTTCCAGTCTTCTCATATTTTGTGCCTCCTTGTGCCTCCCCCATGACCCCCACTGATACTAGATTCCTTGTTTTCCTTCTCACAAGATATCCCTTCTCCTGAATCTGGGCATTTTCACTATCTCCTCTGCCTAGAATTCTCTCCTTCTCCATCTCTGTATCCTGTCCTCCCTGGCTTCCTTCATGTCCCAGTTAACTTCCCATCTTCTGTAAGAAGCTTTTCCCAAATCTACTTAATGTTAATGCCTTCTCTTTGTTAATTATTGTCAATTTATCTTGTGCATATCTTTTTAATACATATTTCCATGTTTGCTTTATTAGACTATGAGCTCCTTGAGATCTGGGTTTTATTTTTTGCTTTTCTTTGCACTCTAAGAACTTAACACAATGCCTGGCATATAGGAGGCATTTCACAAATGGGTATTGACTGACTGAGAGAAAAAGTGGCTAGTGGGGAGAGTGGGGAACAATATAAGTACCAAATTTCTTTGTAAAGTTCCTGCTATTTCTAAAATCAAGTGATTAAAATAAATAATGAAATGGAGCCTCCTAAACATTTCTTCCTGACATAAATCAAAAAAGATAGCTAGACCCTGATGACCAGCATCCTCAAGTGCTAGGTCTAGCAGTCAAGTCAAATAATGTTGGACTTTAGCTACATGGATTTGTAAGATCCATGTTGTTCAGATCAACATTGCCAAACATCTTTACCAGAAACTACAGATAACCCATGTCCAGAGATGACCTGCTGTCTGAGCTGTGGCATAGACATATGAAACGTGATTTCCTAATTACGTTAACATTAGGATGATGCCTTTTCTATAGAGGTGCTTTGAGACAGACTCTGGCAAGTTTTATAATAAAAACAAACTGGAAAGTCCCAGTATTTATAATTTAGATTTTGGACACAAATGATGCCTTTTAAAGACTGATACACCACAGATAAGTCCCACAAATCTTTGGACTCAACAACTTTAAAAAAAAACAGTTTTGGTTTAGAAGGAAGACTCTCAGTTTTGGAGGGAAGATTTTTGGTTTCATAATTAGGAAAAGTTTTTGGGAAAGGATAATGAATAGCTGATCTTCACTTGTTCCATGTTTAGTAGCAGGAAATAGATTTAAATCAGCCTTATTACTAGCCGAGGGTGACTCAACATTTCTGCAAAAGGAGTCTGTATTTAGTACTGACTTCCTTCACTTCAGATAATGTCTCAAGAGTCAGGTGGAAAAGGGCTCAATTTTTGGTGGGTTAGCAATTGGAGGGGCATTTATTCATAAAGGTACTTGACTAACCTAAAGCAAGGTAGTCAGTGTTGTATAGAGGCAGGAGCCTTAGATTCAGTGCCAGAAGAGGCAAGTTTGAATCCCAGATCAACTTCTCAAAGTTTATGTGACCTTGGGCAAGTCTCTTTCCCTTTGAGTGTCAAAGGATCATAGATTTATAAATTGAAGATGCTAGATTGTTATCTAGCTGAGTCACTTAATTTTACAGAGGAAGAAACTGAGGTCCAGAGAGGTTAAGTTACTTGCCTAAGGACACACAGTAAGTGGCAGATTCAGGCTTTGAACTTAGATTTCTTGATTCTAGACCCAGAATCAACTGTGAATTAGGGGATTTGACAGATGATCTCTAAGGTACCTTCTAGCCCTGAATGCTATAGGACATGTGGTTTAATCCTCACATGGGGAACTTTTCAAAGAACAGTAATGACTCATCAATTTGGCATTGTTAGGGACCATGATATTTCACCTATGCAAAAATGTCCAGAAAACTAATGACTTTTAAGTGACAAAGTATTATTTGAACCACTTTTGATAAAAGTCTTTCAGGAATGACACGCTTCCCTTCCTTTTTAAACAGAGTATTTGTGATTCAAATTTCAAACAAATTTCTTTTTCAGTTGTTTTAGTTGTGTCTGACTGGGTTTTCTTGTCAGAGATACTGGAGTGGTTTGTCATTTCCTTCTCCAGCTCATTTTATAGATGGGGAAACTGAGGCAAACAGGGTGAAGTGACTTGCCCAGGCTCACACAGCTAGTAAGTGTCTGAGGCCAGATTTGAATTCAGTAAGATAATTCTTCCAGGCTCTAGGCCCAAGACTCTCCACTGTGCCACCTAGCTGCACACTGCTAAATAGAGAATACTGAACTGAATTCCTTCTTGCTCATTCTAGACATCAATTACTGTGTAATACTGTGACACAGAGTTGTCCTCAGAGACTACTGAAATAGCATAGAGATCCAGACTAAAAGGACATTGGCTTTCCTTCATGGTCTGTCTCTTCTTGTCCTGTCTCTAATATGGTTCTGTATCTTACATATAATTTTCTGGTAGAGGGCCTGAGATCGATCTTGGTGCAAAATCAATTCCTTAATATTCAAGAGCTCCTCCTCTCCCCCACCCCCAAGCTGCTAACTTCTCTGGGCTTCTGGATAGCTGAAGTTCCTAAGAATATTTTCTTCAGAAGAGAAGGAGTATTATTGTTTGAGAACTGTGATGTGTTGAACATTATTACTAAGGGGAATTTTGGAATCTCTAGCCCTAGGAATATTTCAGAGTGAGAAAGAGAACAACCTGTCTGTGAAGGGCTGGAAAAATTCGATTTCAGGAAGTCACTTCCTCCAGCCTTGCTGTTTTCTGACTTTTTTTTTATTATTTATAAAGCTAGGAGGAGTAGAGGATGGAATGCTAGATCTGGTGTCAGAAAGACCTGATTTCAAACCTAACCTCAGACACTTACCAGCTGTGTGAACATAGGCAAGTCATTTAACCTTTGTTTGCCTCAGTATCTTCATCTGTAAAATAGGTATAATAGTAACACCTACCTCCCAGGATTGTTATGAGAATCAAATGAGATATGTCAATAAACCACTGAGAATGGCATCTGGCACATCATAGGTGCTTAACAAATACTCATTTCCCTCCCTTTACTCCTCAGTGATACAAAACTGATTATTTCTTCTCTTCTTGACTATTTTGCATTGAGTTATCTCTTCATAGCAGACTATTATAAACAACTTTGTTTTGGATGTCACAGCCTTAACTAAGGGGATATGGAGGATATGGTTATAAAAAAGGTTATTAAAAAAAAGGTTATAAAAAGGATAAAAATGTTTGAGATGCAACTTCCCTTACCTCTAATCCACAACTAGCCAAGAGACTGATTCTGTGGAAAAGTTGCTTAATTTGCTAGTGGCTATCTTTCTTCTCTCCAAATTACAATTTCAAAGCCTAAAAGAAAACTGACAAAGGATCTAAAGAAATTTAATAAACTGCCTGTCTTATCTTTTGTTTTTATCATCACATACTGCAACTGTTTGCTCTTACAGGTATAAAATTGTCTTAGCTCAGTAATATGGAGAGGACCCTTAAGCCACCCTCTGTTGCTTCATTGCGGCATTGACGTGATGATGCTGGGCTCTCAAAGGTAGCGTAACAAAGTAACAAAATCCAAGCTCTAATAGGTCTAGGGAGCTGGAAGGGCTTCAGTTATGGGTCCAGAAGTGTGCTTTGCAGCCCCCATGTGAGGACTGATCTAGAGACTGGTTCTTAGATGCTCATTATTAATGGACTGGTTACCAAGTGATGAATTATATTATCCACAGCAATTGACAATGACCATCTTCTGAGGAGTTGGGGGCTAGGGGTTTGCAACCTACATTGGGGAATATCGTGTCCAATTAGCAATAAAAGGATAGGGACAGAACATGTAATTTCATTGGTATAGGGAACTTTTGAATGAAGAAACAACCTCCACAAATGCACCTGAGATTTTCTTTTCAACTCTAGTGTCTGAGAAAGTTGCTTAGAGTCCTGAGAGGGTATGTACCAGGAGGCAGGATTTAATTTCAGGTCCCCTTGGCTCTGTGGTTGGCTCACTATCTATCTCTGTGACCCTAGTCAAATCACTTGGCCCCTCTGTACCTTGTTTTCCATATCTACAATAATACCTACTTTATATGATTATTGTCAGGATCAAATGACATCACATATTTAAGTGGTTTGCAAACCTTAAAGCCCTATATCAACACTTCTTAACATTTTTTTTTGTGTCATGGACCCCTTTGGCAACCCAGCGATGCCTATAAATAATGTTTTCTAAATGTATAAAGTTATAAAGGAAACCAAGTATGTTGAAATGCAGTTAGTGAGGTATTTTTTAAAAAGTTCACAGATCCCAGGTTAAAAGCTTATGCTATCTATTATTATTATTTACTACATATAAACATATCAAATATTATATGATAGACACTATAATCATATCTAATCATATGATTATAATATAACATATATGTTATCACAATATCTCAAGTCTAATAATAATGGTAATTATAATAGTCAACATGTATAGTGCTCCAAGGTTTGTGAAGAATTTTATGTATCTTATCTCATTCGATCTTCAAGTGATATTATTTCATTTGACTACACTAATAAAATCACACATTCCTGGAGAACTGAAATGAGCATGGAGAAGGTAGATATACATAAGATGGCTGGCTTACCAAGACTTATTAGATGATATGGCAGAATGCTATGATTTTCTTTAAGATACTTTTGAGAGCTACAGGGTTAGTTTGAGGAGAAAGCTACTACTCAGTTTTGACAGTGAAACCAGTTAGTCGACATTGACTTGACAATCAGAGTCCAAAATAGATTTTTTTCCTTGTTTCTTTTTCTATATGCTCTTGACAGTGGGCAACTGGCTAGTTTATAAGTGGTAGGAATGGTATTAAAGGATCTTAGGAAAACAGAGTTGGTCTGAATACATTTATGGAGTTGATGCATGGACAAAAGGGTGGAGTTCAGTGTATGCTCTATTTATTCCAGAAATACAGGGCTGTCTTAAAGGAAACTGTCTTACTTGACAGAGCCTTAGATAATGCATTACATTAATGTAAACTCCCATAAAGGGTTTTTTTGGATACCATAGATGACTGGATATGATTAGCATATCTGGTATAAATTGGAGAGGCATGAAGGGGGAGGCATTTAAAAGACCCAGAAGCAAAGCAAGCTTTCTTAATTAGAACTGTCTGAGTGGGAACATGCAGACGTCAGGGGGTGGGCACAGAAAGATTCCATGTGGGTGTCAGAGAGCTTGAGGCAAGCAAACCTAAGTAATCTGTGTTAGAGGGAGAGGGGAAACACAGTGTATGTATTTTGCGAATGGTCATTTAGGAAGCTCCCAGATTTCACATGGTAATAGTAAAAAAAAAGCATACATACATCTTGTTTTAGATTTGGCAATAAACAGTTCCTGAAAATTAAACAAAGCCCATACTCTCTAATCAGTATTATATCCTCAGATAAATGCCACTTTCAGATGAGGCTATATTATGCAACACCCAACTGTTTATGAAGGGAAAACTAGCTCTTTCCCTGAAGCACGCAAGTAGCACTATTTAGGTTTTCCTGAATCTCAACACAATGTAGCAATCACAAATAAACCCAACAATTATACAGCTGAACAAAGTGTCCTGATGCAAAATGTGTGTCGGTCAACTCAAAATGTATTGATGATAGGATGATTTGCATCTGTGAATTAGGATGTAAAAATTTTGCTCTGAGGTATGGGAAGAAACATCAGTTTACTGTATCTTGGTACCAGTTGCCATAGAGAACATTCTAAAAGAGAATGGAATTCCAAATGCCTTCAATGCCACAGCATGATTCAAGAGTCTTTTAAAATGCTTTGTGATTATATAATTTAGGTTGGTTGCACAGTAATTTGATTTTATAATTAGTTTGGTTATTAAATGCCTAGCACAGAGTAAGTGCTTAATAAATGCCTGTTGATTTTTTACTTCTGGGTTATATTGGGTTAATTTGCCCCTTTCCTTATCTTCTCTACTTTGGATGAACAAAAGATCCCATTTTATCCCAGAAAACAAAGTGGTCCATTTTAGGAGTGGATAACATATGACATTAAAAACTATGGTTCCTGCAATTTTTGGAAATATTTGCTACTGAAAATGAAAAAGAGCATTTATAAAAATGGAGAGTTCTTAATATTCCTCTATTTGAAGCTATTCTCTGTTGTTTTATGCTAAAAAATCAGTTTGCCACACACATTTATAAGAGTATGTGTGAATTCTATCATATTGTTTTCCAACATTTGTATCAGTGGTAGAGAGCTGACCTCGAAGTCAGGAAGACCTAGGTTCAAATCTCGTGTCTAACACATCTGGAGAAGTAAATTAACCTCTCAGTGCTCCAGACAACTCCAACTCTCTAAGGCTTTATGCAGCTGAGATGTCTACCTAGGTTGAGAGAGATTGTTTCCTCATTTCAAAGACCTCTGTACTAATGAAATCACAGGTCTAGTCCTATCACTGTGTAATAGTTCATCTCTGACATTTGCCACCCGCGTGACCTTGGATAAACCACTTGTCCTCTCTAGAACTCGGTTTCCTCATCTATAAAAGATGAGGTGGTTGGATTAGATGGCCATTGAGTCATTATATCTGTGACAAATTCTCTATTACTGCTTTGAATCATTTAGTCTGAGAAGACAGTCTATTTTATTTCTCCTTAGACATTTTTTTGGGGAAAAAAGTCTGTTCAGCCACTAGTAATTCTGAAAAATAACAAACAAGTCTAACCCCAGGCATATAATACGTACTTTGTAAAATGGACTTTTACATTCACATCCAAGTAAGTGCTTTGACTCAAACAGAAAGTTCCATTTAGCTCTGTTTGGAAGAACTTCTCCCCTGAGAAGTTTGGAAACTGTCCCTAGGTTTATTGAGTTCTAAGTAATTGTTGCAGAAGTCCAAGTATGCTTAGAAAAATGTGTAACAGATTACCCTCAATTATGTCAATAGGATATAATCTTATCCAATTAGATGCATAAATAAAACCCTAAAAATCATTAATTTGGTATTTAACAGATGCTGTTCAAATAGTACCCTGGCAGTAATTTCCAACATCTATATCCCATTGCCAATATCATTTTGGGACAAATTAGAGAATGAAAATGGTTTTTATCTTGTTTATATCTTGGGGAATGTATTTTTTTTAAACACAGGAGCACACTGGGTAATCAGTTAGCCTTAGGAAAAGGGAACCTAGATGTGTAAGGGAGAACATAAGGGATGGAAATACAGGGAGACATTGGTGACTGTGCCAATGACAAAAACTTCTCCCAATGAAGTGCCATATAGCAGAATATATGCCAGTTTAAAAAAAGAGAGGGAAGAGAAGAGAAAACTCATCAATAATTTAATGGGATGTTTAGAGAATACTGGCACAAATCAAGGCAGTAAGGAGGAAATGGAGTCAGCAGACCTGGGGTCAAAACTTAGTTCTTCCACTTACTAGCTTCTGGATAGTGGGTTACTTTCCCTCTCTGAGCCTCAGTTTTCTTATCTATAAAATGGAAAGTTCGGCTTTTGCACTGTCTGCCTTCCTAATCACGAGGAACTTACTTTGCAAACCTTAAAGTGCTATATAAATGTGAGCCATTTTTATTGCAAAAGTGGGTGGTGGAGTGAAGAATTAATAAGACTCTCTTTTACTGGACAAAGTATGGTAGAAGTAAATTATTTGACTAATACTATCTCCCAATAGCCTCCATTGTCTCCCACCCCCTTCCTGCTACAATCATTCATTCCATTTTTTTAAAAGTATGTTTTCTCTATCTTCACATGATCTTGACTTGTCAATAGATCTGCTCTCATCTTGGAAAATTTCATTTCAGAATATTCTTAATGCATCTTAAACAACAAATAATTTTAACTACCAATTGTATAGTATGAATTATCCTTAAATATTTTTGGGTTTGCTTGATGTTATTAGAAAATTAAGTCTTCTATCTATACAGAATGTTAAGTTTAGGTATTATCTTTATAGTTAAATAACTTCAAACATAAAATAATTCATGCAAACTTACTTCAAAGTCAAGGTCCGAATATCGTGATTTTCTTCTCTGTTAGGCATTAAAAAAAATGAATTCAATAAAATTAGGGTCAGCCATGCAAGTAATTTCATTAATTTCAATAAAGACGCTCCAGCTTTCTTTCCTAATTAAAATTTGGTGTTAGGAATATTTCTCTTCACAAAAGAACCCATGCATGTTATGATTTAAAATTATTTCTAGAAACCTGTCACATACTTTGATAATTATTTTTTGGAAAAACTCAATAAAAATGCACCCCCACCCTGAGTTACTATGATTTCAGGAAGTATATATTTTTATGCTAAAAATTGACTTGTATTCTTAATAGGTGTCATCTTTATTTCTTGTGTCTAGCTCGAGATGTAACAGATTTTTTTCATCATTTAAATTTACCTCTCTACTACTCAATCTTGAAAGAATGTTAAGAGTTGATCCTGAAGCAGTGCAGACAAACACAGAGAATAAGAACCCTGGAAAGTTTGATGCTTTCATGGGAATCATTCTAAACCTGCTTTTCTGTATAAGCTTCAGAAGTCAAGACTTTGCTACCTTCCCTAAATACATCTACAAGTTCTCATTGCTTAGTAATCTATTATGTGAGAAAATTCTAATTGTTGGCCCTTGGGAATAAAAGGATTCTTTCCAATTTCATAAAACAATTTAGACCATGCTACATATTTTGGACAAATTTTATGGAAGTATCTTATTCTAAGTTATTTAATCTTTGTGGTCTTAGCTTTTTAACACAATTCCTAAGATCTTTTTTTAAAATCAATTTGTGTTCCTGAAATCAGATGCAATATAAATCTAGAATATATTTAATTATTGATACTGGAGTTGCATCAAGAATATTTTCAGTGAGTGTACAAAGGCTGAGCCTAATGCTTTTATTCAACTACAGAAAGCAAATTATTCTATCATCTCAAACTATATAAGGCATACTATCAGGGGAGTGATTTGTCCCAAGGCCACTTTTTTCTGAACTCAATTAAAAAAAAAGATCAACATAATAAGATAGGAGTGGTAACAATAATTAACAGCAACAATAATACCAACTGATATTTGGGTAGCATATTAAGGTTTACAAAGTACTTCATGCATATTATATCTAGAACCCTAGAAGGTATGCACTACAGATATTAGTGTCTTATAGTGGAAAATCAGGGGAGCTGATTTCCAACTCCATCTGGTCAGCCACTTACTACTGAAGTACTATTTATATGACTTTGGGAAGGTCACAATGTAGCTCTCTGGGCCTCAGTTTACTCACCTGTAAAATGATGGGTTGGATTAAATGACCTATAAGGTCCTTTCCAGCTCAAAATCTAGACTTGTATCATCCCCATTTTGCAGATAAGGAAATTGAGTCTCAGGTAAGTTAAATGACTTGCCCACAGCCAGAAATCTAATATATTAGAACTAGCAGTAGAACTTCACATTTCTGATTCCAAGTCTAGTACCCTTTTCACTATACCACATTGCCTCATAATCTCTGAATCTGGGGCTTTCTTAGTATAGATAGCAGTGGATAGATATATAGATTCTTCATGACCCCACTTGGGGTTTTCTTGGCAAAGACCTGGAGTGGTTTTGGTTTCCTTCTCCAGCTCATTTTGTAGATGAAGAAACAGGCAATCAGGGTTAAATGACTTGCACAGGGTCACACAGCTAGTAAGTGTTTGAGGTCACATTTGAACTCAGGTCTTCCTGACTCCAGTTTTGGTACTCTATCTACCGTGCCACCTAGGTGCCCAGCTAAATGGGCTTAGACTTGGTAAATGTGGAATGGGTCTTTAAAATTTTGAGACACTAACATAGCAATTTTCTATATTGGAAAATGTATTATTTTGATGACCTGGTGACTTTTTAAAAAAGATTTTCAAGACAAAACCAGACTGTTTAGACAATTATAACTTCAGATCAGAGTAAAAGCAACTTGTAAACCTTAGGGCACATTTTTCCTGCTTCAGCTTTTCTTTCCTTTCTATTCCTTCTCTTTTCATATTCCCTTCTCCAATGTTTATATGACTCACCTCAATAAACATAACAGCCAAATACTAACATCAAAGAGAAGTGAGAGAAATAGTTTTAGTTATTGAGTATTAGGATAAATATAGAGAACCACAATAAAATGCAGCTTATTGCAAAAAAAGCCTGAGGTAGCTATAACTAGAATGCAATAAGATACAAATATTATACCTTAATAATACAAAACTGAAAACCTTTTTAAAATGAGTCAGGCCTCCAGGGAAAAATATACCAAAGGACAGTTAAGTAGATAGAAATCCAGATACCAGAAATCTCTTGAAAAATAAATAAAATGAAACAAAAGTGCTGTGATAAAGTCATTTTAATGAACTGCTCCAGACCTAATGCCTCACTTGGACTGAAATTTGTGAGAAGGCCCAGAAAGAAAGTACTCTTTTTTCCCTGAGAAATGAAGCATTTAAAGACCATTTTATATCTTGTCTGCAACATTCCTTTTCAGTAGCACTAGTAATATCACATTATGGATGAAGAGAGGTCTGTAAAATGGTATTAAATATTCCTTCCCCCACCCCAACCTCTTTTGATTGCTTTAAGTGTGTGGTAGAAACCCATGTCTGGTATCCTGCAGCCTACTTTACTGCAACATGTTCAGATAAAAGCCAGTATTGCAATTCCATTCGTGGACCATTCAGCCTTCTTGGCATTATGATTTAGCAGGCCATTCTGTAAATATATGTTAAATAGACTTCTTTTCTAGTACAGCAGAGCCCAAGCTCCAAACGTTCATGTTTCAGCAAAGAATCTCGGCACATTAGTTGTGAACTTTGCCTTTGTGTTCCAAAATTATTCAGTGTACGATTTGGAGGAAAAAAAAAAGGAAAGTGTAGACATTTGTAAGCAAGGGGCTCTTGGGTGGCAGGCATCTGGGCTCCTTTGGTGGCCACAGGTCATCAAAGCCATATTGTTGCCCTGTCAGCTTCTGAAAACTAAGCTGTGCTGGCTAAGAGATGGGAGAGGTTGCTAACAGCTCCATCTGTTATTCGCAAAAGGCAGGTTCAACTAAGAAGAATACTACACATAAATTCTGCTTCTGTCAGCAGATGTCACCTATGTCAATATGAAATATTGGAGAGAAAATCGGGGTTTATTTGCAGGAGTATCCATCTATATTTGATTTTATTAAAATTTAATTCTCACATAAGGGGAGAGCAGAAATGGCAGCAGGAAGTAGGACTTAAGAAAGTACAAATGAAGCAAACAGATATTAATAAAAAAACTCCTAAGTCTGGATGACTGGAGGTGGGAAAGGAAAGACAGGAAGTTGAGGGGTGATAAACTGCCTACACAGCATGACAATGAGACAGCTTTGCACAGAATTTGGGAAGGTGTATCACTGGTCTATTTGACAGGAGACCAAGGGCACTCAGGATCTTTGTGAGAAGGTTCTACCCTCTTTCCCTAATGCTTTGAAATCACAATGGAGAAGAGGAAAGGGGAAGTCAAAGCCAGGCTTGGAAGCTGTGCTGACTATAAAGCCTGTGGGCAAAGCATGCTATACTCTCTTCCCTGCTGAGAACCCTGGGAAAATGAAGAAAATGGGGTTGTGGTACTGCCAGATACCCTTGGAGAGCCACCAGGTAAGAGACAGCTCTTGATCTAAAAATCAATTTGGATAATTCAGTCAAAGTTAATTGAATCAAACATAAAACCCAGATGGTAAATCAAATTTCTGAGCCAAAGCCTAGAAGTGCCCCTTAAGATAGGTGTAGGGTAAAAGGAGGTGGGTGGTAGTGACCAGTAATAAAGTTTTATGACAAAACTGATTATTTCTAAAACACCGGTCTGTTCCAGAAACTTCAATGGATTCTATTACATCTGGGATACAAGACACCTTCTGTTTGGCAATTAAAGCATTTCACAATCTGGATCCAACCTGTCTTGCCAGACTAATAGCACACTACTTTTCTTCCTGTACTTTACATTCCATCTAAAATAAGCTATTTGTGGCTCCTCAAACACAATCTCTAATGTCCCACCACAGTGACTTTGCATAAGCCTGGAATGCTCTCTTATTTCTGCCTTATCCTACCAGGGTCAGCTTAAGCACCTCCCCCTACTTAGGGCTTCTTCTGATCCTCTCAGATATTAGTGTTCTGAATGAGAATCACTCCTATGTGCCCAGAACAATAACTGACACAAAGCAACTAGTTAATAAATGCTTCCATCTTCACCCCCAGCCACCGACTCAATTCAAATTGCTCCCTCCTGGATTCTCTGGGTTATATCTCTTTTTCTCCTTCCAGCTGTGAAGCTGGATACAATACCACCTACCACTAGCAGGGAGGCTGTAAAAGCCTCTAGTCATCTACTTCTCTCAGATGACCTCTCTCCAACCATCAATGCTCTGCGTAGACTCCTTCTTCAATAGCAAGCATATTCCTATTCCTTTATAACTTCTATCCAAAATGATTCTGAATCCCCCTGTTGCCTTTGTAGAAAACCCATTCTCCGTTCGAACTCACCACTCTGTTAGTCATATATCTTGATCCCATTCCCCTAGTGTCCCACAATAGATCAGGTCACCCCTTTCACTGTGTCTTCTAGAATGCCTGCTCCATAGTTAATAAATTTCTATTCACTTTAAACGTTTTCCTTTCTCAGTCTTTCCATCTGGCACTCCCTGAGATTGGCTCCTTCTCAGTAGCACTGCATCCCTGGTAGCCCTTTATATGCATAGCCCTGGCTATGCTTTCTCTCATACTCCTAGACTCACTGGTTACATTACAACTTCTCCTTTGAGGGTCACAGAAGCCAAATTTATTTCTCACTTGAGATTCTGCTGGCTATTATCATTATCTGTCTTCCCCCAGGACATTCTCCTTCCTTCCTCAATGAGTTCAATGCCAGGATGTGTGCCACTTCAGCACACAAATTCATGTTGCCTTAGATACTGTAACAACAATTTGGCTTGCCACTACTGTGGCCATGTAAGACTCGACAAGACCAGCAACAAGAGCACACAGAAGGGCTTCCAGCACAGGTTCTTTGATCTGGTTTTCTAAGGAAAGCAATCTTAAGGGGTTAACAATCTTACTTAATCAAATATACATAATCAAACATACAAACAAACAAAATTCACTTAGTTTAGGGGGAAAAGCCAGCATCGTAAACATCAGAGCAAATACAAATAGAAATTACAAACAGAAAGCATCAACAGATGAAATAACACAATTCAACAGACTGGCTTTGTCTGACCAAGACATCACATACATAGTTACCAAAAAAGAGAAGCACCGACATCTGGGTTTTCTTCAAAGCCACGGGGCTCCAGTGGTTACCCAGAGTTTCCACACCAACACTCTTCCAGTGAGTGAGAGCCTCAAACAAAACGCTAACCTCTGCGTTTATATATCCTTTTTAGGGCCAGAAGGCTTCATACCTAATCAGAAAAAGGGTGTGGGCCTGGAGCTTAGCACCTAGTTAACAAAAGGGTTTGGGCCTGGAGCTTCGTATCTAGTAAGACTTAATCAAAGGCACTTGAGTACTTTAGCATTTTAAAAGAGAAAACAGTAAAAAAAAAAAAGTCTCATCTTAATTAATACTACAGATGCCTAACCTATAAATACCTAGGCAGATTTCTCAGCTCCTCAAACTATTCATTTCCCATAACCTAATCCTCTATTCCATCTCAGCTACCCACAGATGATCTTGCTATCACTTGTGTCTGATCGCTATATCTATGAACTGTGAAGTTCCTTTATCTGATCAAAGTTTACCAATCCACCATTTCCTATACCTTATATAGTTCAACTACACGCTATCCTCTACTTGCGAATCCCTTGCCCAGTCATCCTATTATTGATCTTGACTTGCTGATCTGTAACGCTGGACTCCTTTGTTTCTATGCATGTGCTGATGAACAGAGCGAAAGAACATTGCAGAACCAAGCTTTTTTGGGTTTACTACAGAAGTTTGTTGTCTAATCTCACCTGTGTTCTAAACGCTTCTCACTTTCCTTAAGTTTCCCATGGCATCGCATTTCCCTGCCTCCTCAGCTGCACATTCATATATTGTCTCATCTTGCAGTGAATAGAAAATGACGCCATTCATTGATAACTCTCCTTTTTCATCTGATGCTACTCAGATATCTTCCACCCCTATGGTCTCTTTCACCACGGTCTTAGAGGAAGATGTAGCTTTCTCTTTACCAAAGTTAATCTCTCTACATGTACACCTCCAGTCTTCTTCCTCTGTCATCTCGGTTCTCTCTCTAAGCTTCTATTCTCCCTCATCTACTAGTTCTTCCGCTACTGCCTACAAATCAGGTGTCCGTGTCACCTTATTCTTAAAAAATACCCTTTACTTGATCTGACTGTTCCTGGTAGCTGCCTTTTATCTCTCCTCCTATTGTCAGCTAACTTCTTTGAAAAAGCCATCTACATTAGGTACATTACATCGCCTCTACTAAACCCTTTGCAATCTGACTTCTGACCTTGTCATTCAAAGGAAATTGCACTCTCCAAAGTTATCAGTGATCTCTTAATTGCCAAACCAAATGACCTTTTCTCCATTATCTTCCTTCTTGTCCTCTCTCGAGCATTTGCCACTGCTGATCACTTTCTTCTGCCTCTCTAGGTTTTTGTGCCACTGCCCTCTCCTATAATCTCCTATCTGTCTGATGACTCGTCAGTCTCCTTTACTGAATCTTTGTCCAAGTCATTCCCATTAAGCATGGGTATTTCACAAGGCTATGTCCTGAGTCTTCCTCTCTTTTCCTTCTGTCTTAACTCTTTTAGTGAGATCAGCTCTTATGGTTTCAATTGTCTATGAAGATCATCCCCAGAGCTATATATTCACGCCAATTAACTTTTCTGAGCTCCAGTCCTACATCATTAACTGCCTTTTGGACATCTGGACTGCATATTTCAGTTTCAAACACAGTGCCCCAAAACCTTTTCCCCTAAGCTTCCCCATTTAAAAATTTTCTCTATTCTTATCAAGGATACCACCATTCTGCCAGTTACCCAGGCTGTCAATCTCAGTGGCATCTTGGACTCTGCTCTCACTTCTCTTACATATATTGTATCTGTTGCCAAATCCGGTTGTTTCTACCTCACAATATCTCTCACGTGTCTCTTCTCCGCTGCCTCATTACCTCATACTTGTACTATTGCAATAGCCTGGTTGGTCTCCTTGCCCAAAAATCCTTCCATATTCCAGCCCATCCTCAGCTACCAAAGGAATAGTGTAGGTCTGCCCATGCTCCCCAACCTGACTCAACAAATTCCAGTGACTCCCTATTACCTCTAGAATCAAATAAAATTCCCTGCATTACATTTGAATCTCATCATAGCCTGGCCCCTTCCCTTCCTATCTTTCTAGACTTCACTTATACTTCACCTTTCTCTATGTACTCTATGGTACAGCTACCCTAGCCTTTATATACAACACTCAATCTCCTCTCTGCCTTTGCTTCAGTTCATCTTCCATACTTAGAAAGCTTTCCTTCTTCATTTCCCTTCCCTCCTTCCACGCTCAGATCAAACCTCACCTTCTACAGGTCTAGTATCTCTGAAAGTGCCATTTACTCTGCTGATCCTGTATGTACTTAGTTATTTATATGCTATGATTGTCATTAGAATGTGAGCCCCTTGAGTTGAGAGGTTTTTTTTAATATTCCCAGGAGTCAGCACAGTGCCTGACACATAGGGAGGGGAGGGGAGAAGAGAATAAAGGAGAGGAGAGGAGTCATTCATTGAATTTCACATTTTTTCTTCACATTTTTCTAATACATGTAATGTAGTCTCTTATGTCTTATATGTCTTACATCATCTGTCTTATAACTACTTTCCTAGACTGTAAAGTTCCATGAAGACAGGGACCATGTCTAATTTTGGTCTCTATGTATTTCCTAAAGCCTTGCTCAGTGCTCAGGGACAGCATAGTAAGCACTTAATAAATTCTTGTTGACTGATTGATTGACTGGCTTCAGCAATTTAACTAGACAGAGACAATCTGCACTTTCTAAACATGAAGCAATCAATTGACCCTTGTTAAGTAACTCCCATGTCCCAAATGTTGTGCTGGATCCTGGGGATATAAAGATAAAACAGTTCCTGATCTCAAAGAGTTTGCATTCTATTGGAGTGAAACCACATATATAAATAGATAAAAATATATACAAGTTTTTTTAATGGAAGGAGAGGTAGGTACTAACAGCTGGAGGAATAGGGAAAGGCACTTGATCTGTCTTGCTTATGTCCCAATCATATTTTTACTTGTCAGTAATACCTGAAGTATACAGAAATAGATACCAGAATAGAAAAAAAGTTGTAAGTCAACTGCATGGAGTAACATAAGTTTTAAAAGACTAAAGTGTGGTGTGATAGAGGAGGAAAAAGTGATAGCTAACACCCAGGCACATCCTGCTACACTTAGAACTCAGTGAGTCTAGCAATCACACTCTCTACTACACTTGACTTAAAGGAGTGTCAAGCAGAGGATGCTTGATTCAGGTTATTTTTTTCACTCTCTTTTTATAGAAGCACATGGAATAACTTAGAATGTCTCAAAAGCATCAGAGACCTTGATGGCATGGATGGATTGCCATTTACTGGACATCCCTCTTATCTTAGCCTTATGTATTTCATAGATATTGTTTAATTCCTTATGCTACAAAGATAGTTATAAAGACTAAAAACAAGAAAATGAGATCAAGGGAGCAAAAATGACCGTAATGAAAATTACATGAATCACTTTTGTTTATTTGCTAAAAAAATATTCACATGATCACAATGTGCATAGCACTTTGCTAGATATTTTAAGATACATTGTTTTTGTTGTTGTTTAGTTATTTTTTAGTTGTGTCCAACTCTTCATGACCCCATTTGGGGTTTTCTTGGCAAAAATACTGGAATGATTTGCCATTTCCTTCACCAGCTTATTTTACGAATGAGGAAACTGAGGCAAATAGAGTTAAGTGATTTGCCCAGGGTCACATGGCTAATAAGCATCTGCAGCCACAATTGAATTCAGGTCTCCTTGACTTCAGGCCTGGCAGTCTATCCACTATGCCACCTAGTTGCCTTATTTTAAGGTATACAAAGAAATATAGTGCCCTCTTTCCACATCATGCTTATAGTCTAGTTTGGCTAGAAGATAGAGTGCATGAGGAAAAATACTGTGAAATAGGGTTTGAAATGTAGAATAAACCAGACTGTAGAGGGCCTTGAATGTATATTTTACCCTATAAGCAATGGGGCACCAGTTAAGGTTTTTGGTAAGGAAAACAATTATCAGATCTTTGCTTTAGGAAGATGGCTTGGGCAGCAATGTGATGGATGGATTAGAGAAAGAAGATGCCACTGTCAGTGAGACTAATTGTGAGGCTATTGCCATAGTCCCCATGAGGGATACTAAGAGCCTGAACTAGGGTGGTAGAGAGAAGAAAGGAGAGAATAGATAAGTTTTAATAAAACATCAAGATGGTACCCAAACAAAGCTAAGAGATCCACCATTTGTTCACAAGAACCCCATTCTCAAATTAGAGAGGCTAGTGGGATTCATATAATGAGCTTAATTAAAAGAAAGCATTAGCAACTGGTCAAATGAAAGCCAGGAGTGAGGCAATTTGCAAGATTATTGTCTAAGGAACAGCCCAAGTTCAAGAGGGTGCACCAGGGATATTTATCCGCCAGGAGATTAATTTTTCCTTTTTGGCGGTAGAATCTAGTTATTTTCTAAGGCATGGAGGATCTATGGTTATGTATAATGAAAGGAGTGCCTACCCTGATGATCCTTTGAAGTGACAAAGTGTGTGTTTATCCTAGGAAAAGGAAAGAATCATTTATTATGACTTAAGAGAGGGAAATGCATTTTGGTATGAAACTACTTAGAGGAAAATTTTAGGGAGAGCATGTAGAGAAAAAAATCTCTCTACATCTAAGTCTTTGCAATTGTTAAATAATTTCCCAAAGGAAAATCTTCATCATTTGTGTCACTGCAAATTAGACTGGGCAGAATACTAGAAGATCCACGGTAAGGAATATTTTGCACTGACAAATGACTGGCAGAATGACTGTAGAGGTCTTTCCTAAGCCTATAGATTCTATTACACTGTAAGCAATAATCCTCCTTCCAGAAATAAAACCTTTGATACCAACTCCAAACTAAACTTCTCAGGATATGAAGTATGGGAGTAAATGATTTCAAAATGATTTTTCTTTGAGTTAATTTTATTTAGCACATCTGCATAGATGCCAGCTCCTCCTCCCCTTCCCCCAATCCAACTACCTGGGGGAAAATATTAGGCAGGAGAAAGAAGAGTAAGCCAGAACATGGATAAAGAAAATGGCGATCTTTGCAAGGATTTTTTCTGTTCTATGTTTTTTGGTTCATGTTGAAGTAGAAATATATGGAAGCCGACACTAGGACAATAGACTTAAGGGGAGAGAAGGAAAGAGTGTGTGTGTGTGTGTGTGTGTGTGTGTGTGCGTGTGTGCATGTGTGTATGTGTTAAAGTAGAAATATATGGAAGCCAGCACTAGGACAATAGGTTTAAGAGGAGAGAGGGAAGGGAAAGAGTGTGTGTGTGTGTGTGTGTGTGTGTGTGTGTGTGTGTGTGATGTTGAGTACTGCCAGCAGCCACAAGATGTGGTAGAAAGAACACTAGATTTGAGGAGGGAAGAAAGGGAATGGGCATTTATTAAACAGCTACTATATGCTAGTCACTGTGCTAAACAGTTTACAAATATAGTTTGATTTGAAGTCAATGGTTTTCATTTTGAAACCTGACCTTCAGTACCTATATGACCTAGAGCAAGTCCCTTAAACATTCCAAAACTCAGTTGCCTCTCCTGCAAAGTGGCAGCTTTGGGTTGGATGACCTCTACAATCTCTTCCAGCTCTAAATCTCTGCTCCTATGATCTAAGTGCAATGTATACTGTGTTGCTTTATATATAGCCATCAATTTTAAAATTACAACAATTCAGTAGCCTATCAGGTACCCACTGCGTTGCAGAAGCTGAACAAAATGAATAGTGACATAGAAAAGAAAAATGTACAGGTGACAATACAAACACCAGGCTCTTTGCTGGTAGCAGCTGAAGGCCCCAGAATTGTGGGCTAGATCTTAAGTATCAATTCAGGACAGGCCCCTGGGTACTGTCACACAAGTAGCCCACATTTTGTGTGTGCTTTTCCTTACTAAGTAAGCTTTCATACTGGTACAGAATAATGGCAACCCTATTTGTGTAGGAAAATTGAGACTAGAAGGTAGTGGTTGACAAAGCCTCACTTTGTAACTCACAGAGATAAATGCTGCCCATGATTAACTAAGCACAGTGTAGAATAAATGGAATCCCCGCTAGGACAATAGACTTAAGGACTTCTAGGGATGAAATCCGCCTCTACAATCTATTCCTTCAGGGAATGGGGCATATACAATATAATCCCAAAGTGATTCCTGTTACTTCCCCCTGAGTTGTCTTTGAGGCACAAAGGTAGATTTATAAATAGGGATTTTTTTAAAAAGTGCTAATGTCATGAAACTTTGTGTTTAGCTTCTAATGTGCCTCAGCTATTAAGGAATTATTATTTTCTTGAATAAGAAAATTAAACCAGTGTGGGATAACTTCTGAATGGAGAAGATGATGACGACTTAGGTACAACTGTTGGGAGCTATGGCATAACAGAGCTCAAACTCACATGTTATCTTAGCCTCACGGGGTGTAAGTATCTCCAAAGCAATCAATTATTAATCATTTATTAAGCCCCTATTATGTACCAGGCATTGTGCTAAGTGCTGTGGATATGAAAAGAGGCAAAAGACAGTCATTGTCCTCAAGGAGTTTACAATCTAATAAGGTTACAATCTAATGTCTATTTTTCTGTTTCTGGAATGAATAAATTAGATTACGGAATTGTAGAATCTTAAAAGTTAGAAGAGATCATCTGGCCCAAACTCTCTTTATTCTAGCTCTAAATCTATGATACCAGGCTCCTGGAAATCAGAAGACCACACTAAATATTTAGAGCTACCATAGAGGCTTCTTTACGGAAGAGGAAACTAAAGTTTAGAGATTGACAAAATTTTCTGAGGTCTTACAGTTAAGTAAGTGACATAGCGGTTTCTGGGTAGGTAGGTGGCACAGTGAATAAAATGCTGGGCCTGGAGTCAGAAAGACTCCTCTTCCTGAGCTCAAATCTGGTCTCAGAAACTAGCTGTGTGACCATGGGCAAGTCATTTAACCTCATTTGCCTTAGTTTCCTTATCTATAAAATGAGATGGAGAGGGAAATGGCAAATCATGCCAGTACCTTTGCCAGGAAAACCACAAATGGGGTCATGAGGAGCCAGACACAACTGAAAAATGACTGAACAAAAGAACAGGTATCTAGACTTAGGTCCTCTCACTTCAAATCCCAAGCTTTTTTCCAATATCCTGCCTGAGTAACAGGTGCCAGAATCAAGATTTGAACCCAACTCCTGTCATTCCAAAGCCAGTACTTTTTCTACCATACAACCTTTATTCTTTCCATTTTCTCCATAAAAATTGGGTGTGATGCTTTTCTGATTGCTAGTACAGCTGCTCAATAAAAGCTCATTCATCGAGAGTCAAAATTTAGGATCCTACTTTAATTTTCTACTAGCGTCATAGAGTGAAGTGTTGCACTTAAAAACTGAATTCAGATTCCTCCTCCATTGCTAACTGGGTAACCATGAGCATAACCTCTCTGAGCCCAGCTTTCTCATCTGTACAATGGGGATAATAAGGTCTGTAGCACCTACCTCACTGGGTTGTTGCAAAGCTCAAATCAAATGATGCGTGGAAAGCGCTTTACAGATCTTAAAGTACCCTGTAAATGTCATTATTTTTATTGTCTTCATCTTCATCATTTCATAGGTTTTAGAGAGTAATGAAGACAGAAATGATTACAGAACATTGCATATGAGAGGTTGAACTTGGATAATTTTAGCTTCCGTGTGGCTGAAAAGCCCAACAAAGGAAGCAGATTCATGTAGTTTGAATGCTACTTTCTAAGGGTATTAACAGTCAGATTTCAATCAGGCTGTGTGAGAAAGAACTGGTGGAGGGAGAGAAGGAAAGAGGAGAACACCAAATGAGGAGGCAAATTTGTAGCAAATGTTTCTGCTTCCACCTTAAATTTTGACTTCTAGTTAGATCGGTATTTTTTCCTGCTAGTTTCATGTTCTCGGATAAGCTAAAATCCTGACTCAAGCTGAAATCTGACACATTTCTTTTTAATACAAGATACTGGCCTTTATCCACCATCTTTTCTAATGTCTCTGAGGCGGCTGCTTCTTTGACACAGCCGAGCATGTCTTCGAAAACTTAAAGAGGACGGAGTTATTTCCGTAAATGTAATAGGAGTGTTCACAAAATCATCAGAGGATAAACTGCCTTTGTTCTTTTCCCTTTTCCCAAACATTATTTTCTTTTTTCCATTCCCTCCCTTTGTCCCTCCCTCTCTCTTCAGTGTCTACCACTATTTTTTTCTTTTTTTAGACTGGGGCTCTCTATTTCACCCAGACTGTGTAGCAGCCTGATTGTCCTAATTTTAATGGGGAAAAATAGGGAATCTTTAACCAGCAGGTTTTCTGACCAGGCCTGGTTAGTCCTTTTAGGTAGCCTAGTGGCTCTCCACTCCCAGGCATTCCCCATATCCATGTCACTAAGTACAGACACCTTGAAATCAAAGACTTCAGCAGTCTCTGCCTCTCCCAGCAGCAGGGATTGCAGATGTGTGCCAAGATGCCCAGCTTCATATCGTTGCTAAGTTATTTGAAAATAATACACTCTAGGCTGTATAGAAAACAAAAATAATTTTCCCATTTACTATTTCCCCTCCTCCAATCTCTTTCTCTAATAGCTAATTCAAGTTTGCCAACAAGCACACCAATAATTTAATTAGCATTTTCTAGATTATCTTTTGTCTTGTAACCACAGCTCTCATGGATGAGAATTAATATTCTAGTACTGCTATGGCTCTGTGCTCACCAGTACTGGTATTTTTAATAATGAAAATCATAGCCCATCTAACCTTATTCATCTTGCACAACTTTTGCCCATGCTATCATGTAAAATGGCCCTGGTGGCATGAGGGGTATCTTCCATTGTACTGGGGACCTTCCTCTGTCATTGTTTTTCATATTTCATGCATACCAACAGAGCACATGGGCTGCCATGGGATCACAGGGTTATAGATTTAGAACTGGAAAATGATAGATTCCAAGCCCTTCATTTACAAATGAGGAACTCAGGCCCAGTAAGCTTAGGTGATTTGTCCCTTCAGTCATGGCTTGCTCTTTCTCTGTGGCCGGACCATCTGATGTATTTATAACATGTTAAAAAGTCTGAAGGCTATTTTTTTCATTTATTTTTTTATTTAATATATTTAGTTTTCAGCATTGATTTTCACAGGGGTTTGAATTACAAATTTTCTCCCCATTTCTACCTTCCCCCCACTCCAAGATGGCGTATATTCTGGTTGCCCTATTCCCCAGTCTGCCCTCCCATCTG
>CM053627.1:172784649-172908889 GCA_028646595.1 Phalanger gymnotis
AAGCAATTCAACATGGGCCGCATGTGTATCATTATGTATAACCCTTCCACAATACTCATGTTGTGAAAGACTAACTATATTTTGCTTCTTCCTAACCTATCCCCCTTTATTGAATTTTCTCCCTTGACCCTGTCCCTTTTTGAAAGTGTTTGTTTTTGATTACCTCCACCCCCATCTGCCCTCCTGAAGGCTATTTTGAGAGATGCTTCTACTTCATCCCTTCACCAGAACCTATTGAGTGCAGAGGTTAAAATTATGCTAGGAAGGATCACCTAAACTTCATAGCCCCAGTGATTTCTCCAGTCATGACAGTCATGATCATGGACTATGAGCTGGAAGGATCTCATAAGCCATTGATTCTAACTGCTTCAATTTTATGGAAGTACCAGGAGTGATTAAGTTTCTGCCTGGGATCATACTGCTAATGTCTGAGATGGGATTGAAATCTAATGTTTTCCAGTGTTCAATGTACCCATGGTTCCTCTCTCCTTCCTTTCTCTTTCACATCCAATTTCATTCACTTCTCTCCTCATCTAATCTAACCATGACTTTGTTCTCTTCCAAAGATTCCCTCCAAAATTTTCTCAACATGTCAAATTTATTCTACATTGTCTTTCCCTGTCTCGGTATGATAAGGGTATCTTGCTATACTGCCTTAGGTCCACTGAAGTCTTATTTTTCTCCTTGCTTCCTCTTCCCTTCACTTTCTTCCGTTTTGCTGTCTCTATGCTCCCAACTCCTCTTTCCCCATCTGCAGTTCCTTTCATTTTTATTCTTCTCATCTGTCACTCTCATCCTTGACTGTTCTCACTTACCTGTGAGCTCCTCCCTCAGCTCTGGCAGTTTATTTCTTGTATACTTTCCCTCTTTCCTTAACCTCATAGTTTTCTTTTGTTCTAATCAATGTAATCCTCTTGCAATTTGAGGCAATTTTTCATCATGGATTTATATATAACCCTCTTTCTTGCCTAAATGACAACCTAAAGAATACCTGGATGCCCATGAAGACACAGCTCTTTAGGTCCCTCTCCTCTTCTGCTGCCCTTTCATGAGAATATCTTCTCGATTCCTATGTCATTCTCTAAACACTTCTCTGTCCACTTCTCTCACCATTTTTTACAATGCTTGGGTGCTATTGTCTGCTGTTCATCCAGACGCTTCAACATTTGGGTCATGGTCATCTTCTTTATCCTATATCCTCCTGCTATTAGTCTCAATGATTTTTCTCATCCTTATGAATGACCCAAAAGATTAGTTAATCAAAAGATTCTGAACTCTCCTCTGCTCTGATGGCTTTTTATCTCTACTCATATATCATCTATTCACCAATAAAACACAGGCTATTCACTAAGAAAAAAAATCTCTCTGATATTTTCACACATACCAAGATTGTTCTATGCTTGTAGAATGCTCTGCAGCATGAAGGACTAAACTTTGTATCTCCCTCAGCACCTAGCACAGTGCTCTGCATATAGTAAAACACTTTACAAATGTTAGGTTTAGGAATTAGACCTGTGATTTCATTGGCATATGGAAATACTAGGTGAGGAAACTTCTCCTACCAATGCAATGTTCTCTGGAACTTATTCTTAGAGAATTGCATTGTGAACCTGAGTGACTCGCCCATAGGTTCCAGGGCAGGACTTGAATACAGGTCTTTCTGTTTTCAAGACCAGTTCATTATCCACTATTCCATGCCACCTTTTACTTACAGCTGAATGGAATTGAAATTGTTCCTCCAACGAGAGACTACTAGATTATAAATCTACATAGGATTGTTTTAGTCTCCAGCATGATTGTCACTCAAAGCATGTCTCACCAACTCAGACCATAACCTACATACTCTACCTACAATAAACATCTTCTTCCTTAGTGTTAGTCTTTCACTAAGACCATCAAAATCTTAATCTCACCCACTTAATTATATCACTGAGCCCCAACCCCACCTGGCCTTTTTTCAACCAACCTAATTCCATGGGGAGTTATATAAACACCAACTTTTCTATGAAGTTATTCTTTCATTTCATGTTTGTCCACTTTCCCCTAAGCTTCCCCTACTCCTGCCCCACTGCCATTCAAAACCTGTTGCTCAGAGGACTCTTGAATTGCCCTATCAAAGGCTTTCAATCCTCTGGCTTCCGTTCTTCTCTTTTTGTTTTTAATCTTTTTCCACACTATAGATTTTCATGTGTTTGTCTCTCATTTTTAAAAAATTCTCTTTAGTGTAAAAGGCACAGCACTACTGACATGACTGAGCTATCTATCATCTATCTATCTATCTATCTATCTATCTATCTATCTATCTATCTATCTATCTATCTATCTATCTATCTATCTATCTGCAGAATAATATTATCAAGGGCATTTAGTTTTCCAGCAATAGTATCATAAATGAGAAAGATGTTTCTGGGTATCTGTAATTCAAAATACAAATGTTTAACATCAGTTGCTGCAAAGATTAAAGACTATAATAGGACTGGATTGGGCTCAGCTGCTTCAATAGACCAACAAACCAAGTTATCAGAAGGTCTCTGGAGATTCATAGCTGGGAGTCAGTGGAATGAGGAGGGGATAGAGTAATATATTTCTACCAGGTTCCACTCCCCTACTTGGATTCTTTTCATCCCATTTTCCACTTTTTTGAATACATTTTGAAAGGTATCACTTACTAAAACACCCAGCATAAATAATCTTTTTCCCCCACTGACATTATATTTATAGAATACATTGGTCAGCATGCTTTTCTTTCTAGACTTAGAACTATATATACATGTATATGTATATATACACACATATTATATATATATATATATTATAAAACCTTCATTTTGGTCATCCCTTTCTTATCAAATCAAATCAATTTAATTCACTTCTGATATGTAAATTATGGTAGATAATTGGCAGTAATTGATTCAAATTCCCAGCTACTCAGGTTTGTAGGAAAGGTTAATTACTTTACGTGGATAGACCCGTATGATGCTCTGAGAGCAGTATGTTTCTAGTTCTTGGGTCACAAGATATACTAGCCCAAGGCTACACAAGGCACAAGAATAATTTATTAATATGGAGACTCATTAATATTCTTCCCACTGAAGGGAGAAAGTTTCCATTCCTGGCTTTGTTATACACTCACTCTATCACCTTGAAGGAGTCACTTTACTTCTAGGATTGTAACTGGTCACACAAGAGGGAGGGTGAAGATAAATGAATTCATGTTTTTAAGGTGGTTTGAGCATCTTCTAATGAAAGGCACTGTAGAAATTCTAATTTTTATCATTTATTCCCACATCTATACATTCCATTTTAGCTATCTCCTAAATTGTCACCCAAAGAACTAATTAACTATTAAATGCATTTAAAAAGGGAAATGGAGAACTGAAATTTCAGTCTGAATGCTGAATGTTCTTCCTTTTCAGGACATATGCCTCATGATTCCAAAGGTATTTAAATGCAGATTTTTTTTGAGGAGACAGAGCTGAATGATACATTGAGTATGGTGTTTCTATTCTTGCTAAAGTTATGGGATGTTTATGGAGATCTGTAAACTTGCAAACTGCATGCTGAAATAGTTAGAAGTGCAGTCCATTGATCAGACATACATGATTATTAAACTTAGCAAAGCTTTTAGATTTTTATATGTGATAAACTTTTTTCAGCTAAAATAACTAGATGTGATTAGCATTCAAGCCATTTTGGTACTCCGTGAATGGAATACATTTTAGAGAGCTTTTTCAACACGCAAAAACTTATCAGAGATTATTTTAATTATTTTGTGATCTCTCTACAATTGATGCAATTTTTTGAATAGTTAAATGCAAAGGATAATGAATGTATTGTTCTTGATTTTGTTCGTGATCACTACTGACCACTTAATTGAACACAATGGTAGGAGAATAACAGGGAAAGTATATCTGCTGTTTGGCTCCTAACTTTTTCCACCGTGCCCATGAGCTGATACATCCTCTCCTCCTCTCCACTTTGGTTTCCTTTTATATGTTATTTTCCTGTGTTAGAATGTAAGCTACTAGAGGACAGGGACAGTCTTTCTTTTTGCTTTTATTATATTTGCAGCACTTAGCACAGTGCCTGGTGCATAGCAGGGAAAGAGGAAGAGAATTAGCATTTATATCGTACCTACCATGTGTCACACACATTATTTCATTTGATTCTCATAGCAACCCTGCCAGGGAGGTACTGTTACACCCCCAGTTTACATATGAGGAAACTGAGGCAAATAGATGTTATGGGGCACACAGTATCTAAGGCTAGATTTGACCTCAGGTCTTCTTGACTCCAGGCCCAGCACTACATAGCTGCATCATTAAAGGACTAATAAATGCTTGACTTGACTTGCTAGGACATTTGCCATGTATGGTCAACAAATCTGTGATCTTGTTTATTTGAATGTTTTCTCCAAAGCTGTGGGTTACCATCCATCTAAGCCTGTCTATCTTGTGTAACTATTTCCCATGTCCTCCCTTAAGTGTGCCACAGGGTTTCTCTCAATGGGCTATAGGCCTTCCTTGCTTTCTCCTGAAATTGCAAGGATACCAATTAAACATGCAGGCTGTCTATCTGTTCTCCCCTGCTCTCACTGTGGTTGGTCCAATTTTAATTATGTAGATTGCAATTCTGAAAAGAGTCACTCAGAACTATTAGTGGTCTATGACCTTGTAACGACTAGGAAAAGAAGTCCTATAGTAAGGCCTGTACCACAGAGACATTATTCTAGTGGACATCTTGCCATCCTGTGGCTCACCCTCAGTTCTAAAGCTTCTGTCTTAAGTAGCCCTGGAGGAACCCTGAGTAGGCAGCTAATATCCCTGGTTATTTCTGGAATGCTGTTTTATTTTGAGAATATTCATTCTCAACAAAGGTTGAAGGTATGTACCAGGGCATATCTCATAAGTACATTACCAGATAGAAGGCAGATGAATGGTAGATTTGTCCCAGAATCATGCCAACTTCTCACTAGAGATACTCCTCAATTAGACTTTAGGCCCTCTAGATTGAGCAAGAATAAAGTATGACTCCTGAGCAAATGCCTGCAATCTATGACTTTTGAGACATCAGGAAAAGTGATTGTTGATTTCACTCATTTTGCTACTACAAACAGACAGATCTCTGCAGCATAGATATGGTAAAGCAAAAAAAAAAAAACAAAATTTGAATGAATGTTGCAGGATGATTATAAAAAGGCTTAAAAGTAAAAAAAAAATAAATGGATTACAATAAATGTTAGGATGTTATGTGGCTGCAGGAATATATTAAATATTTCCCAAATCTTAGTAAGTGATTAATTTTGACTCAACAGTTGATGTAAATAGCTGTTTGCTGTGCATGTCTTCATTTTACAGTCAAGAGAAGACTCAGAAAATGTCACTGTTTATCCTCTGAAATGCCTTGTTTTATAAAACAAGAGTGGAAATGGGCTTGGTCCACATGGTTTTTATAATTCTCAGCCTGCTAGATCTACTCCCTAACGGGCATACCAGAATTCAATATAAAATACTTTAAAAGTGATCCTTTATGGAAATTTGGAGAACTGTATTTCCTCTCAGAAAACAGAAAACACTTTTTATTATTTTAAATAATAATGAAATGATTCTGATTTAGCTACTTGTGACTGGGTAGGAAACTTAGATTTTGATTTTAGTTTAAGGGAATAATCCAACAATTAATTTACCTATGTAAGGGGCCTTTGCTACCTCAAACAGATCAGAAAGAAAGACATCTGATTTGCTTGGGATTTCTACTGAGGTCCTGGGGCTCAAAACATGATGCTGACTGAATAACCTGAGTGCTTGGTGGTATCTTTCATTAAGACAGATATAGTATTATGAACCATAATTAAACAATTTAAAATCTAATTAAGCCCATTTTCATTATGATTTATTAATAAGACAATTCCAAAACACTTTGGGTCAAATCGTGTCTACCAAGCAATTTAGGTAATATTCTAACTCTCCAACTTTTTCCACATGTGTGCATGCGTGTGCACATACACACACGTACACACGCGCGCACACACACACACACACGCTCATATATCACTGTTAGGAGTCACAATGCTCTTTAAAAATGTAGCTTTCTCCAAATAGTGGCATTTTAAAGGGTGGTCACCACAGAAGCCAAGAGTGAGGGTCAAACACCAAGGAACAATTTCCATACCACTGACCTCTAAGGAGCTCATGGATATCGTTGATCCAGTTTCACTTCTTGCTAGTCCTGCATTGTCATCCAGTTCAGAGGCCATGAAGTTCTTTACAGCTGTGCGAGGCTCAAATGGCAAACTCTGCATATGTTCCTGGGGTGCAAGGTGCTGATCTAAATTCATACTGAACTGGTCCATGACAGGGGGATTCATGTTAAATTCAGGATTGACTTTGTAGTGCAACAGCCTTTCATGAGGCAAGGTTTCCATGCCAATATTCAGTTTACTGTCCTCTTTCAATGCTGATTGGGCATTAACAGAGCTTCTGGGCATCACTATGTAGTCACTTTCCACCATTCTTTCTTGAGGATGTACTATGTCCATATCTGCCCCTCTCAAATTATCATCCGTGCATAAGTACACAGTTCGCCGTAACTCACTGTTATCTTTTTTCAGACACTGATTAGCCAGCTCATTCATGCTCATTGGCATATGCAGACCTGTGGGCTGCTGAATGATGACTTTGGAAATGATGTTCCCAGGCAAAGTTGAATAGCTCAGGCCCTCTGGATTTGTTGCCTTTTCTTCTTCGTCATCATTCAGAGAAATCCGAGATAGTGTTCCTGTTATCGTAGCTGCCCGGCAGGGCCCAATATCCTTATGAAGAACTGTAATTAGAATACAACATTTTTGCAAATGAAAGTCTTTGTACTTTTAAAGTCATTTATTTTTCATTAGTGCCCTCCTTTGTTTTTCTCTTTGGCTGTTTTGTTGTGATTTCCTTTCCTTAACAACTTGTACTCAAACCCTATTTCGCTACTTTATTTAACGTGGCATACAAGAAGCCCTGAGTCCTCATAAGCTATGCTAGAAGAACGTAAGCTCGGGCTGGTTTTTATCAAAATGGGAAATCTTTCAGTGTAAAGAGTCATCTGAGGAAGAACCCATCCAAGTGTAGGAAGTTTTGTCAACCATGATATTGGCCATCAAGTGATTATTTTTTTTTAGACCACATCGCTCATTATACTATCTACTAAAAGTGTGGGGAGCTAAAGATCTGTTGATAGAGAGAATATATATACCCTGATGAAGTCATGGATTTTTCAAAGTATTAGGATATTCTTTAACAACTCTAAAGTGCTTCTTTAATTAAAATTATATTTTTATATGTTGTTTATAAATTATCTTTATAATTTCCTACAAAGATGAGACTTGTTATATAAATTTAAACTACTCTTTATACCAATATGCTATATTAACTCTGGTAACCCATTACTTTAAGTAGAAGCTTGCTTTCTGAAAATTTGATAAATAGCCTTAAAAATTGCAGCACACAGTAACATATGAGCAACTCAGTGTATAATCTCTTAGAAAAAAAAGAACAACAGAGTATAAGTTAGATTTCTCATCAACCCACCCTATAATCTTCTTGTGGAATTATGGACTAGTTCATGCTTTTAAAAATGTTCATTATTTTTCTCTACAAATGCTCTATAACTAGTAATCATTATTAAATTATCTTTTGAATAGAGATAATTAGGAATGAACATATTTATGCCAGTAATTCCTATCTTGCTTTACCTGATGAATTCACTAAAAATTGTGTTACTGAAAATTAATGAGCAGTTATCCTCTGAAGTCCATCTGGTCAAGTGGGTACAGGGAACAGAAGTATTTATCATATTTAGCTTTAAATACAAAAAAAAAGGTTTTTTATATAACAAATCCTGGTGCTCTAATTCCCCAGAAGGTATATGAAAATCACCAACTGAGTTTAAATAGATAAGCAATTTAAGCCTCGGTGACTCACCTTTATTTCATAAGCCTTGGAGAAAAAAAAAGTAACTCAGGAAAGAAATAGAGGCCTTACCAGGATTTAAAAATGGAGGACAAATGGGTAGCCAAAAAAATTAATCATTTTCCAAATGAAATTATTGTCAACCCCCAGGGTGCATTGACTCTATTTCAAAAGAAAGGCATGTTATTTTCAAGAGGGAAGTGCTCTAATTCAAGCTTGGTTTTGCTCAATGGTCTGTTTTGAAATGTCCTGTAGGTATATATGTGACAGTGGTGCTATAACTTCCTCCACCCCGAAAAACCATCATCTTTCATTTCTGTTCAACACGATCCCACAGACCTGACTTTGCAGTCTTTCCAAAATGGAGACAATCTGTTAACATTTATTTTGGTTTATATACTATGGAATTTATTGTTACATTGTCTCCTCACAAAGGCTTTCACATATATTACATTTATCTTCCAATTATCAAATAAAAGAATTACTTTCTATGTACTAAAACACAGGTAAAGTTTTTGAGTATTTGCCACTTTTGCAAATTGGTAATTATTACAAAGAAAAGCCTTAAATATAAGTTTAAGCTTATATCATTCATCTTGCACCTTTCCATCAGAAAGAAACTATCCAGTTATTTCATTAGATTTCTTAATTTTAGATGCTGAAATCTTATCATATGCACATCAAACATTTTAAAATTAGCTACCATTTCATTTGGGTTTCCATTTTAGTCCTCTGCAGGAGGTAAAGTGACCTGGGATTTAAAAAAAATCTATTTCCATATCTTTTAAAATAAAGCACAAGTAATGAATGGTAGTTAATGAGCTAATGTTTGGGTAATGATTATATAGCTAATAGATTTCAAGAAAGTAAAAGTAATTTTTAAACCTTTCGGATCTCACAGAACACTTTAAAATTTTTTCAACTATTAGTTACATGCAAAAATAAGGCAAGAACCTAGAGAGGTAGAATTTCTAGAAGAGCGATGGCCATCAATAATAATGAATGTATAATTGTCACTATCTAGGACAATGGATTTGGAATCAGATTCGAACAATGAATAAGAATTCATTAAGCTGTTACCATGTACATGTACTGTGGTAACTACTGGTAAAACAAAGAAAAAAACTTGAATAGTTCTTGCCCGCAAGGAACTTATATTTGAGTGGGAGAAACAACATGTATATTAATAGGCACATATAAGTTGCATACAGAGTTGATAGCAGTTAGCCTTAGATGTAATGCACAGGGGTCTGAGAAGACCTGGGCTCAAAACCTCCATCTGTTATTACTTGCATTACCTTGGGCAAGTCTCTTAATCTCTCTAAGGCTTTATTTCATCATTTGTAGAGCCAATCTTCTATTGTCGTCTGTACTTTTAAAAGCAAGTCATTCTGTACTTTCAAAAAATTCAGGTGAAGGCAACCATAAAGCTAACTTTTCCCATATATGAGAGGCATATCAACTATTTATATTTTCTTTAAAAGTATACTTATATTGTGTGTTGGCATATAAACATGTGTGAATCACACACTCATATGTATCTATAAACACACTTTATATATGCCTACATATATGGTCAATCAAGAAGCATTTATCAAGTGTTCATTATTGCCAGGTATTGTGTTAAGTGATGGAGTTACAAAAAAAAGATAAGAACAGTTTCAGTCCTCATGAGATTTACATTTTAAAGGGAGAGACAACATGTGAATAATTAGGATTTTCTGATTTGGGCCTGACTGTGAATAGGACCCTGGTGGTTTATGTCTAACATTAGACCAAAATGAAAAAGTTGTAAGTCATTCAACAGTCAATAAAAATAGTTTGTTTAGCTAAAGCAGGAGAAGGATAACGTGCTATAGTCAACAAGGTTGTGCACTTAGAAACATTTTGAGAATATTCTGCTGAGTAAAGATCCCTTGCCTGACTTCCCCATCATGGTCCACTAGTCAAGCATTAGAGAAGCCTTGGAGTTTCTCATGGCTATTTTGTACTCAAGAGACTATGAAGTGATGTCAGCAGCCTAAATTTTAAATGCCTTGAGCCAATCAAGTTTTGAGTATGATTAGAATACCTTTTAAGGAAAAAAACCAGCTTAACTTGCATAGAAGAAGTGTTAGAAAATTGTTCTCACTGTGTAGGTATATACAAGATATCTAGACAGTATGTAGAGTAGATAGAAAGTAATAGGAAGGGGAAAGTAACTAGAGAAACTTGGAAAGGACTCCTGAAGAAGGGAGGATTTGAGCTGAGGCTTGAAGGAAGCCAAGGAAACAAGGAGGCAGAGCTAGGGTAAGGAAATCATTCCAGGCATGGAGGACAAATGCAAAGGGATGGGAGTATCCTATTCAAGGAACAATCTTGCTGGATTATAGTGGGTATGGAGGGGAGTAAAGTGAAAGAAGACCGGGAAGGTACAAATGAGTCAGGTAATGAAGATCCTTACTGCCAAATATAGGATTTCATATTTGGTATTTTCAGTTTTGGACACACTGACATCAAGATATCAGTGGGACAGCCAGTTTAAGATGCAGTACACACAGATCTAGTGTATATACATACATACATATATATATATATATATACACACACACACACACACACACACATACACACAAACACATATGTATGTATATATATATGTATCTGTGTGTGTATAAATATATGTATATATGTGGGATGAAAATGATAGGAATTAAAGCCCAAGATATGAAATATAATAGCAAGAGAACACCTTGCTGAAATACCTCAAATTATCTATGATTTCACTGGTGGGGGTACATCCATTACCTGTTTCTCTCAGTATCCCTGTAATAATCACTGGCCACCTAGTCACCAACTATTGTCATTTTGTACCTCCCATTCTCTCATCCTTACCTTTCTCAACCATACCCAACCCATTTTCCTACTCCAGCTCTACCTATGGATTTCACTATGCCCTCTAGAATTCCCCTAATCTTCCATAGTGAATAAACTTCCCTGCATCCTGTATCTCTTTTTCTCACATCTTCACATCCATTTGGCTTTATGGAGACCCAGGTGACACTGCAACCCTGATCATCTTTTCCATCACTTACGCTCCTTCCAAAATACTGGTCCAGGAGGAAGGGGGAGAGAATTGGAATACTCTTTGCTCTGCCCTGCTTCTTCCAAATGCTTTCTTTGCAGCCATGACTCAACAATGTTCCTGTGACAAAGTCCAAAATGTTACAAATTATCTCCCCCACATACTTTTTTTTTAAAGAATGGAGGTTCCTGTTTATCAGACCCTGGTCATTCATCCTCATTTTTCAAGGAATATAGGTCAAGGACTGGCTCAGAATCTTTCTTAAACCTCACTATTACCCTCAAGTATTTCACTTTCTTAATAAAAACTCTGACATTAATCTGACCACAGCTTCCTATCATTCCATTATAACACTCTTCCTCAGTCCTTTTATGCTTATTCTACACTTTCATAATGATCTTCAATCATAAGTACATTTTCAGGCCATAATCACACTGACTTTTTTCCCTCTTCAAATTCAACACTTCAACTCTACACATCCATCAATGCTCAAACCCCTTGACCTACCACTATTTTCCTTTGCGGTCCTCAGCCATGGATTTTTCCAACCGTCTACTTTCTCTGTTCTTGCTCTCATGCTGCTGAATAGAGCTGGAGGAAGTCACAAAACCATGCTGCCTGTGTACACTATAAATTCAAGTAATCTAATTTCAACTTGACCTTGACGGCAGCAAGGCAGACCTTTTATTCTTCCCTAGTTAATTCCTTATTTTGCTACCTCAGAAGTTATTCCAAACCTTTTCTTTTCTCCTCAAGCCTCTTACATCTTCCCCCTCTCTCACTCTACCAAAGAACTTGTTGCCTTACTTTACTTAGAAAATTGAGGCCATTTTATGCAAACGCCCTATTTCCTGCTTTTCCACATCACCTCTACCTGCTACTTTCCCCCAGTCTCTGATAATGAGGTCACCATTCTCTTTGTCAAAGCCTCTACACAGGTATGTTGTAAGTCTCAAATAATATTATGGATGTAAAGTATTTTTTCCAAACCTTAGGCTGCACATGTGCATCTTCTTCTCCTTCTTCTTTTTCTGTCACCAGACCTCCAGTCTGGTGGTGATTTCATTCCCTGAGGCTTCTATGGTGCTGTTGACTGTACGTGTATTTTTGATATCCTTTTCTCCTCCCCAATCCCCCATTTTCTCCAGGAGACTGACCTCTCAGTTATCCCCTTTCTCCTTCTAATCTTTGAGCTCTCGCTTTCTACTTGTTCTTTCTCTACAGTTGTCAAGGGCCACCTAAATTTCAAAACTTTTGCTAGACACTACCATCCCCATCAAGCTGTTATCATATATCTTTCCTCTCTTTCTCAGACAAATTCCTAGGGAAAAAATTGTCTACACTAGTTTGCTCCACTTCCTGTCGTCTATTTCAATGCACCATGTTACCTCAACGTCAAAATAAACTGGTCACTCCACAGTTACCAAATATCTCTTAATTACCAAATTTGATGGTATTGTCTTAGTTCATATTCTTGACTTGCTTGGCACTACTGATATCACACTTCTCCGAGATACTCTTTTTTTCTGAGTTTTTATAACATTACTCTCTCCTAGTTCTCCTAACTCTTTGATAGCTCATTTTTAGTCTCCTTTTGTTGGCTCATCACCCATATCACATACTCTAACATGCATCATAATTTTCTCCTAGGTCTCAACTCTACATTCTTTCTGTTGGTCACCTCATCAGCTCCCATGGATTTTCTATGCAGATTGACACTTTTACACCCAATCTCTCCCCTAAAATGCATTGCTGTTTTTATCATCTCTTGCTTAGATTGTTGCAATAGCCTCCTAACTTGTCTCACTGCTCCAAGTCTTTCCTCAACTCTATCCTTTCCTCCACATAGCTGCCAAAATTATTTTCCATAAGCACAAGTATGATCATGTCTTTCTCCTATTCTGTAAATCCCAGTGGTTCTCTATTCATTCTGGAATAGACTGCCAGCTGTTTAGTTTCTAAAGGCCTTCATCACTTAGCTCCAACCTAACCTTCCAGCATCACTGTGCATTACTCCCCAGCCAGTCAAATTAGCTTCGTTCCTCATGCATAACATTCTTATGTCTTGTCTCTATTACCTTAGTATTGGCTGTTCTCCCTACCTAGGATGCAATACCTAGTCACCTCTGCCTCACAAAAGCCCTCTTTCTCTTCAAGAAACAACTCCAGCATCATCTTCTACAGGAAGCCTTTCTTGATCACAATCCCCCAACTACTAGTGTACACTTCTGCAAAGGCCTTGCATTATTTGTATTTCTTATCTTTAAATTCATTCTACATATTTATGTATTTATTGTCTCTCTGTTAAAATGTAAAGTCCTCTAGAGGAGAGATTCTTTCATTTTTTTAACTGCATTCCCAGAATCTAGTATAATACCTGTCACAAAGTAGGTACTTAATAAAGATTAATTACTTATGAGGTTTTAATTCTTCCAAATCTTAGAATGTAGTTTTGTGAGTTTCTATGAACAAAAATATTAATCTCCTCTTAGGTAAGGAAAAGAATACCTCATTACCTCAAATGCATTCAGGTCTCACAATCCAGGGCATATCACATTTCAGGCTACTGAGGTTTTAGAGAAGATGATAAATGCTGTATGACTATGGCACATATTTGACTCAATTTTCGGCAATGTGTCAAATGTGATCTGCAAAACTTTCATGCCAATAAGTATTGAATTTTAGGCATCTGTAATGTTAATGGAAACAGGAAGATCTTCCCCGTCCATTAATAGGCCTATGTGACCACATGTGTTTAATCACGGATGTTTTGCTGCTTTGAACTTCGGCCCAGCCGTGATACATCCTGAGTCACCTAGAGCCCATTGCGGGAGGAACTTGGCTAAAGAGGAACTTACTTAAATGGGAAGCTTGCTTAGGGGGAGGCTAGCTTGCAGGAAGGCTTTCACGCCTTTTGGTACTAAGCTAATTAGGCCCTGAGTCACAAGGATTGTGATGCCTTCTGTTTATTCAGAGTCTCCCCACCACTACTCAGATGTATCTTTGCTCCCCCTATCCAGTGGTGCATGTAGGTAGTTGTATTACCTTGTTCAGACAGCTGGAGCCCTGTCTGTTGATCTTTGTGCTAATTTCTCTGCTTGTGTTTTCTCCATATTCAGGGTGATGATCTTTCTCCTGAACTAATGAATGTAACTTACATAAGATTGTTAACCCCTTAAAGTTGCTTTTACTTTAAGAATAGCAGATCAAAGAATCTGTGCTAGCAGGCCATCCTGGGTGGGCCAGGGTGCTGTCACAGCATCCTACAGAGTATCTGGAGAAGGGCAACTAGCAATGGTAAAGCAGTCTGGAAATGATGTCATAAACAGTTTTATAAAAGCAAAAACAAAGGGAAGACTTAGACATGTATTCGGTGGTTTTCATATGCAACAGGGAATAGACAGTATTGCTCCAAGAACAGAACTATGAGTTTTGGGTGAAAGTCGCTAGGAGGTGGAATGTCCTAACCATTATTGCTGTCTAGCAATGGAATAAAGCAATGGATTCTTCATTACTTGAAGTATTCAGAGGCAGCTTTTATGGAGCCTAAAAAGGGAATTCTTAAATGGCACTGGGAAAGAGATTGGACTGACTCTAAGTTTCTAGCAAAGCTAAGATGCTGTAATTCTACATGGACATTTTAAATACATTTATTTATATAATTAAATATGTGAAATAAACATAACTAGAAATGATGTTTGTGCTAGATGAAATTTCCCAACTTTTTTTAATAACAGAAATAACATTTGAACCATCCAAAGATCCTTACCTGAACGGCAAGCAATGTCCACGTCCTTTTCAAAATCTGTCTGTAACAACAAATAATAAGGCATAACAATGATCACTTAGTGGGAACTTCATTTTCACTTCCCAGATAATCTGAAATTTTCAGATATCTGACTAGACAGGGGAGTTTATTCTTTTGTGCAAAAAGAGAGAATATTTTCTTAAGAACAATTAGATTGTTTTCAAGAATACTGTCTAGACACAAAATATTAAATAAAAATGACTGGAGATGGCATGACATTTTAAATAAGATAACATAATACATAGTGACTTCTTTATCGAGGCTGTTGACCACCATATTAAATATGATTATGATTTTAAGGAGAGAATGTTAGGGCCATTTTATAAACAGTAAAAATGAGAGCCGGTTGCAAATCACATTTCTATAAATGTCTTAAATTAGACTTGTATTTTATTTTAAATGGCAACATTTAATATATTGTTTATGATCGTATTTCCTGTAATGAAGCCAAGGTTGCCTCTCTTTGTAATCAAAATATCCCTTCAAGTTATCTTTTTTTTTCCATTCTCAAGTAATAAGAAAGGGTCTCTAGCTTAATGATTAAATTTTATCTTTTAAAAATTGTCAAGATCATCTGTTATAGTTAAATAAGTACAAATCTGGTAAAAAAAAAACCATAACCTTCAATTTATTTTAGTCCAATCTTTATATTTTCCCTGTACTTAAAAAAGGTAATTGCATATAAAACCCCAATTATTATGTTAATAGTTCAATTTGAGAAAAAAAAACTAAAGTGGTTAATCTGGCCCCATGCTACTTAATGTCATCTTTGAATTTTCTAAAGTTAAAAACTTGTGTGTGTATGGGCACACAATTTTTTTAAGTATCGACTCTTCCCATATTTTAGTTAATGGTGTCTAATTTGGCCTCTTTGAAATGAAATAAAGAGGCTCTGAGAGTCTATGAAATACTGTTAACCTTTTAAAGACCTAGAATATCAGTCTCATCTGTTTCTAAATTGGTTGTCGAGGCAAATCCAAGTGGTCATAATTAAAGTATGCCTTCATTCAACAAGTGTTGTTACCAACTCTACAATTCCCTAGGTGTTCTTTCTTTGGAAAGAACTCAACCCATTATGCTTTGAAGACAGCAAATAGTATGCTGCCCATTATATTCTCTTTTCTAAATAAACACCAGAGACTTTTCTGTAAAAGTTTAATCCAGTTATTCCTTCCAAAAAGCAATCACCAGGATCACGAGGTAGTAGGAAAGAAGGTAATAAAAGAGCAATATCTAAACATTGGCAACCCTGGAATCCTAGTACGCCAGATAAGAATTTAATAAATGATGAATATTGTAATATTCTTCAAGTAAAGATTAATGAGACAAAAATTAACTCACTCATTGGGTCTTGCCTATTATTTTTTCACTATTAAGGATATTTGTTTTTTCTCTTTAAAAAATTATTGCTTAGTGACACTTTTAAGGACAGAGTAAAAACTCACCATGATTTGGGCATGTCCATTAGGGAAAGAACTTGAGGAGTCTGCATTGATTGGATCTTGGCAGTTTCTTAGCCGACATCTAAATGCATCTTGAACCTGTGAAAAGGATGACAAAATATTGATTTTTCTCTGCTTTCATATAGTGACTTAAGCATGAAGTGAACAAAAGCTTCAGTCTTATGATCTAATGCTCACTTTGTCATGACACCTTAATGCAAATATGTGAATTCTTAGGCTTTCTTCTCCCATAGGGAGATTTATAGTTTACCAGATAGTCAGTCTATGGAGATAAGAACTGAGAACTTTGCAGCTATCGATAGGGTTGTATCTGGCTCAGCACTAATAATTCTTCTGTCTGACCATCAGCATGCCAAAGGGCAGATTGATTCCCACTGTTAAAAACAATATGTATGTCCTGGACAGGAAATTTACTATCCTGTTTGGCAGAATCTTCACCAGAATTTGAAATGTTGTGAGAAATGTGATAAATCCATGATCTTCCTATAGGAGGAAGATTTAGAGGTTTTTTTTTTCCTTCCACTGTCCATGTAGAGGATGCTCAGAAAGAAAATATCCTTTCTGCCTTTAGGGCTTAATAACTTGCTGTATGTGAAGAATGTGTGCTAATTCTTATTGCTCATGCTGTTAAAAGATAGTCCTATTGTAGAGATGAAGTCAAGAAGTATGAAAAGATAGAAGAATATGATCATTTTAATTGCATGCTCCTTCTGCATTTAAGGATTCCTTTCAGGTGTCGATATATTATTGGACTCACAGAATCCACTCTAGTAGGTATTTAGAGACAATCGTAATGTAATAGAGTACTTGATTCAGAATAATAGGCTCATAGATTTACAGCTAGAAGGGGCTTCAGAGGCCATTCAGTTTAATCCTTTCATTTTATTGATAAGGGGACTGAGGCTCAGAGAGAATGAGTCACTTGCCCAAGGTCACACACGTAGTATCAGGAGATAGATTGGAACTCATATCCTATGCCTCTATGGCTGGTGCTCCTTCCTCTGTGTTGTGATGCATATTCATCTTTCTAACCCTGGCTCTAGTTAGGTATCCAGTGGGTTTGGTGGTGCAATGGATAGTGTGCCAGGCCTGGAGTCAGTCATCTTCCTCAATTCAAACCTGGCCTCAGACACTACTAGCTGTGTGACCCTGAGCAAGTCATTTAACCCTGTTTACCTCAGTTTCCTCAACTGTAAAATGAGCTGGAGAAGGAAATGGCAAGCTGTTCCTATATCTTTGCCAAGAAAACTCCAAATGTAGTCACAGACAATTGAACATGACTCAATAACAACAGTCCAATAGGTAGTTACCTTTCGCTCTTGGAGCTTCTTTCTTCATCTACAGACTTATATAACTATTGTGAGAAAAATGCTTTGAAAAATCTTATAAAAAACCAAATCAATCTGACTCTTTACAATGTTGTTAAATGCATTAAATAAAATGCATGGAAATATGAAGGAAATAAATTTTATTTAAATATGTTAGAATGTAGAATTATTAGAGTATTATGAACAAAAACCATTTGACAGAGTAGAGTGCAGGTTAAGAACCCCTGCCCTAGAGAAATAACTTCTAGAGAATGAGTGATAATCTGACACTACCCTCCACCCCAGGAATGGATTGGAAACTGGGCAAGATAACTTCCTTATACTACACATCTTCAGACATAATAATAAAAGTACATGTTCTTTGAAGCCTAGTTTGATGTTTTTTCTTTGTCAGTTTTTGGGAAATAGGCTTAACTGCACTAGATTTTTCCTATGAGTGACTTATTACTGAGAGAAATAAGTCCTTTTCCTGATACATTCAAGTTTTGGGGTCCTCGTGGTCCACTTTGGAAGCTACTTCCAAATTAGACTAAATGGCATGGTTAAGGATCTGATATATTTCATGAATTCAGTCAATAAACCCACAGAGTAATAGAAGAAATTTTGTCTGATCATCTATTTCTATGGTCTTCAGAAACAAGAATGGATAAAGGCAGTACTAAAAGCATATGCTTTTATTTATGCTTATATATGCTTATATTTAAGACAATCCACAGAAGAGAAGTAGTCAGAACAATCAGAATATGCTAGTTGTCTGCAATTGTGCCTTAGGGCAATTGCAAATGGGACACATTTAAAAAAATGGAATAAATAATATTTCAGGAAGGCTGCCTTAGGGGATCTTGGAATGGGGATGACTTTTGCTTTGTTTGTCTTAATGATCAACAACAGAGGTGTCAAACATGTGCCTTGCTGCAGCATGTGGCCCAAAACACTCTTCAGTGTGGCAAGAAACAGATTAAAATGTAACTGGAAAAGATTGAACAAAATACATACAAATGCAATAAAACACAGATAATATTACATTTTGAAATTGTCAATATGCAGCCAGCAGGGATCCTTTTGTACAATTAAGTGCTCCCTATTTCTATTTGAGTTGGGCACCACTGCTTGACAAGATACATGTTGAAAGGTTTCCCTAAAAATATCATGCATTTATTTAATGACTCCTCTGTGATCATACTTTATCTTCCTGACCTTCAAAATGGGGAAACCAGCCAAAGATTTGGGGCTGAAGTCAAAATATGAAAGTATTTCTGCAAGATTCTCTTCAAAATCCAGCAATTTTCTCATCTGTGTAAAGGGAGATGATTCCAGCTCTAAATTTTCTAATCCCAGGATCCCACTGTCATTTCAAAAGCTATATGAGAGTTTCAGTTATAGTACTAAATTTTCTGGAACGTTCAGGCAGAGATACCTCCCTGTCCCTGGTGATAGAGTGGTTAAAGCACTGTATTGGAGTGAGGAATATATGAGTTCAGTTCCTGATTCAGACACCTTCTAGTTGTATCACCTTGGGCAAATCACTTATTCTCTGTCTTCATTTTCTAATCTCTTAAATGGGCATTAAAAACACCTACCATACAGGAAAAAAGGGTGAGGATAAAAACGGCATTTGCAAAGCACTTTACAAACTTTAAAATACTACATAAATGTTAGCTATTATTATTTATATAGATTTACAAGTTGACTTAACAGAGGAGTTTATTCAATATCCCCATCAGTTCCCACAGGGAGAGAAATCTTAGAAATTAACCAAACAGTCTAATTAAACTATTCTTAAATAGTCAGTCCAATATGCCAGAGGTGGAGGGTGGGAAAAAGACAAGATTGGATAATACCTTGAATAGGGAATGTATTCTTATGTTCAGCTCAATCACCTTTATTAAGACCTACCATGTGTTGAATATCTAGCTAGGCATTAGAAAGAAAAAAGTTTAGATATGGTCAGTGAACATCTGGAGTATATATACTATCTTCAGTTCTGGGGCACACAGGTTAAGAACACTGATAAATTGGACAGCTGTTAGATGAGAGCAATCACTATAATGAAGGGCTTTGAGTCCATGCTATATGAGGATAGGTTGGAAGCACTGGGAACAAAAAACCAAAAGAAGAGAAGATTCTGGAAGCAAGGTGTAGTGGAGGGAGTTCTGATGTTAGCTATGTCCAAGTATTCAAAGGGCTTTCATTTTTTTTGGACCTAGAGCAGAACCACAAGCAAAAGGTGCACATTACAAAGTAGGAATCTAGGCTTGAAAAAACTTCCTAAAGATTAGTGTTATTCAAAAGGGGAATGGGCTCCCTCAGGAGGCAGTGGGTTTTCTCCTTCATTTGAAATTTTTAAGCATAGGCTGGAGGATTATTTGTTGGATATGTTCTAGTAAGGATTCCTTTTCTGGTTGGGTTATCTAAAAAACTGTTGAGGACCCTTCCAACTTAAATTGTGTGATGAGATATCATTTCTACCTTCATGAAGCTTAACATATAGTAAGGGAAGGATGCCTCCAAAAACCACTATTCTGAAAGAAGAACAGGACGTATCTACATACTATTAAGCATTCATAGATCTAGAAATTTTGGACACAATTTTTTTCCAGTTTTTTTCTGGTTGGTACATATCAGGTAAATATAGACAGATTCTTCTTTGGGAGCTGGCTGTGGTGCTTTAGGAAGATATAAAAATAATTTAAATTTATGGCTTGGTAGAAAACAACAACGACAACATTATAGTTGGAGGAGAGAAAAGGAAGCAAGATTTTAGGATGGCACATCTAGACTAAAGAGAATTTTTAAAAAATCAAATATAATCAGAATTCATATCTGAGTTGCCCCCCTTTTTTGACGGAGAAATGATAAATTTCTGTCAAAGTTCATAACCATAGCCTTCAGGGATTTTGAAGCAATGAACACTTTTTGCCTTTATTAATACCCTCATCTCAAAATAATAGAAGTAACTCTGATTGCAATCCTTTAATTAGACTATAAATTCCAATAGGACCTGGACTGTGTTTCATGTAAATTTCTCTCTAAGTTCTTAGTTTGGTATGAGATTAAACCTGTGATTTCCCTCTGCCAGATGAGGAACCTCCCTCTATCAATGCATATTGGTACCTTCTCTATAATTCATATTCATAGAAGTTGTTAATAAATGTTGAATTGAATTTGTTATTTAATCTCTCATATGTGGTTTACAATGGATTATGAATTAGTCAATGAGTTTAGGAGGTGCTACAGATGAATCATTTTTTAGGTAATGATTTAACACAGTTCTATATCTTTCAGTTGTTTCAAAATTAATTGAAAGTTTCTGCTTCTAGTAACAATAAAGTCTTTAGTAGCAGCTGTTCATATTTGACTAAAAAAACAAAACTGTCTTGACTAAAAAAAATCCTCCCCCCAAATTATTGTTGTAGAGCTAGAGGTGATCTAGTCCAGCCCTCTCACATTTTATAGATATGAAATTTGAGACCAAGGAAATAGGGCAAGGTGGTAATAGGCAAGGTCGTTGGACTCTAGCCAGTGCTTGTTCCCCTATATCATGCTGCCTACTATAAATTATGGGACATGTGAAAACTGAATTTCACTTCTTTCAAAATACTTCCCTCTAGGTTTTCCACTTCAGATGAAGTTCTAGTGCTGTCTAGGTTTCAGAACATTAAGAATATCTATACAGTGAGAGAATAACTAAACTGGATATTGGGGTAAGTATTTCAATAGTTTTAAAATCTTTAGGGCTTTAAAATAAAATTATGGGATAATACAAAAATGGGCACAAGAAGGCTGTAACTCATCTTAAACAAGGCATCATGAAGAAGTGTAAAGGTATGCCTTTTGAGAACTATATGATAGAAGAGGAACTGGTTTTGTGGTGAGAGCAAAAGATAACTAGTGGCCAGCTCTGATACTCTGCTGGTATCATTGTCATGCTCAAGGCAGGCCTCCAGCATTTTGCATAGACCCTTTTTGGCAAACTCATGAACAAGGGTCATGTTAGATGGGTAGATATGGGTGAGTTGTACTCTGCACTGTAGGAAAAAAAATAGCTCTGTCAATGAGATCACAGATTCGTGAGTATGTGAAGTAACAAAAAAAATCAGAGAATAGGTTTACAAAAATTAGGAGCAGGAAGATAAAGAATTTAATAGTCTGTAGCACTCTGAAAGTCTTTTAATATGGTTGTCACTTTATCTTAAGACACCACATATGTGGTAAGTTATCTTGACTGTTTCCTGCTGGGAGCTGTTCTTAGGACTCCCTTAGGAAGCTATAAATCTTCCTTATTAAGGAAGGATTCTTGGATGAGAAATGAGTTCAAAGCAGTTGTCAGGGGTGTGTCTCTTTACTGTTCACCTCCTATGGAGAAAGTGATTTAATTAGTCGCAGTAGAAGTTACAGAAAGGCTTCTCTGTTGGTACTCCTTCAGAACAAAGCTTCCAGAGGATAATCTTGAAAGTCATTGGCAGATTTAGAGATCTCAAGAAGATCATGCAATTGGCAATAGACCAATTTAGAAAGCCTCCATGAATGGGACTGTGTAGTTTGAACTGGGTGCCTTATTTAGACTTGGAGCCAAACAGATCTCATTTCCTGTCTTTCTAAGCTTCCTATCACATAAGTCATTTTAAGCTATTAAAGAAGTAATTTCACTATTTAAGGCTTTACTGGCTAATCAGTTTTCAAGGATTTATTAAATACCTACTTGTGTCAGATACTGAAGATTCAAATACAAAGAATGAAACTTGAGGAACTTCCATTATACTGGGGAGGACAATAAGGGCGTGTGTTAGCCTATGTACTTACTAGTTATAGATATAAAATGATCACCATTTTTTGAGGGGTCATCATATGGGTGGTTCAATTTTTCTGTGTGTAATACTCAAGAGCAACAAGGCCACATGTAAAATATTCTGCATAACAATATTGCTTTGGTACCTATGGAGTACATGATTTTCTCCTCTCTTCTTCCCTAACCAAGAAACAAGGTCTGATGTGCAATTCTGTATTCTTGGTTTTTTTTTCAAGTATATTGCCACCAACTTTTGCATAATTTGTTCTCTTAGCATAATTTGTCCTTCAATCTGAAAGCAACTTTCCCTTTTGATCACAAGGTGAACTATTAGGCTACCTTTCAGGTATCCCATTTGTGAAATACATACATGTGGATGACATTATAGTTATGAAGTCTAGTTGCTTCAGTGACAGGAGAGGAAAGGGGGGGGACAAAAACATGAGGCTTTTATTTAAGAAAAAAATTTGGGTCATCATGATGACAATGTGTCATCATCATGAGCATTGCTTGCTTGATATTGACTTCCTATGGGAAGTTTTCAGTGATCAAGGAAACAATTATCACAGTGGCTTTGGTAGTGACTTGCATTCTTCCCCTTTACATAAGTTGATTTTCAGTTGATTTTTCTTTTTCATGTTGTAAACTTCTAGAAGTGACAGACTCTCATGGCTCATGTCAGCTCTGAATTGAATGAAGCATATCACAAAATGCTAGCAGCAACAATTTTTTAGAAGTCTGATTTATATAACTTAGCAACAAAGGAGAAACACTAAAGCCCATTGGTGGCCCTAATGCCTCCCAAACTGCACAGTAATCAATGTTGTAATTAATATGGTGATGTTCATACTTTTTTGGAAGTGTTACGGAAATACAAGAAATAGACATATGTCAGTTCTAAACCCTAGTGTCCAACATACACATCTTTGCATGAGGTTTTATTGTGCCTATCTCAAGAGAGGAAGGCAATGCAAGGACTTGGAAGGAAGCAGGAAGAGAGGAGGTGACACATGCCAATCCAGTGATAGCTGCAGTTATTTTCTCAGCTCTGCCACTCTATCTTCTTTATTGCCATTGCCACCTCTCCAATCCCTCAATTCAACAATGCAATTCAATACAACTAGCAGTTATCAAATGCATGCCATGTGAAAGGTATTGTTTTAAGAATGAGCGTACAAAGACAAAAACAAACATTCTTTGCCCATAAGGAGTTTACATTCCTTGGGGAGGAGAGTAGAGTAGGAGGTGGGGGAAAGAGCACTAAACTAGGCAGACTAAGAAAAGCCTCATCACAGAGGAGGCACTCACTATGCTTGGCTTTAAAGGAAGCTGGGAATTCTAAGGGGTGGAGATTAGGGAGAATAAATTCTAGGCAAATTGAAGGGGTACATGGGAAATAGCTGGAAAAGTACATTGAGGCTACTGCAGAAGTGATGAGGGTAATGGCAGGCAAGAGCTAATATTACCAATTGGTACATATGCTAGGAGTTGACTATCTTGGTCATAGGCTTTCTATAAGTCAACACATTCATAAATAATTGTTACAGATAGCTAATTTAATGTTCCTTTTAAACCTCATAAGCCTCTAGCTATTACCAGAGAATCATAGGAGTTTGCTAAATATCAATTCATGATGTCATCAGGTCAAACAAAAATCTGAATCAGAATGGAAGTGGAAAAATATATACTAATGGATTTTTGCCTGGAGAAGAGCAAAGTAGATGGAAAAATTAATTTGTTCTCTTTTTTTTTCTTCCTTAACTCACAAGCCTGTTTTGAGAGGGAGAAAAGGCTTTGTAAACCTTGACTCTCTCTATATGTGCATAGTTACCTTATCATCTGGCCAAAGACCTAGACGTGTTAGGATTGAACTAATTCAGCATTATTTTCTGCTCTTTAATCATTTTCTCTATTACTCTGTCTGAAGGAGTGCTTCAAGGCCCATTATTTCCAAGAATTGTGCTGCTGTTCTTTCTGAAATACCTTTCTTTTGAGAACTTTGGTCCTTCTCCTCCCCTTACTCTCTATTAAAGAACCAAGTTCCTTATCTTTTAGTGGACATCGTGTAGGAGTCCCTGATTATTTTCTCAACTCTGCCAGTCTGTCCTCTATATTGCCATTGTAGCCTTCCCAAGCCCTCAATTCAACAATACAATTCAACACAACTAGCAGTTATTAAATACATACCATGTGACACATGCTCACATTTAACCTTCCTTAACCCTTGTGTCCCGTTTGCTGGGTGGAAGACTTTTTTCTTCCATTTAAAGTGCTAAATCATCTCAGAAGTCATCTCCTATCTTCAAGTCTTCTCCTTGTAACGTACCCATCAATAGACGAGTCTTCAAAGACTCCAGAATCTATATCCTCTTTCCAAGTAATGGAGAAATACTGTAGTCCTTCATCTTCTAGCTCTTCAAAGATTTTCACAACTCATTGCTCTACATTCTACAAATACCCAGGGTTCTAGATTCATGCAACTCTTTTTGGAGTTATCTAGTCTCTAATATATATATATGCATATATACATACATACACATATGTATATATACATGCACACATATGTGTACATATATATATATGTAAAATTTTCCAAGTTGTTCATTGACTAGTTGGGCAGACTAATTGAATACAGTGTGTCACAAATGTCTTAGTGCATTTCTTAGCTTTAATAGCTAGATTTTTAAGCTATTAGTAACCTTTTAATAGATCCTTATTGCACTAAGACTTTTGGGACATTAATAGGTTAAAACTGCACCAAGACTTTTAGAACACTCTGTAACTGAAACACAGGCAAGGGAACTGTTTCTTTTGTTTGTTTTATTCCATATTCAGTCTCATGCCATGTGCAATATTAGTTATAGATGGAAATATCAATGACACCAAGTAGCAAAGAATAAAGCATCATTGGAAGTGCTAAAAGTCAAATCAACTAGTTATTATTAAGTACCTTCTATGTGCCTGGCACTATGCTGTCTGATGATACAGAGAAAGGCCAAAAAAACCTCTTGCTCTCAAGGAGCTTACAATCCAGTTTTCTGCTTTAGAAGATGTTTTGGGTTTGGGGTGGAGTGATTTGCACCTGTGATTTGATCAGAACCAGAGACTTCTATTGGAGTAAAGACTCCTTCCACTGATGGAGAACAGAAACATCTGGCTTTCTCAGAGATGCCCAGATTTGCAAGAGGTTAAGGACCATACCCATGGTCACTCAGCCATTATATGTCAGAGGCAGAACTTGAATATCGACTCTACTATGTGCAGCATATTGCCTCTCTTAGGAGACAATATGCACATGAATATATGTGGTTGGATGTGCGCTAGGGTCTGATCTCCCTAGCTACTTACTAGTTCCTTCTCTTCTGCAAGGTAGCTTTGATCTATTTTGTATTATATACAAAACTATATAAAACCTACATACATACATGTTGTTTCCCATTATAATGTAAGGTCTTTGAGGGCAAGGAAGGCTTACGTTTTATATATACCTAGCACCTATCACAGCACCTGACCTATAGTAGGTGCTAGATCAATACTTGATTGATTGTGTATATGTGTGTATATATATATATGCTGTTATATACACATACACACATATATACATGTATATGTATATGTATGTGTATATATGCTGTTATATATATATGTGTGTGTGTGCGTGTGTGTGTGTGTGTGTGTATACACACATATATCTGCCAAGGATAAAATTTTGGCCTGGTGCATTCTCAGCTTTTTTACATGCAAAGAGGGCCCTGAACCTGTTAGCCCTTTGTCTTTACAGCAGAACTGCCAAAGAACCCTCATATGGAAATTATGAAATTATCTACTTAAACATTCACTCTCCTTCTGCCTTTCATTTACCAAAAGGACTTTACAGTGGCTTAGTCTGTATCACAATCTTATTTCCCTTCCCCTTCTGAAATCAAACTGCAAGATTGTCTCTGAGCCAGACACAGGGAGAGATGGATGTGCTGAACGTGCGGCTACCAAGGAAGATGTTTCCTAGCAACAGTAACCACTGTACAGGCTTCATAACTCTTCTCTACCTTGTTTTCCCCCAGCAATTTAGAAGCAGAGGAAGTAAATAGGATATGCAGAATACATGCTTAATCTTAATGGATTCTAATTAATAAATGTGAAGAAAAATGAGAAAACATGTGTGTATTTCTCCTAGGGACTTCAGGATTATTACATTTGATCCAAATTAACAACAGAGATTTAAGGTGAATGGTTGAAATCATAGCAAAATTGTAATAATTTGGACTTTTAATGAAGGTTTTGTTTCTTCTTCTTGTCTGTCCTTCCCCTCCTCACAAATATCACTTATATCTTTTTTTTCCTAAAGGGCATGAAGTAAATAATTTTAAAATAGATGAAACAAAGAAATGGTAGTAATTTTAACAAAGCAAAGTGATAAGGTATAACTATGTTGAGAAAATGCCTTTTGAGGTAAATGACTAAAAATAACTTTGCGAAAGTTGAAGTGTTAAGGAGTTCATAGGATCAGAAGAGACCATGGAGGTTATCTAGCCCAACCCCCTTATTTTACAGATGAGGAAACTAAAGTACAAAGAGGTACGAGGTCACATAGGTATTAAGTGGCAGAGTGGGGCTATGAACCTAGGTCAGCTGATTCCAAATACAATCCTTTCCCCCTGGTTTTCCCTCTTGCCCCCTCTTTTGATCTTGGGCTGCCAAGACACCATCCTAGGCTACTTGATTGCTCAAAGACTTAGATCAGATGAAAGGTGCAGGACCACCAGGTCCACTGCATCTTAAGGTCTTCCAGGACCTACACCAAACACTGTTGCCTGACCTCTTGATGTAACATAAGGATCTCAGGCCTTGCCATGTACACTTAGTTCTATCTTCCTGCTGCTCCAGTCTCCAGATTTTGTAGATAAGAAACTGAAGCCCTGAATTATTGGTTTAGCAGCTAAGGTAGACAGATAGTAATAAAACCTTAATTTGAACCTAAGACTCTTAACTCCAAAAATGTGAATTACTGTGACTACTATATACTACAGAAAATTTTCATGGAAACATTATAACTGGACTGGCAGGGACAAAGCTATTGGTATATTCTCCCTCTATCTTTTTCTCTTATATGCAAACAGTGCTAGGCTGCAGATTTGTGAAAGCATGGCTACCTCTCAAAGAAATTACACCCTACTTACAGCATCACTGTTAAAATGCCAGCATTAGAGTATTTCATTTCTTTTCTCTCTTTTATACTACAGGCTACATTCCTCCTACACAAACACCCACTCTCTTCACAGGAAAACTAGAAAAGTTAATGTGCATAAAATGTTTTAAAATATTATTGGAGAAAATAATTTAAAGGAAAAATAAAAGAAATAGACAGAAAAGTTGTTAAAGGGACAGTGTACAGGCACATTTTTACAATACATGTTAAAAGACACAATGAAACTGAAAAATTGTTTTTGCTGCATACATATCTTACCCCAAATCTCTCTCCATCTAAAAAGAAATAATATGGTGCAATGTTTACAGAAATTGTTAGAGAAATTTAAAGGGATTACACTGAAACGTTAGCATGTTTTCTGAGTCACCCAGGAAAAGAAATGCTATGAGCAGGAAGTTAGTAAATAGAGAACTCATTTGTCTCTGGGATCTCCTGTAGGACTCAAGTTCGACTATAATAGGCAAAATCCCTATCACAAGGCTGCCCATTTATCTTCAGGTATAATGTTTGTGGAATCTGTGTTTTGGGGAGGTGTGGGGTTCCTGTTGTGGAAAGATGTATCTATTCTCTTAGCTATGAATAATAACCTAAGCACAGAGTAAACAAATGGTGTCACTTAGGGTGAAGACAGCCTATGATATGCATCAGCAGGCATGAAAACTTCCTCGATCCCAATTGTTAGTTAGTGCTCTCCCTCTCACACTACCTTGCATTTAACTACTTTACATATATTTGTACTTAGTTGATTTATATTTATGCATAATTATATGTGAACTCTCTTCTCCAATCGAATTAATCTCCGTGTATATGTTGTTTTCTCTTTATGTTGTGAGCTCATTGAGGGGAGGGAGCATTTTTGCTTTTTTTTTGTAGGGTACAAAGAGCCTAGCACATAGTACGCACATAACAAATATTTGTTGATTTGACATATGAGAAGAGATTATGTCATTTGTTGTCCCTGTACTCCTGATGCCTCATAGGTAATTAATAAATATTTACTGAGTGGTTTGCACAGATAAAAATATAGAATATGTTCAAAATGAATAACAAAAAAAATCAGGTCAAGGGGAAGATAACTTACAACTGGAAATTAAACTATTAATCCAATAATTGACTATATTCTTCTGGTTCTTAAGTAATAAAATCTCTTGATATTGAGTTTTGAGATAGATTCAACCTTAACTGAAATGAGGATTTACAACATAGAGAAGTGGAAGTATTTTCAAGATGCTACATGAGTAGGAGATAAGAACTTTGTCATTTTAGTATTGGGATTGAAGAAAGTTTGGCATTCATGTTTTATAAGGAGCTTTCTGCTCCTTATATTCCATGAATTTCATCTCATTTTAAAAGTCATTATATATAATATATGGCCCTGTTTTGTTCTCTATTAATAGAGAAAAGATATTTACAGAATACCAAAGAAAGCAGAAACATTTTCAGTAAATGAGTTGTATTTGTTGTTGTTCAGTCATTTCAGCTGTGACTGACTCTTTGTGACCCAATTTGGGGTTTTCTTGGTAGAGATACTGGAGTGGTTTGCCACTTCCTAGATGAGGACCTGAGGCAAACAGGGTTAAGTGACTTGCCCAGGGTCACACAGCTAAAAAGTGTTTGAGGCCAGATTTGAACTTAGGAAGATGAATCTTCCTGACTTCAGGTCTGGCACTCTATCTACTATGCCACCTAGCTGCCCTGAATAATCTGAATTAGAGTCTAATCAGGTTTCTGATAAAGTTGCTATTCTTGCAAGAAAACTGAGATTGATTCCTGTTTGAAATAAATTACTCTACCATTTTAATGAAAACAACTGAAGTAAGCCTTTATAATGATATCCAACTATCAAAAAATAAGTTAAGGTTACCTAATGTCAGCAAAGCATTTAGGAAGACTGAAATATTTTCTCTGAAGAAAAAATAAAATTATTTAGAAATGGAGCTCTTCCTTTTTACTACTGCACCTGAAGTTTACAATTCAGCATACGTCAATAAATATTCAAATGCTTGTTATATATAGGATTTATTAAAATTGTAGGTAGACTACATGTGTAAAACCTCTTTTTATCTATGAAAAATGCCCTAGCGAGGCAGAAACTTAGTAAGATTTTCATTGCTTCTAAATAGTAATTACAATATCAAACAGCAAAATCTCAGGGTAAATATAGTTTAAATAGAACAGAACTTGCCTTGAATTTTATTTTTGTCTCTCTAGGATCATTTGATTTAGAGTTGGAAGGGCTCAACCGACTCATCTTACTACATGAAGAAACTGAGGGCAAAGAGATGAGACTTAGGGTCACAAAGTTGAAAGTGGCAGAACCAGGACTGAAATCCAAGTCCTCAGATGTCGGGTCCACTGTCAGCTTCTGGCCCAGTACCTGGGATCTGGGAGGCATTCTAAACTGAGTTAAATTGTTGGATAATTATTATCCAAGGTCTAGAAAGAAGCAATATGAACTAGTGCTAGATTTGAAGTAGAGAGAGGCTTAGGAAGAAGTCTTGTTTCTGATCGGTGTGTGATCATGGACAAGTCAGTTAACTTTTTTTGAGGCTTAATTTTATAATTTTTAAAATGAAGTTAGTGGAATCCTACAGGGTTTATTTGAGGTTCAAACAAGATTATAGACAAAGAATGTTTGGGAAACCTTACAGCATTTTCGAAATGACAGTGAAAAACTCTTATTATCACCACCCTTATCTTTAAAGAAGTTACCCTTTGATAATAACAACAGCAAAACCCAACAATAACAAACAAACCACAACAATAATAGGTGATATTTGGTAGCTTCTTCAGCCTGAAGCACTGTATAGTAATTTTTTAGTGATGCTGGAATACTCAGTCTTTGAAACTGCAACTTTAATCAAATTTTTTTAAGTTATGAAATTACCTCCTTAGGAATATGAATAAATGTTCAATTTGAATCCATTGCTTGCTGTCATACAAGAGGCTTAGAGGCAATACATATTCACAGGAGGTTGACATCTGTAAGCTACATAGGGGGCTGGCAATGTCTTCAAAAGCTGTTTGGGTAAGGGCTAAGAGTTGGTTATGTTTATGGAATGTGTGTGTATGTATGTTTACATATTTAAATCTCTAATGGACAAGGCAAATAATGCAATATGACAAGGTAGAACAATCTCTTTAAATCCTCAACATGGAGCCAAGTCTTACAGGTTCTCAGTGTTCCTGTCTCCACTCATCCCCAGGGCAAACATTAAAGTGACTCACAAAGTAACCTTCTAAATATCATGTCAGTGTTTGCAGGCTTTCAGAACTCTTTTCACACAGGTTGGAAAATAGTATTTCATCACTAAACAAATCAAGTCTGAAATAAATCACAGTTCTGGGGACATCTGGCAAAGTTCAGTGGCTGTGATGGTGAAGGATAGCTTGTTTCTTCACTCACTCCTGGTAATAAACTTCAAACATTACCTGAAGGAGTTCTGCCATGTTAGATCCCAGGCTGCCATGGACAACTACTGCCAATCATGGCAAACTCAGCGTGCTTTTTTTATTTGCTAAGTATAAACATCCATATGAAAACTACTAACCTTTTTTTATACACTAGTGACCTTTCCTGCAATTTAATAAAGAGCCAAAAGAACTACTCATTAATCTTCAATACTTTTCTGTTTAAAATGAGATAATTTAAAATTCAGATCAGAAGACGAGGTATGAACTGTCTTTAGAAGCCTGATTTAAACGGAGGAGAAGTTCCTGTTTCTTTTGTTGCCTTAATCCAACTGCACCTTCTTGCCCTCTCATCCACCATTCCCCTGGGTAGATATACTGATCTTTCAATTTGGTTTCATAGTCTTTCATCCCTATCTCTTGCTACCTGGAGGTTATTCTTTGCTGTGGGTAGACCCGCATCTATTTGAAACTGTCTCTTTCTGAATAATAGTGGTACTTTTAAATAATTTCTTAAGGTCTGATTTGGTCTTTGGGGTTCTGAGTGCCCTGTTCTCTAGTTAACTGGTTTTACCATAAAGAACTTAATACTGAAAGTGAAAGATCACACACATCAGGAAGTCCAAATGCTTTCCAACCCTTCCCAACCCACTTCCCTTTTCCCCAAGGTTGAACTATTTACCTCTCTTCGAAGAATGCAGTGGACCATGACAATAACAAAGCCTTGCAATGAATCAAATACTGCAAAAAGTATCTGAAAGAGGATAGATCTTTTGTCTGTCATGGCCAGAACAGCAGACATCCAGGTAAGAGCCAGGAGAGGCAATACGACACAGGAGCTCCAAAGAGATGCCCTATTCAGAGACAGAGAAAACCACATGACGTAATGCTGTGTGCCAGCCCCACAAGAGAAACCAAACCCACCGCTAAACCAGGCATCTTTACAGGTGGCAACAAGACCATTAACATGGAAACCACAAAGTTTATAACATTCTAATGTTTTATTTTCTATACAGAATATCCCATGGTAGTTATAAAGGCTGTTGCCAATTATAAATATTTAAGCATGTTCAGAGCTATAGTATTAGCAAACACAATTTTCATCATAGCATTTTTTCACATGCACTGTATAAGATTTGTAACAAGAAGATGTAAATGATTAGGACTAACATGGCATTACTGGCGGTGGTGGCTGACAAAGCTGTTGTTGAAACTACTCCACACTTGGCACATTTGAGCGTCAAACCGCTATGAGGCTCACTCATCTGACTGCAAACAAACAGAACACCCACAAAAAGAACAAAATATTGAATTTTCACCAAAAAAAACGTTGCTACTGCAAGTTAGCTTTTAAATACGATTTCATGCAGAAAAATAAGAGTACTTATCAAAGATGAATGAAATGTGCTAGACTGTTGTAAAGCTGCATTTGTACTATACATTTTTTTTAAAAATTAACTTTTAACACTCTGGGCCTTCATTCCATGCAAAGCATATTTTCATCATTTACACTATTAATGGCCCTTGTGCCTAAAGATCAAATTTGCTGAATACACTAAGCTAAACATAAGCATGTGCTAGTGTAGACATACAATGAAATCCCTTTATTCAGACCAGTGCTCCTCTCTGCAGGAGAGGTATCCACATTTTGGTGAGGAAGAACCATGTGTGGATACCTTTATGAGATGGAAAACATCAAACATCTTAAAAGTTATTAAAAGAAGCAGAAATATGCAAAAAATTATTCCAATTCTTACTTAGTGTATTATTTACTTCCCTACCCACAGTCAGTTTACATGCTTAAATTTTTTGTTAGTTAAAATTTTTGTTCATGTTTTAGGATGGCCTGAATATAGGGGCTGAAATGTATGAAATACAATGAATTATTAATTGGGAATAAAAAGATGATAGACTCTTCTGCTTTAATAAAACACAGTAGGCAAGCATTAAGTTCAAAACATTCATTTCTGAACATTTTGTTGAAAACTCTAGCTAAACGGCTAAGATTTTTGCGGATTTTTTTTTCAGATTAGCTTGGAATTCAGCTAACTTACAGTCTACTGCATCATGTGACCAAGTCCATACTACAAGGAAAGTGTTAGACGTATACTCTTGGGGAAACAGGTCTCTTGAAAATAAACATACACCTTGATATATAATGATAAAATATTTTCATGGCAAAACCAAGAAGAAAGCTTTGAACCAAAGTATTTCCAATGATATTTTCTGCCATCTAATTCTAAATTCAGATTATATATGAAATAATAATTTTTCCTAATTTTTTTCTTAACCATAGAGTTACAGAACAATTTTCCGGCTAGGTACGTGTACCTTTGTTATATGACAGTAAATTAGTTCTCCCTCTTCATATTTTGGAATGTATACTTTGAAAATGTGGGAAAATAAATTAATTCAGTTCAGGAATGTGAATAATAACAGGAATTTCCAAATTAAAAAAAATATATAAGTAGAGCCCATATGCAAAACAGTAGTTTTTTTCTGATGGGGGAAAAATATAGACTGACCTTGAATCACTTGCATTACTAAGCAATTCCAAAGGGAATGTCCCATTCCCCTGTCTCCACTCACCAAAAAAAGGTACTACATCCCTATTCAATTTGTTTCATGAAAGCCATGACAGATAATCTTATGTATTTTGAAACAAAATAGATTTTCTCAGGTGGACCTAGCCTTTTTACTTGTTTCAGCTTTTAATGAGACCAAATATTGCTGTTCAAAATCTGTTTCCTTACTAGTTCTTTAAGACAAAGGTACTGCATTTGTCTTTCTATTGTCTCACAGATAATATGTCACTTCGTGGTTGAAAGTTTATACTAATCTTTCCCTCTTTAGTAAAGCTAATTTATCTATAGACCTTCAAAACATGGCCACTGGCCAAGGGTTACTAAATGTTAATTTTAAAAGCATGGCATAAGTTTCTTAGCTTGCTATAATAAAAGATAATTTAATTGAAATCTCATTTTGCCTTGTGCCGATAAGCCAAGACTATATTTCTATGCTGCCTTCTTGTTTCACTGGCATCTGCAAAAAGAAATATTGATGAGAGCAATGATGACTCTCTAGTTCATTTTTTTGCCCCCAAAAATCTTTTTAGGATTTCTTTAGTCTAATTTCATATTTTTCTAGAAATAAAACTTGTGACAGGAGCTAAAGAGCTAAGCTCTTTGTGGTATTTGATGTATATGTGGAACATAAAGTACATAAAATAACATAAAAATACAATTATTGATTAGACAATGTAGTGGAATGAAGAGAGCACTGGATTTGGAGTTAGAGGACCCTGCCTTTACCATTTATTCCTCGTGCGATCTTGTACAAATGATTTAGCCTCTTTGGACCTCAGTTTCCTGCTCTGTAAAATAAGGAGTTTGGACTAGATGATCTCTAAGATCCCCTCAGGCTCTACATCTGTGATTCTCCATTTGTCTTAAGTCAAGAATGATTCTAACCAATGGTACCTCGTACAGAATGGCCTGAGACACCTTTAGTATTCTAATTCTAATCCTGATTTCATGAGGGAGTGAGATGGAGAAGAAGGGAGTTTCATGATGGAGATATTCTTCTTACAACCTATATATCCCTTTCTTAACTTCAAAATATTTGCCTTTAGAAATGGGGACAATAATCTTTATCATGATGTAATTAATGTGATTTTATTTGTTTTGTGAGGCAATTGGGGTTAAGTGACTTGCCCAGAGTCACTCATTTAGTAAGTGTCAAGTGTGTGAGGTCATATTTGAACTCAGGTCCTCCTGACTCCAGGGCTGGGGCTCTATCCACTGTGCCACCTAGCTGCGCCTGATGGAACTTTAAAGTTGGTAACCTGGTGCAATGGAAGAAGAATGGGTTAGGAGTCAAAGGACCTGTATTTTGAGCCTTCTTTTGCCACTCACTGCTGCATGGGTGTCTTTGGGAAAGTCACCTATCCTCTCTGTTTCAGTCTCATCTGTGAAAATTAAGTGGGTTGGATCGGATGTCCTCTAAGTTTATTCTAGTTCTATATCTATAATCCAGAGACTTCTTAATTTTAAATCCAAGAAAATAAGTCTACCACACATCTCACACAACTGCTTATAAACACAAGAGAAAATAACATAGATGAAGTGACTATTAAGTTTTATAAAATGAGAGCAACAATAAGTTTGTTTTTTAACAACAGCAAATACTTCTTTTGTCTTATTTTAGGAGCTTTTTGCTTTGTAAAAGGAAAGATCCTGACTAGTAAGGACAACTTGAATTTCCCAAAGTTTAAGACTTGTCCAGTTCTCAAGTAACAGCTATTCTCCTGAGAGCCAATGGAAGAAGAAGAACCTTTGCCAATCTCACCGACACCATCTAATATAAGTAGAACTTTATTTTGACAGCCTTCTGCATCAATTACTCCTTTCCAAATGTTATCCCCTACTCTCTGTAGGCCCCAGTGCCTTGCCTATCAATCATTTTTCAAGAATGAAAACAATGCAAATTGTTCCATCAACATGCCATACCAGATGTATCAAAGCTTTGCTTTCCTGAGATGAACCTAACCTCTTCCTTCCGGAAAAGTCTCAAGATATTTTTCATATATAATTTACCCTTCTGGTTACAGATTAGCCTAACAACAGCAAAAAGCAACAACAATGATCACTAGCTTTAATTTAGCCCGTTTTGAGATTTGTAGAGGATATTACATTGTTATCTCCTGTTAATAGAAGGATAATCTGAGGCTAATGGAGCTTCAATGCTTTGCATTAATAAGTATCTGTGGGAAAATTTGAACTCATATCTTCCTGATTCAAGTCCAGTGCTCTTTCCACTATATGGGCCTAGCCTACTTCCTTTTCTTTAGGCTGCTAAGGTAAAACTGCTGCTTTAAGGGAGCTTCCATAACAAAAAGGTAATACTAATGGAATTTTCTTTTTGAGATTTGGCAGCACACATATGATCGTATGATTCTATTTTTGTCATTATATTACCCTCATTAATATTTTAAGAAAACTATTGCTATTATTTTACATAGGTATTGACACTAACAAATGTTTTTATCCTACTCTGCCATATATTTAGTTATTTTATAAGAATGGTAGATATTTTCTAGCCATAACATTTTGTATTCAATAGTAAATATCAATTGAGATTGTGGATAAAAAAGTAGAAGGAAAATGGAGAGAAACTTCTTCATAACACAGTTACATATGAAATAATTGATTGATTTTTTTTAAAAATTAAATTTTCCTTGTGGAGACAAGGTTCTATATAGATAGCATTGTTCATTGATTAAATCCCTATTAATCACAGTATAAAAAATTATTTTGTATTCATCTTCTATATGAAAGAATATAAGTTATTTCAACTGAATTATATTATTATTATTAATCATATTAATAACTAAATTATGTTTTCCAAATCCATCTCCAACACACAGATGAGATTTTTGCCATTTATTTTTGGCACAATTTATACCCTATCTTCATGATAATAATTTTGGAGGGTAATTCATTTTTTCATTTTTATCTATAGTTTGTGTAGATTATGGTATAATTGATAAAAACTATTTTGAAAATGCATTTGAACTCTTGATATATATGCTATGGCTAAAGACAGAATAGAGCTTCCTTGCTATAGAAAAGAAGACCATGTAGCAACTTCATCAGTCATTTTTATTCTTACTTGATCTATTCTGTTTGTAGAATTAAATTTCTTTTCATTGAAGATATTAGTGTTCATCAGTGAATAAGAAATAGATGTAACTTTCTACAAGTATTTCGGAATTTCATACATTTGCCAGTTAAAATTGCTCCCAAGGCTCTCATTATTCATGCTAATAAATCATTATCTTTCACAATAGATGTATAAAAAGGATTCTAATTCATCATTAATTAGCTAATAGTTATTTACAGATAGAATATTCATTTTAAAAACATACTTTAAAACAATGACATACAACATATGTAAATATATGTGTATATACACTCATGTTGTTTGCATGTGCATTTGACTTTATTTCTGGGTTCAGAATGTTATTTCATTAGTGTGGGAAACTATGGGTATAGTTTTTCCAAGATTTGGTTAGGCCTTCAAGAAGCGGGGTATGTGTGTATGCACACTAAGTCTGAGATTATTTAAGCTGCTATTTTTTGAGGGTGAATAATGTATGAACATTAAATGGAAAGTTCCATTCACTCAACTATTTAGACTAACATTTTTGTTGTCCTGAAACAGAACTATAGATATGACATGAATGATCTGAAATTTATATGTTAAAAACAATTAGTCCTATACTAGCAAAATAAAATAAGTGTAACTGTTCCATGTAACTAACCTATTTTGTCATCAAGATCTTCACAAAGATAATACTGCTTTGAAGGAATGTCAAAATTCTTACTACTAGGTGATAAAATACTACAAATGTTAAATAGCACTAGATAGCTTATCACATATAGCTTGTAGGTTAGGAAAGAAAAGAGAACAATTGCAGACTAAGTTCTGAATTACACTGCAATTACTTTCTAAGAGAGAGAGAGAACGAGTAGGTGAAAATGAAAGATAAAATATATGTATAGATACAAAGGGAAGACTAGAGAGTTAATGTTTCATTCACATTTCTATTAGCTTACAATGGGCGACAATGTAACCCTAGAAAGGTGACATCAATCTGCATATGAAATGTCTTCATTAAGTCATTAGGTGTGGTGGTAATACAATAACAGCGGAATTAATTCAGAGAGATGCTTTTATCAATTTTATAAGCAGATGAAATGTGAATGTGAAAACTCTGAATAGCTCCTTTTGGCAGGGTGTAGTCACAAGCACTGCAAAGAAGGCAAATCCAGAGAGCAAGAATGCTGTTTGACAAGATATCATTATACATGAGGAACTAGATTTTGACATAAAAAGTCAAAGGCAAATCTCTGAAGGAAACAAAAACTTTTTCGGCCTCTTGGCAGGCACTTCACCTGTAAACCATAAGCTGTTTTTTCTCCTGCCTCTCAGCTATTTTGTTTTTTAGCTAAAAAGGAACAAGGGCATCTGAAGAATAACTTGGTGTGTCATCTAAGAACAATTACTTCACAGATACCCTTTAGGTTTTAATGTTTTTGGTGGGCAAGACCAAAATCAGCATCTTTAAAAATTAACTTAATACTTTAGCTTGTGTTTTATTATGATTGGGCATTTTCGGTCACGTTCCCTGAGGACAGTACAACTGCAACTTTTGGAATGGATGAAATCTACCAAACACATCAGTACATGGAGAACAAAATTCAAAGCACAGTCAAATGCATTTGATGAGTATCTGGAACTGAAAAGATGAGATTCACTGGTAATGAATCTTCATAATCTACCAATTGCAGCTTACCCGGCTCTGTGTTTGAGCTTTTTATCTAGGATCCCATCTCTGGAAACAAGTTTATTAAATACCAAAATGCCAATCACCATGTTGACCTGTCAAATAGAAACAACAGTTGACCTTTCAATGGTAGTGAAAGGAATCTAGTAACATCTATTATGCTTGAAATTAATCTCTAATCAATTCAACATTCACAAACATAGCAACATGGGTTAGCATATTCCTAATGATAATAGCAGTACCACTAATAATACTGTTAGAAGCACTTTCCAGGTAGGGGCACATTGCAATACTTGACAATTTTAGTACTAGGCTGTTACTTTAATAATTTTTAAATATACTCAGTTTTCATCTTTTGCAAAAAATACACAAGTTTTTAACTACCCTCCCCCGAGTCCCCTTAACTCTCCTTAAAACATTATCAAGGCAATCTGATATTCTCCTCCCTTTCCTCTATTCCCAGACTGTCCTAAAACCAGAAAATAAATCTAGTTATAGTAGCCTATCTTCATCTTACCTATACCTTTGATAATCTGGCCATAATCTAGGGGATTGGATATATGAGGCAAGGATGTTTTTGTCACTAGACCCGGGTCATTTTTCCAGGCTTTGGTGTCAGAGAGCCCAGGATCCTCCCAGGAGAAAAAATTCTGTATAATTAAGAAAGGATGACATTTTGTGGTACAAGTTAGGCCTTACCAACTGAAAGGACAAATCTATAGTGGATCACTGGTATCTTTTAAGAAATTAATTTTTCAAGACGACTATCAAAACGCTGCTTTTTTACAGCATGCTCTATTAAATATGCTTCACTATTTCCTTTTAATGTTCCTCTTACTTTCACTTTAAAAAATCTTTTAGATATTTCAGCTGAGATGTAATTATACATAGTTTTCTTTCTCTATTGAAAATGTAAATAGCAGAATGAAATATCTCCCCTCTTTAACTGTTTATAATAGGTTCTCAGGGTCGGTCCAAAAAGTGACGAATCTATGCACAAAAATATTTATAGCAGCTTTTTTGTGGTAGCAAAGAATTGGAATTCAAGGGGATGTCCATCAATTAGGGAATGGCTAAACAAGTTGTGGTATATGAATGTAATAGAATACTATTATGCTATAAGAAATGGGGAACATATGGACTTCATAATAACCTGGAAAGGCCTACGTGATATGATGCTGCGTGAGGGGGGGCAGAACCAGGAGAACATTGAACACAACCACAGTCATATTGCTTCTGTGATGACTGACTTTGATAGACCTGGCTGTTCTCAGCAATACAAGATTCAAAGACAGCTCCAAAGGACTCATGATGGAAAGAGCTATCTACATCCAGAGAAAACTGTGGAGTCTGAATGCAGACTGAGGCAAACTGTTGGCTCTCTCTTTTTTTACCCTCTTTTTTGGTTTTGTTTCTTCTTTCTTATGATTCATTCCATTGGTTATAATTCTTCTTTACAACTTGACTATTGTACAAATAAATTTAATGAGAAAGCATGTATAGAACATATATCAGATTCCATGCCATCTTGGGGAGGAGATGGGAGGGGAGGGAGGGGAAGAAAATTTGGAAATCAAAAACTTGTGAAATTGAGTGCTATAAATTAAAAATAAAAAAATGTATTTAATTAAAAAAAGAAAAAAGCGACGAATAAAAAGGAGTTGACCAGTTGAAGTCAACTCACTCAAAGGACTTTATTACTGAAGATATAAAATTTTGTTTTATTTTGTTCTTATTTCTCCTCTCTTTTGGCCTCCCTGCCCAAGATAATATTTCTCAATGGGGCAACAGAATCATCTGTTACAGATGAGCAAACCACATATTGGGATTTCAAGAGAGTGTTTTTTTTTCCCTTTTTGGTTTATAAAATGATTTGCAGATTTCAATACAAAGTAGTTAAAACTGTGAATTCACTCAAGCCATGTGGGTTTTATAATTTGACTCAGTTTAACTGATGCTATAAAGAAGATCCATACCACTTTTAGTGGGTATAAATCCCTTTCCTCATAAAAAATTGCCAACTGTCAAGTTACCATTTAATCAAGGAAAGAGTTATTTATCTTCTGACTCATTATTGAAACTAGGAGAAATGTTGTATGTCATAGATTCTATTATAATCGTAGTATGCAGACAGGAATTGATTGTTCCCCCAAAGACTATAATAGCAGTGTTTCTATCACACACAACGGTTTTCTTTATTTTAGGGTTAGTGAAACATTAACATAGTAGCTTAGGGAAATGATCCTATCCACTGAATCAAGATTCAACACAGCAGATAAAAGCATGTCTAATACATCCTATCTTCTTAGGTCCTTATCTAACCCGTGCTTGGATTTTATTTCTCCTATAAATCATGTGTAGCTTTATCTCCTTGCTATGTTGAAAATGTTTAAAGGCAGAAAGGACTAAACTTTAAAAGAAGGAAAGTTATTCATTTAGGGTGTGGAGGAAACTTTTCCATTTGCTTCCAATTTATTGCATGAATCATTTAAGAAACTGAGGAAGTTTTCCAATTAGAAAGCTAATTGCATAGAGATGAGGATCTCTGGATTTAATTCAGGCTGCCCCCCACCCCGCCCTGCCTTGCTCACTTCCAGATTTATTGAGGGGAAAGAGATTTGGTATCAATAAAATGAGATGTCCTCATTAAGAAAGACAAAGGCAAATTAGTAGCAGAATTAATGTTCATTTTGGGGTGATGTTCTATAGTTAGAGCTATGAAGAAATTGCTTCTGGGTTTCACGAATGGAAAAAAAAAGCCCATAACTTTTGTGTATTTCATAGGGGTTTGTTTTGACTATGCTTTTGTCATCCTAGAGAAATGGGGACCTTTATGAGATATTCCAGAAAGAATGCATGGCAAAACCCCCGACAAATAAAGCACAATGAGTGAAATGTTGTGTATTAAAGGGCAAAGATTTTAAGTTAACCATGGCTTCTCTACACAACTGTAATTGTACAGTATAAATGAAAACCCAAACATATGAATACTTTCCCCTCTATTACTTGCAACTCAAAATAAGATTTCAGAGCAGTCATGTACTTCCTATAGGGCATTATGAAGTCAAATAAAATCAACTTAATAGTGCATCAGATGCTAAGACTTCTATACAGCATGCAATGACTAGTGAAATAGTCAATTTAATTGTTATAAAATAGCCTTTCTTTGCTCAGAGAAGAAAATAAGGTGATTTTGATGTTTACCAGGACAACAGCAGCAGCAGGCCCAACAAAAGCATAGAGTAGCCCTCCTTCAAGAGATAGCCAGCAGCTGGAAAGAATATTAGATAAGAACTAACAAAAATTAGTGATGAGTATTAAACCATTGAAGCATGATACAAATAATTTGGCTTACCAATTTTTCTTTGGAATTCTAGAACACTGGAAAAGCATATAAAATTACACATAAGGGGGAAAAGACTAGAATCATAGCATTTCATATATTGAACAGTTCTCACTGGAAAGGAATTTTCAGCATAAAACCTTATTTTCAGGTACTTAAAACTTTTACGAAAAATTACCATTGCAGTGAGATTTCCTATTTTTATTTTCAGCCCTGAAGTGAAAATTTAGGGTGGTTTAAAAATACTATTTGCCATCTACTATCAAAATTTTCAACTGCCCTTTTAAGCAGAGACAGCTAGTCTTAAAAGTTTCAGACATGCCATTTACCTGCTCTTCCTGAAGGCCTTCAATATATTGGAAGATATTTGTTTAAATGCAAAGAGATGCATATTCTACATTTTGCATGCATTACTTGCCTCTATATCTTTGCAGATTACTAAAGAAATTCATCAAATTTTAGATTTTGAATGAAAATTAATGCAGCTGTGTTTATTTCAATTTTGGCATTTGGAAAATAATACAAATTTATATGGATAGAGCCATGGGAAAACATATAAGGAAACACACATTCATTCTCACATTACTTAGGAAAATGGAGATGGTATGTAGCTTGCCACAGGTGGCCTGTCGTACTAGTCATTGGTTGAATATATAATTTAGAATAGGTAGGAGAAGGCTGCCTGAGGGAAGCTTTTCACACTACCGTGAGCAAGTCATTATTCCCATCTTTTAAGGTACTTGTTTTTAACTTTTGGGAACAGTAGTTTATTTCAAAATTTCTTCTTAGTATACAACTCCCTACCCCCTCCATGCTTTCATCATGCATCCAAAGGCACCTAGAGTGATTATTTCATTGGTCATTTCATATTTGCAGTATTCATGATAAGCATTTGCAAAAAAACAAAAACAAAACTAAAAACTACCAGGAAGATAACAGCAGCTTATATATTGATGTCTATTGCAGAGCATGAGGAAGTATGGTAGGTATATGAAGAATATAGAAAGATCATCCAAATTAAAACAACATGTTTTTTTTTTAATACAGCTGATTTCAATGCAAATTTGAACCTAAGGGAGGATGGTGAAAAATATGTTGGAAAACATGGTTCAGCTGTATGACTTGAGAGAAAAACTTGCACAATACATACATCAGCCCCAAACCTATAGAACAGGTATTATCAAACTATGGCCCAGCCCGCTGCCTGATTTTGTGTAGTCAATGGTCTAAGAATAGTTTTTACTTTTTTAAGAATGTAAAAACTATTCTTAGATGATCAAGGACTTTGCTGATCTCTGCTATAGGATATGAATAGTGTCTTCAAGAAAAGAATTATGAGGCGCTGAATATGGTAAATAGCATGTTCATCAAAAAAGAAAAGAAAGAAAAAGAAAGTGATTATATTTTGAAGAAATGGCTGGTTATGTGAATCATTTCTGAATTAGTCTCTTGTATAATGCCAATTTGCAAGCTTGTTAGAACAAAGATCAAATTAGAAAAAAAAACAAAATGAAGGACATGGCATACAGTTAAAGAAACTGTGGTTTGACTTATTTAAACAAACAATTGTTGTAAAAAATGTGAAATGGATTAAAGAACAAACAGTGAAACTGTCACTGTGATCTATGGAAATTAGGTGGTTTAAATCAATTATCACATTGAGGAGACTCAGAAAGTCCAAAAATTGCCTTAACTAGTAAACTACCAGTGCCAAGTAGAGAAATATGGCAGCTGCGGAAAATACAAGTTTAGAAAATAAATTCTTGTGAAAAATGTTATAGGAAAGGATGGTAGAAGATCATAAGTAGTCTCATTTCACAAAACGATAAGAAGTTTGTGGAAAAGCAAGTTTACAGATATATTTGTGAGAGAAATAACTAAGGTAGCTCATTTTGGGGGCATTTAAAGATGAAAATGGAAGGACAAAGAACAGATAAAAAAGTTGGAAAAGACCTCTACAGGTTTCTTTAACAAGCTCTTTTCTCTATCAATAATAGTGAATCCTTGGATTCTATTTGGATTCTAACAATACAGTCCACAATATGCTAAATGAAGAAGTAAATGCGGGAAAAAGAAAATAAAGAGAACAGCCAGTCTAGAGTGTACACAAAGGAGGACTATGCCAGAGGTAATACAATTTTGAAGACAATTTTAATTCTCAGTATATGTAAAAGAAGCTAGAATATGCCAGGAGTGGTGATGAATGACTGTAGTCCCTGTTGTTAAGGGGGGCTGAGACTGGCTAATTTTTTGAGTTTAGTAGTTCTGCACTGTAGTAGAGCTAAAGCTCTTTGGATACCTGAACTAAGTCCACATCAAGATGGTGAATCCCTGGAAGCAAAGGGCCATTGGGCTGCCTAAAGAAGGATGAATCAAGTCAATTTAGAAAAACAGAGCAGGTTAAAGTTTCTATGCCAATCACAATTGGGATCAGGCCCATGAATGGCCATTGTACTTCCAGCCTGGGAGAGATAGAGAATGCTAGTCTCTGAAAAAGAACCAAGAATGGGAAACACTTTGGGGAAAAAAATCATGAACCTTATTATTATGAAAAAGGGCAACCAATCAGTAGCTGACATTTACTACCTGCGTGACTTTGGGTAAGTCATAACCTTCCTGGCCTCAGTTTTCTCATCTGTAAAATGAAGGAGTTTGACTCAATGGTTTCTGAGGTCTCTGAGCTCTGCATCTATGACCTAAGAATTATTGATACATAAGACCCTCTCCAAAATTTTTAGGAGAATAATGTATGCTCACATTGAGGAACGTACTTCATAAAGCAAGGGAAAGGGGAAAAATGGACTGGACTTTTGCAAACAATATTCCACAATGTACATCCCCTTTACAATCATATATCTGAATGAAAGGTTTATAAAATATAAGATCTTCCTATATTTATGGTTTGTTGACAATTAAACATTTAATTCAATAGAGAAAAAATGTTGCTTTATGGGCTCTCCTCCAACATCCTCTCTCTCCTTCCATGAATTCACTACAAACATGATTTCTTGAAAGATATAGTAATGAAAATGTTTGTTCAACAAGTCTCTTGTTTCTCAATATTAAGCCTAAAATAAGAAGAGATAGAAGTTTTTCACTCTTGGGTAGGATTCTAACACAGAGTCTAAATCAGAATCACTTTTTCAAATATTCAGTTGATGAGTTTCTCCAGATTATCCTCATTGTGGATGACATTGTTCTATCTACATAAAGCCCTAGAACAATGTAGAATCTTAAAAAATCATTCGAAAGAGTTTTGAATTTATTATCCACGTAAGAAAAAGCACATGAATAAAGAATAGTATGCTTCAGACCAGAGGTGTCAAACATGCAACCCACAACACTCCCATGTGTGACCTGAACCAGATTAAAATATAATTGGGAAATATTTTTTAAAATTACAATAAAACATAGATAATAGCAATGTCAATATACTACTTGTAAGGACTTTCTGTGTGGATTAGTGGCCCTCATTTCTTTTTGAGTTTGAAACCAGTGCTCCAAACTTTGTTATACAGTTAGATATCCAGAGAGCTATTTAATAATGCAGTTTGGCTATGAATTGTAGATAGACAATGTCTTAGGCCCAGGATTAAATAAAAAGAAAAGAGTGAGAAAGGGGATCATGCAATGCTTTTAATGACCCTCAGCCTTTCTCAGCAACAAAGACTTATCTTCTGAATATCTATTTTTTCCAGTCGTGCTGAATGGCTGGGTAGCAGGTCTTTTAGAGGTTGCTAAATGGTGCAGTGGACCTGGAGTCATGAAGAGCCAAATTCAACTCTGTCCTTGGACACTGTATGGCCTTGGGCAAGTCAGTTAACCTCTCTTTGCCTCAGTTTCCTCCAACATAAAATGGGGATAATAACACTTACTTCACAGTGTTATTGTAAGGATTGAATGAGGCATTTTTAAGTCACTTAGCAGGGTGCCTGGCACATAGCAGGGGCTATATAAATGCTAATTCTCTTCACCTTCCCTTATGCCTAAAACTTATCATTATAGATGCTCCAAAGGATGATAGAGAAGCACTTAGTAGGAGTGTTTAAGATTCAACATATCAATAAAGAATTGGGCAGGAGAAGCAGTGAAAAGGGCATCACCAATAAGATGTAAGACTAGAAAAGGAGGTGGGTCAGTCATGTAAGAAGAATCAAATATGAGATGGGCAATCTATCCGTGGGCTGAATAAATGTCATGCTAACAGTCTCAGAGAAATGGTCCCAGAATATTAAGTAGATTCCCTACCCCTCCACCCTCTCTAAACTCAGCAATGAAGTTTTTAAATTTGAAACCATAGAATCACCTAGGATCAAAAGTAATGCTTGGGTTGCAGTCTGTACCACCAGAGAAAGTATCTGCATTGATGAGATAATAGATCTATTGAAGAAATAATCTCGTTATCCTAATTTGTAACATTCTTGAGGACAGGGATTATGTTGAGGCTTATGCCTTAGACTCTTTATACCCTGGATGCTTAATATTCAAATAAATTTGTTTTTAATGATAATTAAAGCTTTAATAACTACTAAAACAGATCACTACAGACCTGTCTGGAGGAACAGGTTGCAAGCACTCAGCTTATGAAGCACATAAATAGGAAACCAGGACTCAGTCCCTTAAATGGGCTACCAAATCATGCCTTCACATGTGTTAACAGTCCCTTTGAATAGGCTAGAAGGACTTAATCGTCTTGATTCTGCACCTTGAGCTTGCTTTCAATGAAACAATGGAATTCTGCATTTTAACACTTGCCTTCCATCAATTGTTTTTCTCATTCTTCTCTCCCCTCTGTTTCCTTATTAAAATTAGGGAAGAATAAAAATATATGTAGATGAATTTATGTTCACTATATAAAAACATCAAGGATTGATTATAGAGTGACATTCCATTATCCTACAATTCATATCATTGATCTGAGTATAGAATGGAATGAGATGATGGGATGAGTCCTGGTTATAGAAAGGCTACTCTTTAACAATGATACATGCTTGTCATCCTCTATTTTTATTCTTCATATTACTATAGAGTTTTTCTAATCTTGGATGTCAGACTACCATGAAATCTAGAAGTTTCATCCAGGGATCTAATATTTTGAACAACAAAAATTTAATTATAACATGAATGTGTGATCAACATTTCAATAGTAAACCATTTGTTTTACAATCTTTGCAGAGTATTTGAGGTGCGAATGCTGACTTCAGCTAATTTTCTGGGAGAATGATAGAAGTACCCAATGGTTAGGATCACAGGGCAGTGTAGTATACCACCCAACTAATATGAGCTAATATCAACTAATCCCCCGGCTCCCTTCTAAAATGTTGGTTTATTCTGGAAGGAGAGGAGCTGAGGACTCTGGGCGTTACATGGCCAAGTGTAGGAGCTAAGAGGTGGAAGGAATGTGTTAGGGCCTGTTATAAACCACAACTCACCCTATACGGAGTCCCCAAGGTTAGCTTTATTTTCCATCCCTCCATCTCCAATCCCCTGTAAAATCCTCATTGGAGCAATAACTACTTCTTCCTTTCTGTGTTCTGACTATTCCCATCTTCCATGAACTTTCTATGTGTCCCACTCTGACCATCTCCATCTTTTATGCCCCTACATATCTCGATCTAATCACCTCTGTTGAACTTCCATGGCCCCTACCTGTCCTGCTCTGAACATTTCCATGTTCCCTACATTTCCTCACCTGACAGTGTCTACTGTCCATCATGCCTCCTAAAAGTCCTGCTCTCCAGCACTGTATTTGGCACTGGATGAAAGTATACTACTCTTTCTTCCCAAAGACTGCTATCTCCTTGAAATCTTCTTACTCAAGGAGCTTCCCCAGCATCCTTCAGGAAAACTCCCCTCTTCTGTTGGAGAGCATTTTAGATTTGGTTGTGGAAAAGTCCTGAAGCATCTTGCTCTCCTCTCTCATTTCTTCCTCTTCCCCAGACTCCCACCTTGGATGTATACACACACATACACTCGCATACACACACACACACACACACACACACACACACACACACACACTGAAACATAGATTAAGAAACATTTTTAATCATTTGAAGGCACTTTTGAATATGGGTTATTTAATAAGCATTACTCTCACTTCTGAGCCAAAGCAAATGGATTGAACCCTATATTACTATTTTATGTAGTTACCAGAGTTTGGCTGACTTGACAAATGTAACAACATAGGCTCGATGCCAATATGCATGTGGTGTCTTCATAGTGACATTGTAAACTCTGTGTCAGATTGACATTTGAAGTCAAAGTGTGCCAAGAATTATTCAGTTGTAAACATTCACTGATATTACCCATGCTAACTACAAAGAAAGCACCATGCCCCTCACTCTTCTAACATGTTTATGGCATAATAACATCCACAAGAAACAGAATAGGTGGACATAGTAATGCTGTTATAGAATACTCACTTCAACATGGGCTCCACAAAGCCCTCCAGCTCTAATTCTATAACCTTCATGCATTTAATATCCCCTCCGTAATTCTACACTGATGCAATTTCTGCAATTGTTAATGACTCATTGCACAAAATGTAAGTCATTAGCAGTGGGAAATGAGCACTGATGAGACCCATTTGATAATTAACTTAATTACAAACATGATTTATCACTGTGGATGGACTTACTAGTGATCAGTGCCATATCCTTTCGTCCTGGTGAAGCCTACTGAAATGGCCACTACTAGAGCTGGTAAACCTGCAATGAAAGCAAAGACCAAACTTGGTTTCAGTTCTTATATCACCCATTTGCTTAAGAAATACTGTATGAAATGGAAATGGAAGAATTCTGTGTGGATGAATATTTTTGCAAAACATGGTTCCAGAAGGAAACAGGGTTTCTTTCAAGTATGGGAATATTAAAGTGACTACTAGGTTTTCAACCCAGAGCATTGCTCTGATGTTGCTAGGTAACTACTTTATTTGACATTGGTTTACAGTGAACTAATAATAGTTTTGATGTTTCTTCCTAGCTTCTCCCCCCTTTCCCTTTTGAAAGGGAGTAGGTTTATCCTGATTTATAGAAAACTTACAGATTCAAAGCCAGAAGGCAAAACACAGATGGGTGATGAAATATAATAGCAGTGACATATTCATTCAATCACATAATGAGTGAAATGTGCTAACTTTCAATCCATATCATCCACTTTCCACCATGGGAATATAGGAACATAGGAAATTCTCTACTGATGTAGTTATGGTTCATTTAGCTTTGCAGCCTCTTGCCAAAAGACATACCAAGAGATATGGGGTGAGAGTACAAGATTGCCTTCTCTGATGTCAATCTTCAAGGTTAACTGCATAGCAAATTCTCTTAGGAAACATTTATGACTATTAAATTCATACAATTGTCCATTTTTTTGGGAATCCATTGATAAAGATCCCAGAACTGGTCATCTTTTTATGAGTCTTAAACTTACCTCATTCAAGTTTCAAAGAGGGGCCCCTTTTCTCCTTGTGTTTCAAGATTTGGTAGATGAATCTGGGTTTATGTTAGCCACATAATGAATGATTTTATAGATTTTGTTCACGTGCTTTCTCAAGCTTTACCTTTCCCAAATGAAGACTTTCAACCCGTTTTTACTCTGTTATATATGGTATCTCTCTTGTCTTCCTCCTCAATCATTCTATTTGACATTCTTTTGACTTTTTAAATTTTCATTTTTAATTTATAGAATAGAACAAGCATTTCTATAAAAAGATAATTGCTTATGAAACTGCAAATTTATTATACACAATTTTCTTTTCCTTTTAAATATACAATAGTTATCATGTAAATTTTCCCCCTTCCCGCACCCTCCCCGTTCTAGAAGATCATCTACAAAAAGAGATAGCTTTATTACCTCATTCCCCATTCAGATTCCTTCTATTTCTTTTTCTTCGCTTATTGCTATTGCTAGGATTTCCAATACAATATTCATTAATATTGGTGACAGTGGGTATCCTTGTTTCATGCTTGACTTACATAATTCTATTTATCAGTTCTTTCCCTGGATGCAGATAGCATCTTCCCTCATATGTTCTTTGTAGTTAATTTGGGAACTTTCTAGGTTTCTTCTAATTCCATTATGTTAATTTTGAAATTCTACAATTGGAAAGTCCAGCAATGCATAGTGTTCTTAGTTTTATATGAGTGGGACACTATTTTCTATTTTTGTATCCTTCTTGATAATCTCAGAACATTTTTTGGCCTATTTGGTCACAGTGACATTGGACCAATGTCCTCATTAAAAAATGAGCAATGATGCTTTTGTTCCTTTCTGGGCATTAATAACGCATAACTTCATTTTGTGCATATAATTTGGATATTCAATCATTACAAGGATTTCTTTACACTTGCTCATACAAAAAATCACCAGCCACTTTTTAGTTTTTTACTCATCAAAAGATAGACTCCCCAATGGAAAGGCTTTCACTTTTTCATTCACTCACTCACTCACTCACTCACTCACTCACTAATGCAACAAGCATTGTTTTTACTTTATTCATTTACCTAGGGTCTGGAGACACAAAGACAAAAAATGCAATCATTTCTGCCCTCAAGGCACTTACATTCTACTAGTGGAGGGAGGGAGGGATGAGAAATGGTTTCCTGCTCCCTTTCCTGGAGTATGATTAATAGCTTATAACTTTATGCATGTTATTTGGATATTTATTCATTAACATTCATTACTTTATCCTTGCCTACTTTAAAACTCATCTGCCATTTTTTCACACAGTCTTTGAATAATCTTTTCCCATTAGATATCCTCTTCATTCATCCATTCAATAAGTATTAACTGTTTAGTTTGTTCATTTCTCCAGGACTTGGGGATATAAAAAAATCTAAAGTTCCTGCCTACGAAAATTATATTTTACTAGTGGGAAACAAAATTTATACAGATAAATCAATTCAAAATTTATACAAAGTGATTTTTTTGGTGGAGAGGGCACAATGTAGAACTGTTCAGTGTTATACAAACTTGGGGGTTTCATTATGTACTGCAGATCATTAATAAAGATATGAAACATAATCATTTTGAGTAGGAATTCCTAAGAAACCCCAATCAATATGGTTCTTCATCCAGAGAAGTGCTATTTATGACACAACCATCCCTCTAACTCATTTATGATTTTTAATAACCTTGATGGATTTTTTTTTGAAAAAAGGTTAAGTAAATCCTACTTTATGTACATGGATATGCAACCTCTCAATGAAATCCGGTAAATGACAATCATAGTTTACTTTACAGAAAGCCTTTTCCTGAACGTTGGCTTTATAAAGTGTTCATAATCCTACCCTTTACCATCGACAACACCAGGTTGCCTAGTATATGGAGCAGGATTCGCTATTAAAGAATTCCTTACTTCCCTTTGGAATCCTTACTACAAGTCAGTGTCATATGTGAATTTACCAATCGTTTGTCATAATAACCATCTTTTATATATTTTGGCCAGCTCCCCTAATTTCATTCTGTGGGGCCTCAAAATACTTTGGTAGACACCACTTGGTCCTAGTGATGTGTTTACCTTTGATTTCTCAATTTAGCTTCAAATATTGTCAATAACTGCAACCTATATATTTTGGTGATAGGAAATTGAGGAGTAGGAATTCCCATAATGCCCTCCTCAGTGGATGCTGAAGCAAAAAATTTATTCAGTCTGTCATCTAACTCCTTTTCATCTGTGAGTTCTCCTTGTGCCCACCATCAACAAGGAATCTCACTGATTCTCTAGCTGGCTTCCTCTTTTTGATGAAAAATTAGTTTTGAGTCACTTTTAAGTTTTTCCTCACAGTTTTTTTGGTGCACCTAATTGGGATTCATACCTAACCTCTCATACATAAAGGCCAAAGGTCTTAAAAATTATAGAGTTTTTACATTTCTAGGAAAAAATAAATTGGTAGAAGCCATTTCCTTTTCTGCATATTTGAGTTCCAGGTCCTACAGCATGTGCACTGGGAAAACTGTAATTGGCCACTTATGTAGGTAATTTTGAAACTTGTTCCTTATTTTCAATTCACAAATGACGAATAGACTTTCAGAATGTACTATTATCAAGTACAGGATCTCTATCCCCAAATATCTCCAAAGATAAAAATCAATTAAGTAAAAAAAAAGTAAATTGTCCTATTTCAGAATCTGACCCTCTAAATTCAATTTAATGAGATATGGAAAGTATAATTTTTTATAAATGTGCTTACCCCATCCAAGGCACAAGAAGCGTTTCCTTATGAGTCGAGTTCTAATTTTTCCTGTTACAGCCATGTATGACTGCCACGCTTCTGTCAGCACCCAACAGAATGAAGCTAGGAAGAAGAAGTGCAAAAATGCAGTAGTCGTGGTACAAATGCCCTGTAGAAGATAGAAAAACTCACATTGAGTATCCAGGGAGAATACTTTTTCCTTCAAAAGACTGTCAGTCAATCAATTTATATCACTCTTCCATATATTCTTTTCTCCTCAGGTAGTGGTCCGTCCCAGCTGTACACCATCATCACTTCACTCCTGGACTATGGCAGCAGCATTTTGGTTGGTCTCTCTGCTTCATGCCTCTCCCCTGTCCCCTCTATCATCCTTTCAGCTGTCAAATTAATCTTTCTAAAGTTCAGGTCTGTCTGACCATGTCACCCTGCTATATAAATGTCAACTTCTATGAGAAGCCTTTCTGTTTCTTCCTTTAAGCTTAACCTTCATTTAACTCTTCTTTAACCTTCTCTCTGTTAATTATCTTCAATTGAACCTACCTTTCTTCGTATCCCCAGCACTTACTACAGTGTGTGGCACGTGGCAGGTGCTTATTAAATCCTTGTTGACCTAGTATTTACTAAATGACTGTTGTGTCCAGGCACTATGCTAGGCTATGAGGATACAAAGACAAAAATCAAATAACCCCTTTCCTCAAGGAGCTTACATTCTATCAGGTAAGACAACGTATACACATATCGGTGCATGCAAAATACATAAACATAAATTCAAGGTAATATATGGAGCAAGAGGGGAAAGACTAGCAGCTCAAACAGGCCTCATGTAGGAGAAAGCACTTGAGTTGAGTGACATCCCAAGCATAGAGGACAGCCATTATAGAGGCACAGAGAAAAGAGATAGAGAGTTACATGTGAGTTACATGTTACAAGCATTTATTCATCACCTACTGTGTGTTAGGTACTGTATTAAGTGCTTTACAAAGTGCTTTTTCATTTGAGAAAACAGCATGTTGATCAGTTGGTCTGGACCAGAGAATGTGACAAGGGGAATAATATGTCATAAGCGTAGAAGAACAGACTGAAGTCAGATTGTAAAAGGATTTAAGTGCCAAACAGAAGAGTTTCTGTTTGATATAAGGGACAATCAATGGAGAATCTCCATTAGGGGAGTGCTTTAGGATTGGTCTGGTGCTTTATGAATATTTGGCAGAAGTGTCAGGGACAGATTGGAGAGAGGAGAGACGTGAGGCAGGAAGAACCATTATGAGGTTACTTCAATAGCCCAGATGAAAAAGTGATGAGGTTCTGAACTGGCATGGTGGTCATGTGAGTGGAGAGAATAGGGTAGAAACTAAAGATTTTATAGATATAGAAACTGACAAACTTGGCAACTGATTGAAATGATTGGGTATGGAAAGGATGATGAGGAAACATAAGGATCATAATTTTATTTGTTTTACCTGAAAATGTTGCCATAAATATTCATGCAATTATTGTCAGTACAAGGATTAAGGAGAGATTTGTTTAAAAATAGACACAGAATGGACATGTGGCTGTTAGCACCCTATATATAGGTCCTGGGCACTATAGTACCACTGTACCGGAGAAGGCATTTTTGTTACAAAAACACAACATTCCTACATCTCACTTTTATATTATTTTTTTCATGAAGAATTTGGTTATAAATCTCAATTCCAGGGTATAGATTAAATTTCTTGCTTACTTTGATTTTCTTTTAATTCCCACATAAGAAGAAGATTATAGAACTATATGATGGGTTTCTTTTAAGTTAAATACAAGCGACATCTTCAATGATTGTTTGGTGTTTAATGCATCACTTAAAAAAAGACACCTGAAAAATCCTCAGTACAAATCTATAATCCTGTTTCTTCTTTGTTGTTTTATCTGCTAAAATGACATTAAGCTCACATTAGCAAGTACAAATGATCCTATAGAAGGAAAAAAATTGATCCAGAATTACATTTCTTCATGAGTATCTTATTTAAGGAGCAACAGCAGAGTATAAAATAAGTTTTGGCAAATAGCCTAGTTAAAAAGAAGTATCATGAGTGTTTTTAGGTACTTAATACATTGCTTCTGTGTTATTACATTTCAATGTGTCCTAATCAGATCATATGGAAAAGCTAATGGAGTCACTGGCAATATGCAACTATGATTTCATAGCATCTTTTCTTATGTAATTTAATCACTGTGAATATACTGATTATTCCTTTACCCATAACCGACCTATAAAATAAGTCTGTACTTCAACTTTGGTATTAAGTCTATTCTGTTCATTAATGGCTCCATTTGGGGGAATGTAATTCCTGCTAGAAAAGAGCCTGAATAAATTAGGTGTAGGAATAGGATTAAGTCCTTGGGTTTGTCAATGTGTTCTTTGCTTGTCTCTAAAGAGTCTAAAAAAGCTCGAAGTAGAGGGTTGAGTCAATTAGAATCTTAAAAGCCCACCGTTGGAAGGGACATCCAAATTCATCTTCTCCAATTCATACTTGAGGCATGAACCCCTGACAAAGTTTCACTTCCATTATGGAGACTCACTAACCCCTGAAGGAACTCCTTCCATTGTTAGTACGTATTTTGCACATTGAACTGAAATGTACTTCTCTATTACTTCCATTCTGAGTCCTAGTTCCATGCTCTACCACTAAAAAGGGGAAAAGTCTTCTCCTCTCTTAATCCTTTCCCAAAACTTAATCACTAAGTGCATAGATTATTTCTTAACATTCAACCTACCTATATAATTAGTCTGTATCTTAAACTTATTGCCATTTGTCCTCTATGTATCTTATTTGTACATAGTTTGCCTATTGTCTCCCTTGTTAGAGTTTCTTCAGAAGCTTGTCTTTTGCCTTTTGATTTTCTCTATATCCTCAGCTTTAATATAGTATCAGGCACTTAGTAGGCACTTAATAAATACTTATCAAAAGACTGACACAATGACTCTTCAAATACTTGAAGCATACTAAGGCATATTAAAGTGGAAGCATATTAAAATTTTCCTTTTTAGTAAAACTGTTATGGAAATAAATGAATAGTGATAACCACAACTTTGAACAAAGAATAATTCTAGTCTTTAGAATTACTTTTACTTTACTATTAGCCTTTTAAAAAACCATTGCCTTCCCCACACCTGCAGTGATTGGACTGTTGACTCTTTAGAGGCTTCTCTGCTTTCCAATCCCCTAAAGTTATATCGCTCAGGGTGAATGTAAATAGCAATTGTTTCTGTTTTGGCCAGAAACCCTGAGGGTCTTCCTCTCTCAGATTGTTTTTTTCTTATTGTTTTTGGTTTTTGACTAGGTAAAAGAAGCCATTATTTTTGCCTAGTTTCTTACCGAGCTTTAATTGCTGAATGAGGGTTGCCTCAGTTAAACTGAGACCTGTTAAAGACCTTAGCTGAAAAAGGCCAAGGTCTTCCACAGCATCCAGGGCCACCTCCAGTTGTCCTGATCTATATCTTGCCACTGGACCCAGATGGCTCTGGAGGAGAAAGTAAGGCTGGTGACTTTGCACAACCCTCCCTCACTTTAATCCAATTCACTTGCATGTCATGACATCACCTCCCTGAAGTCTACAACAAAGGACAACAACAACTGCTCTGACCCACTCTGCTTCATCAAAAAAGGTTAACTTATTGATTTCAGGGAGAGTTTCCTTTTGTTTATTTCAAGACAACACTGTAGGGCAGTGATTAGGAAAGATATAGAGAAAAAATTTTAGAATGTTAACCCTCAACCCTATTTAACATATTATAATCTTTTCCTTGTGCAAGATTCCTGTTAGCTTAAATTGTCTTGCAGTGGGAAGACTTGTTGAAGGTCATTGGGAACTATGTCTGGACATCTCTCTATAAACTAGAAATGCTTAGATAGAGAATAAGATAAACTTAAATTGTTTCTGGCAGATATGCCTAAAAGACTGGGTAGAGTATTAATAATTTTTCTTTAACAATATTACAACCTCCTAATCTTCTCTTCCCTCTTCTAAATATTCCAAGTACCAATAACCAATGACATTGATTAACATTCAACCTACCTATGTAATTAGTCTGCATCTTAAATTTATTCCTGTTTATCCTCTATGTTTCTTGTTTGTACATACCTTGCCTGTTGTCTCCCTAGTTAGATATGAGCTTCCCTCACAATATAAGGATGTCATCCTCTGAAAAGGTTCCATTTAAAATTCTAAAATCTGGTCACAGAACTGAGTACACAATTACAGATATGGTCTGGCCACAGCAGAGTTTGTGTGAAAAGTGCTTTGTAATTGTGTTCGTATGGTTCCTGGGTTTCTCTTGGCAGGTCGACTCTCAAGTATTTTATATTGTCTGCAGTTATTTTAAAAGGAATTTCTTTTTCTATCTCTTCCTGCAGGGTTTTGTTGGTAGGGTATAGAAATTATTTCTGTGAGTTTATTTTATATCCTGCAACTTTTATAAAGTTGTTATTCCAACTAGTTTTTTAGTTGATTCTAGGGTTCTCTATAAGTATGCCACCATATTATTTGCAAAAAGTGATAGTTTTGTTTCCTCAGTTCCTATTCTCATTTCTTTGATTTCTTCTTCTTTTGGTCTTATTGCTATGGCTAGCATTTCTAGTACTATATTAAATAATAATGGTGATAACGGACTTCACCTCTGATCTTATTGGGCAGGCTTCTAGCTTATCTCTGTTACTGATAACACATGCTCTTAGTTTTAGATAATACTACTTATCATTTTAAGAAAAGCTCCATTTATTCCTATGCTTTCCAATGGTTTTAATATGAATGAGTATTGTATTTTGTCAAAAGCGTTTTCTGAATCTCTTAATATAAACATATGATTTTTGTTGTTTTTGTTATTGATATAGTCAACTATGCTTATAGTTTTCCTAATATTGGACCAAGGCAGAGTTTAGTGGGATTATTGCCTCCTTTGTTTTAGGATATTCTACTGATACTACGGTAGCTTAATATTTCATTCGTTTTGTATTCTTGGTGGAACTGTGAATTGGTCTGGCCATTTTGGAAAATGATTTAGAATTGTATGAGAATATTGACTAAAATTTCCATATGTTTTGATCCAGAGATCCCACTACTAGGTATATACCCCAAGGAGGTAAATGCAAAAAAGAAAAGTACCATATGCAACAAGATATTTATAGTACTTTTTTGTAGTAGAAAACTACTGGAAACCAAATAGATGCCTATCAATTAGGACATGATTAAACAAGTTGTTGCACATCAATGTAATAAGAGATTGGTATACTACAAGAAACTAAGAACATGATGAATACAGAGATACAGGGGAAAACTTGCATGATGCCAAGTCAAGAAAGCAGAATCGGGAAAGAAATATACATAATTACTACAACAATGTAAATGGAAAAAACAACAATAACTGAAATACATGAAACTGGGATAGTATAAAATAATAATGATCAATAATGGACCCCAAAGGACAGATGTGAGAATGCATATCTTTGTAGCAATGGAGACCTATAGGTATGGAATATTACATATAGCTTTACTGAATTTCATTTTCATTTTTTCTTCTCTTTTGTCTTTCTTATAAGAGATCATTCTCTAGGGAAGAAGGATTGAAGGATATACTGGGTAATATAGATGATATAAAAACAAAAGTCAAGTCCACAAGAATTTGCTAAGTACTTATTTCCCAATCACCATGCTTGGGACTGGGAATCTAAATGCAAGCACAGATACCAATCCCTTGAAAAAGAAGATCATGTTAGTCTGGTTTGCTTAATTGTACTTCTTCCTTACAAGAGGGGATTCTACCAGGGCTTTAGAAAAACAGTGATATCTCTGAGAAAAGATAATGATGTAAAAAAAGAAAATCAATTAAACATTTAAAGCAAAAGGCATCAGAAAAACAGATTATTATGATTGTTTCTTAAAGATTGCATTAGTTTTGGAGACAAGCATTTCTCATAGCTGTTTGTGGTCCATAAAAATTCTGTCTTTTTCACTTATACTCTAGCCATGTTAGCCCTTATCCTCTAATTATACAGTTGATTCTTTTTAATGATTTGTTTAGGATTTTTACAAGGCCTGATTAACTGTTACAGCCTGTTGAGATTTTTTTTGGATACAGATTTGATCATTTTAAGACTTGCTTATTTGCATTTTCCATCCAGATGATCCTGCTGCTGCCCTTGCCCTACCCTCCAAACTAGCCAAGAGTCTAGGCCTGGAAGGAGCTGAACCACTCACTTCTCCACACCATAGTTTTCTCTTCACCCCAGCCATTTTAATTGTTTTCCCATTCCATTCAATACCTTCTCCGCACTATTCTAAGGTATTTTTGGTAGACGTAAAAAAATCATTGATTCTAGATACATAGAACAATGTTGAATTAATCCAAAATTTTTTTTGTTACACAAACATGACATATTTAAATGTAAGAGACATTGATTTGTTGTGGAGAGAAACCTCTTCTAATTTGAGCATTAAAAATAGGGTTTCTATTTCTCTGGAATTTATGCAGTCTACTAATTCTATATTTACACACTGGGAAACATAGAGGTTATTTCCACATATACACAGTTCACCTCCCTCCCAAACACATTTCACCTTGAAAATGCATTACAGCTTCAAGAATGTAGCTGGTTGATAGAAGGGATAACAAGCAGCTGTGGGTTAATCAAATATTTAATATATGCCAGAAGAGCCCTCTAAGCAGGGAGGTGACAAAGTCATCAGTAGGAATCTCAGAGACACTGAGTCTCCAGAGGTTTCTTTGACACCTGGTGAAAAAAGGAAAAGTGGACAAAATATGTTGAAAAGTATGGGATGAACACAACATTGAGGCCACCCAATGTCTTTTAGTGGTACCACTGCAGGAAAATCAACCTTGTATCCCAGTCAATGGAGATCAAGGTACTACTTTTTGCTTAGACATTAGGATAGAGGATTATGAGAAAGGCTGGGCAACTAGAAACATGAGACACACAGCAGGTCTGAAAACTGAGGGACATGAGTCAAGAATTGGATTGTCTGAACAGAAATGGGATTGGTAAATGTGATGGTCAGTTTTGGTATTTGCTCGGTCAAGTTCATTCTTCATCATGTAAAGTGATGAAAGAGCAGAATAAAATGAAATATTCTATTCATTATACTCTGACCACATGTATAAATTTAAAATGTACTTTATATGAACAGCATTTTTTGAGCGACGATACTTTTTTCTTCAAACCTTCTTTGAATAGTGGACAACTATTTATGAGGTAAGTTGTACTAGAAATTCTTTTCATGTATGGGTTGAAGTAAATGGACATTGAAATTCTCAAATTCTGTGATTCTGTGAATAGGTCTATAAGTCACAAACAGCGTGTTACCCCAGGGTGTGTATGGGATCTCAGACACTATGTTTGGCACTGAATAGTCTGAGACTGTAGACAAAGGACTGCCTTGTCTTAGATGCCTTACCTAGCCCTAATAAGATTAGGACTTCAAGTATCAGATTTGGCAACAAAAGGTCTCAACACTGGGCCTAAAATGCATGCTCCGTATAAAAGTTTTCTTCTAGGTGTACATTCTCCCACACTGTTTTGGGATGTAGCTTTAGCCATGTGTGAGTCTGGCCTGATCCATAGAACTTTGGCCTAAATACCAGGTTCATATCCAATTCCAGCTCCTCACTGTTTGGAGAGCAAGTGGTTTGTACTTTTTGCTTCCCTAATCCCTGCCTCTGCTCATATAGAAACAGAATTTTTTACCAAAAAATACATTTTATTGATATCTTTTGTTTTTATATCACCTAATTTCCCCTCTCTGAATAGAAATAAACTAGCAATACATAATGGCCCAGTTTTCACAGAATATTTTTCAAATACTCATATAAGGACCATAAAAATTCCCAAATGCATCAGTTATCCCTTTGACAACAATTATGTCCCAAAACAGTCTGAGTCTATTTTTACTAGTGCTAAGAATTATCAACCTATGGCATATCATAAAGGTAGTATGCCATTATTTCAGTCAATGGCAATGCTAGACCCTATGTAAAGCTTGGTCAAATATATTGTAGCATTATTTTCCGGCAAACCAAAAGACATAAAGTATCACAGCTATAGGTACTATATTATCTTCATACTTATGGGATGGTGATGCTGATAAATTATATACAGATACCATCCTGGTTATAAATGATAATTGCTTTTTGCTTTTCCAAGTAGCATCCATTTAAAGCATAAAAACAATAAATTTTGCCAAATGTAGATTTTGGCTGCATGGTTTCGATACATAAGATACATTGGTACCTTATTCTTTCCTGGGGGTCCAGTGGCCATGGCACTGCAGTGGGAAAGAAGTAAGCTGCTCTGAATTAGTATGTAGCATGACTGCAAGCCCCAACATTCGTTACCATTAAACTGAAGCCCTGGTGTCACTCACTCAGTAAGAACTTCAGAGTTTTTGTTTTTTTTCAGGTCATTTACAGCTAACATCTCCTTGCATGATTGTAAGCCAAGAACCACTATTTCTGGGTTATGATTGTCCTTCTAGTAGCCATTGTTAATGGTACATCAACTGCAATGTCATTTGTGGACAGCTGCAAAATAAATCTTTCCTAGTTCTCTGGGTCCCAAATTCTTAGTCTATGCATTTGCTTGCCTAATTTGTTAGGCAGTCATAGAATGTTAAACCCAAAAAGGACCTTAAAGATCATCTAGTACCCTCACTCATTTTGCAGATGAGGAAACTGAGGCCCAGATAAAGCCTATATCCTGCCCCATATCTATTTCTTATTTGTTAATGGGTATCTTGTTTCTAATGGCCTAAGGTCAAAAGCTAGTCCCAGGGTACAAAGTCAGCACTAGTCCTCAGGCCAGCATTTCCCCCCATTACATCATGCTAAAGCTAAGGGTTCTAACCCTCATGATAATTTGATAAGGATTTTTTCCCCCAGACTTTCCTGATGGGAGGAATTACCATAACCTAAATTATTTAGGCAGTAGCACAGAAAGACTCTTTAGAAAATCAACACATGAACAAATAAACCCTGAAAGTATACTATGAAAAGGAAGCTCTTCTACATGCCTAGGAGACAGTGTACACATGTTAAGAAAGCATAACACATAAATATAATTTGATTATCATTCTTGTCTATCTCCTCGCAAAGGTATAGGAAGATTCTGTTTTGAACATCTGGATCTCCTTTCAAAACAGCTTACTGTAGTAAATAGAAAAGCTTATAAGAAAAGCTTCATGAGCAGCAAATGCAGTGGGGAGAAATTTAACATTACTCATTAATTTTAATAATTGCTTTCACTTGCCATAAGGACAAATCACTATTTTAATTTTTTCTCTTAAAATAAAGACATGATCCCCAATGGATAGGATATGATCAAGATGTTTTCAAAGGAATAAATGCAAACAAAGAGAAACCATATGGAAAAACATTTCAAATAACTATTAGGAAAAATACAAAATAAACCACCAAGTGAGTAAGAATGATAAATAGTGGAAATAGTCAGTGATGGAGAGTATGAAGGGGAAGGCAGATGCACAAATACATTATTGGTAGAGCTGTGAATTGGTTTAACTCACTCCAGAAAACACTTCAGAACTATGTTAAAGTACTGACTAACCTATCCAGAGTTCTCTATGCTAGGCACATACCCCAAGGATGTAAAAGACAGAAACCACATTATGCATAATGATATTTTTTTTTGGTGTTAGCAGAAAACTGGAAACTGCCCATTGATTGAGGAATAGCAGAAGTAATATATGAATACAATGGGAAATAATTTTTCTTTTGTTAACTGTAAGCAATGAGGACACAAGGAAGGAATTCAGAAAAACATGGAAAGACTTTTATAAATTGATGTAGAGCAAAGTAACTAGAACCAGGAGAAAAATAAATACAATGACTAGGTCAAATGTAAGACCCATGAGTCAGGAACTATTTTTTTCTGTCTTTATGCATCTCAGCTCCTAGCATTATCCTTTACACATAAGAGATACTTAATAAATGCTACTTGATTTATTACAATGATGCAAATAAAAGCAACAGATGAATTGAAAATAAAAACAAGAACCAATAATGAATCGAGAGGTTGGAAGGCTAGGAATGCTGAATATGGCAGAAGAAGGCATCCAATTGCTATACTCGATCAGTTTTACTTTGCTGTATTTTAATTTTTTGCTACCAGGAAGGGTTCTGGAAACAGAGAGAGCATAGATAGGAAAAATGATTATGCTGTAAAAAAATTGAAGATATTTTTAAAAATTAGAGCATAATTATTTTCAAGAAACCACTTTCCAGGAATGCTAGAGAGATACCAATAATGATAAAATTATGTTCTATACATGTTAAAATGCATATCTTGCTGGAAATATGCTTGAGATAAAGAGAACTTGGATGGATTGCCATCCATAAAAAGAAAGTTTGATTTTTTTAAAATAGTCTTTAAAAAGCAGAATATTTGTATATAATACATAACAGATGCTACATTTGTACATATTCTATGAAGGCTCAGGAAAATCATGTTTTTCTCCAAAATTAAAAGAATTAGGTCAGTAACTGAAAATAAGTTCAAGTATTTAGAAATAGTGAAATGTCATAAATTGTATGGATATGCAAGGAACATGTTTCTAGTACGTTTCATATATGTAAAACATGTTCATTTGTTAAAAGGTTCCTATCTCTTTCTGTTGCAGAAGCATACTGAGCATAGTAGATAGAATACTGATGGATCTTAGTTAGTTAATCAGTCAGTCAACAAACATTACTAAGTGCTTACTGTGCACCAGGCACTGTGCTAAGTACTAGAAGTCAGAGCTGGAAGCAGGAAGCCGTGGGTTCAAATCTCACCGCTGGCACTATCTGTGTGACGCAGGACAGACAAAGCACTTAACTTTGACCAGGCAATATCTTATGGTTTATAAAGTCAGAAATGGGTTGCACTGACAGTGGAAATTCTCTGAGTAGGAGTGCTCTAAGAAATCATAATTCTGTCACTTATTTTTATTTACCCACCTTAGGATAGTGAGATGGCACTGCTTAGATTCAAAGGATCATTTAAAGCCAATTAAGGGACAACTGTGCCAACACACTCAGGAAGTATGTTAGCACCGATCTAAATATTAAGTTCCTGCTGACTTGTAGCAAGTCAAAATGGACAAAAGAATGACTCCACAAAACTTAGCAGAAATCAGAAGGACTAGGTCTTACTTGAGGAAGGGTTCATTTATTCTGCTTACAAATTAGAATCATTAGTCTTCATCGTTTTGATGACTCGAAACACATTTCAAATAGGAGTAGAGATATTTCTAATTAATCTATATTCTCAAGCCATTGTCATCAGTTGTGTGAACTAATTTGTACAGCTCACAAAAGCCCTAGAAACACTGCTCAAAGTGAATCAGCCAGTGGTGTGCTAATGTTTTCATTCTGAATGACAGTACTATGGCAAAGGTTCATCATGGACGCCTGCTAATGAAAGGATAATTGAATTTTGTCACCCTAGCAGAAGGTCAGAGATAATGGCTTCCTTCTTTTCTCCTCTGGCCCCTCCCCCAGATCCTCAAGCATTTGGTCCTGCACTTCCTCTAGGGACTGACCCTTTTTTTTCTGTTTTAGCAAAATGAGAGAAGAACTGGATATAAATTCAGATGGAAGGTGATGTGGAGCTTAAGTGGGGAGATTTATCTCTTCCTCTACTTTACTGCATACTCCTATTCCCAATTCCTTTTAAATACTAATAATAGCTGACATTACAGAGTTTGCGGAGTGCTTTATATACAACTGATAAGATCCTCACAGGAACCCTATGAGGTAAATCTTAGTATGGTACAGGAGAAAGAAGCCTGGATTTTAAATCAGAGAACCTGGTTTCAAGTCCCAGCTCTGTTACTGTCAGACCTTGGGCAAGTCTCTTAAACTCTCTGGGGCCTGTTTCCTCACCTGTAAAATAAGGAAGCTTAAGCATGGTGGTAGAGGCCTGCAATCCTTCCTAATGAGGAAGGCTGAGGATGGTGAATTATTTGAGCTCATGAATTCTGAGTTCCTGTAATGCTAAAGCCAATCTAGACTGCATGACTTTTTCAGTCACAGAGATAGTGTCAGAAATGGGATTTGAACCCATCTTCCTGCTTCCAGAGCCTAGCATATAATAACGCTTATTAAATGCATGTTGACTGACTGACTCCAAGCCCAATCAATATTCTATCTACTATACCCAGGATACTTATCTGGCACAAAGAGACAGGTACTTTTCAACACAGGGACAAATTTTTACCAATATGGAACACAATACAAACTTTTATCTAGTAAAACTATACAATAACATTTTGCTTTCTCTAAATACTTGAATTTCATATTTGCAGTTAGTGACTTAATGCTCTTGATTTTGGAGAAAAGCATGATTTTCCTGAGCTTCCATGGAATATGAATGAATGGATTGCACTAAATAAATCTGGCACCGGTAGAGGGATGAGCCTCTAGGAAATAGAAGGCAACAGAATAAGAAAGAGAGAGCTGACACCGGTAAGAAACAGCATAGGTCAAAGCTTCTGTACAGATCAGTAATGAGTAGTGATGACCTATTATGATCACTTTACATGTTCAGAATACTAAGTGTTGAAGAAGGATTTGAACCCAGGCCTGTCCTGACTGAAAGCCCAGTATTCTTATCACTATAATCCATAGTCTCGTTAAGGTTTCTCTTTCTATATATGGCCTACCTATTATAGGAGCATTGGGAGGATGGGGAATGGAGGAGGGAGGTAGTGACAGCTCCTTAGTTCACAGCACACTAGCAACACTTTAAGGGTGAATGTGAGTGCCATGTGGCATTGTAGAAAATTCACAAGACTGGGTGTCAGAGATTCACGTCTTATTTCAGACACTACTTGTATCGACCAAGTGTAAGTTACTTTGACTCTTTAAAACTCAGGTTTTTTTTTTTCCTGTGAAATGGAGTTAGCTGTACTGCTTTCCTTTCTCTGAGGCTAGGAATCTTAACCTTTTTGGTGTTGCAGATCCCTCTGGACTTCTTCTAAGAAAAAGAATTTTATATAACTGAAGGAAATGCTAAATTTCAGTTAGAAGTTTGTTAAAGGAAGGATGTAATTTTTTTTTCCTGTCTAAGTTGATGGACCCCTGAGATCTATCAATGAATCTCTCCAGGTCCATGGATCTTAGTTCTATGGGTTTTAGTGAAGCAACTGACTTATCAACCTTGTAATGAATTTTTTTTAAAAGTGAGTTGTTGGTATTATTCCAGTAACCTTTAAAGATTACTATAAATATAACGTTATTGTGGTCTATTGAGATAGAAAGTCACATTTTGAGAGAAATGGTAGAAGTATTAATTCCATAAAATTAAAGCCACTAAATCTCAGTGTAAAATCAGACTAGAGAAACAGTAGCAATTTATTAAGCTTGCTTTGAAAAATCTAGAATGCCAAATTTTCAATTGCTTTAACCTCTTAGATAATCCATCCCTAGAAAGATTTATTTAATTTGTCTGGACCTTACTGGAACCAAGTATCCTGGTATCCTCCTGAAAAATAAGAAAAGGTGTGTGTTTTAAAGGGGCTTGGATCAATTCCTTCTCCCACCCCAAATGATGAATGAATGGCTGAGTTGGCTGAATAGGCAATAAGGATAATTCAACATGAGATACTGAAACAGTGCCTAGAACTATGAGAACAATAGGATTATAGCTTCTTAGAGTTAGAAAGGAAGGAATAGTTCATCTAGTCTGACCACTCTCTTTTTATAGTTGAGGGAATGGAGATCCAGAGGCTGAAAAAATTTAGCAAGGTGTAAGTAAAAAGAACATTAGAACTGGAATGAGAATGCTTATTAGCAATAAGACCAGGATTGAGATAGCTCGTCTCTCTATGCCTGTTTCCTTACCTGTAACATAAAGGTAAAGTGCTTGTTCTACCGACTCCACAGGGTTATAAGGAAAGAACTTTTGTGAGCTTTAAAACGTTACATAAATATGTAATTAGTATTAGTACTAATAATTAGTGACAGAGATGAGACAAGAACCCAGATTTCCTGACTCCTAATTTAGTTATATTCTGTTATGCTGTGCTACTTCCCAGAAGGAAAAAAAAATCTTGTTCAATTATAGTAGGCATAGGCGAATCATATATTAACAAATTCCTAATTCTTTACTCAAGCTAGCTTTAATGTGAAACTCAGTCTGCAGCTTGTCTCCCTAGTAAGCAGTGACATGTGAGAGTCCAGAGCTTTACTGAGTTAGAGTCTCAGCTTTCCAACGCATGGGGTACTGACCCCAATCAAAGAGTACAGAGTCTTAGGTTGAATATAAATGACAAATGGTGGAAATTCAGGCTGCTTTAGCATTGTGGCTTTTGTGTGTAATGACTGCAAATCCTACTCAAGAGGCATTTGTTTGTTCAGAAAGAACAGTTCAGCCCAGAGAGACTTTTCTTTTCCTTATTTGTTAATGGATTTTTTGTCAGTCAGAAATTAAGTCCATGACATTTATTGAGTGTTCACAGTGTGTGGAGAACTTTGTACTAGGTGGAGTTATATGTGGTAGATAAGACACAATCCCTACCCCCAAGAAGCTGCAGAAAACATCATTAAACAAACATGCAAATACATATACTAAGCATAACATAATAAAAGCTGTATTGAAATATGAAAGGTGTCTATGAGACTGGCTAAATTTTGGGAGAATTAAGAACATGTAAGTTTCAATTTTATATTCATTTCTCGATAAAAATGTGAAAATTCCATACGCCTAACATTATTCATCTTTCTTCTTTCCTTCCTTTCTCCTTCTCTCCCTCATTCTATATAGGAGGCCACATGATGAACAAAAGAGTGTAGTGGCTAGAATGATGGGCTTGGAATCAGGAAGACTTGAATTCACATCCAGCTTTTGTCTCACTTAGTTGTGTGCCCCTCAGTAAGTCACCTCAGCTTCTTCTACCTCAATTTCTTCATCTATAAAATGGAGATAATAATAGCATTAACCTTCCAGGGTTGGAGTGATTATAAAATGAGGTAATTTTTGTAAAGTATTTTGCAAATCTCAAAGTGCTACATAAATGCGAGCTATTCTTATTCTTTTAAGAAAAAGAGAAAGATGGAGTTTGGTTAAGGGAAGAGCTTCCAAGAGTTTCAAATTTATGTAAGGTACAATATGAGATCAAGAAAGAGAAAAAGCCTTCTAATTGTCTTAAAATAATGTAGCTCCTACTTGGCTCCTATCCCAAAAGAATGCTACGGGAATTATGGTAATATCTTATCTGTGTTTGAATTATTCAAAGACCAAAAACTAGATTAGGAGAACACAATGCTGCTGTTGCAGAGGTGGGCCTCTGAAGAACAGATTATTTTAAAACTTAAGAGTCAGCACGAGTACCATGAGTAAAAAGCTGAACTAAAAAAATAGCATTTAGTTGTTTTGGACTTTATAAAGGAATGCCTGATATCATAGAAAAAAAGAGAAATGATGATGTCAGCAGCCTTGATTGATCCTCTGATGTCATATCCAGGCAAAATTGGAATTTAGTAAAGATATTTGTAACAGTTGATTTCCAGACTGCAATTAAGTACAGTGGATACTGGAAAGAAAATGAGCACCCAGTCAAAAAGAAAGGAGCATGTTTTACAAAATCTAATTTGAAGCAAGATTATGGAATAATTAATAATTGAATAGGAAGCAAGGACAGTGGTTTCAAAATAGGAAATAATTTTTGCTGTGAATGAGAACACAGGTCATGCTATTGTGTAAATGATAGAGGATGGAAATTCAAAAAGGAGAATACATAGAAGAATGGTATAGATCAGAAGTGTCAATATTGTGGCCAGCAGGCAACATGCTACACCGAACTCCTGTGTACAGACTGAACTAGATTAAAAGTAATTGAGAAATGTTTAATAAAATAAATAAAATACAATGCAAGAGAGATAATGTTAATTTGTGGTTTTCTGAGTCAGTATGTAGCCCACTGAGCTTCTTTTGTATTTGAGTTTAAATGAACAAGTGATATAATGGATGAGAATTCAGTAAAGGTTCACCTGGGGCTTTTATGTAGACAACACGGAAGAGGTGACAGTTTACTAACACAAATTTTCAGTAAAGATGATAAAAGGTCAGAATCAGATTGAGAGAATATTTAAAGACCCAAGATAAAAAGAGACCTCTGTATTTGAGATACCCTTGTTGGCTAAGAAATATCCTTTACTTCTTTGTTTTTTGTTTGTTTAAATGAGTTAGCTTAATTGAATAGAACATTAAGAATGAGGTCAAATTCACAGAATCCATTCTCATATGCAGTCATGGATTTCTTTCTCCTGCTATCAAAAATTTCATCATTGTTGAGAGTCTACATTACTTATGAGATTGGTGTAAGTCCATTCCCATGACAAGTAAAAAACAACTAGCAACTGCTCAACCATAATGTTATTTTATATGAAGGATAGCACCATATCATTTTTGTCTAGATTTGCAATTTCACTGGTGTGGGAAAATTCTGATGTCAAAATTCCCTCCAGAGAATTTCCACAGGGAGTCTGCTTGATACTGTGGCTGGAATAGAAACAGAGGTAGGGGAGTCAAGAAAACCATAGTTGTCTGCATGCTGTCTCCCCATTAAACATGAGTTCCTTGAGGAATGGGACTGTGTTTTTGCTTTCTTTTTTTTAATCTCACCAGCCCTCAGAACAGTGTTTGGCATATAGTAAGCACTTGAACCCAATCCTTTCAGATTCAAAATCCAGCCGACTATCTGTTATAAGTCTCTGACACCATTCATTTAAAAAAGCCATAGTAACACTATGGAAACTGGCTTCTCTAAGTTTCCTGTCAACTGGTAACTTCCATTACTTAGCATGTAGCTTGTCACAGTGGAAACAGCACAGATTTAGGAGTTGGAGAACCTAGGTTCAAATACCCCTTGGATTGCTTACTATTTCTGTGACCTTGGCCAAGTCACTTTCCTTTCCTAGGCCCCAATTTCCACAGGTATAAAAGGAAGGCGTTGGACTTGGTGGATACTGAAGTCATTTCTATGATAGATTTATGATGTGGCAGCCTAGGTCTAGGTCTATGCTTTATCAGACCAACGATAACTGATGTTCGGTAGGGTAGCACAGTGGATAGAGCACTGGACTCAGGAAGACTTGAGTCCAAATCGAACCTCAGATACTTACTAGCTGTATGACCCTGGGCAAGACCTTGCCTCAGTTTCCTTATATCTGTAAAATGGGGATAATAATACCTCCCAGCATTATTTTGAAGATAAAATATTATAATATTTGCAAAACACATAGCAAATCTTGAAGCTCTATAAAATATTATTATTATTATTATTTCATTTTGATAATGTTAACCTTGAGGCACCACCACTTCATATTAAATAATGCTTGGTCTAGTTTTAGTTCTAAACATATTTTATTCTAGAAACATTGATGTTTTACACATGATACAAGGGTACATAATCAACCAGAAGATATCATCAACCATAATACTCACTCTCCAAACAGGTGGGTTAGCAAAGCATTTACTTACCTGATTTTTTCATTGCTGAATATCTCAAATTTTTGTCCATTCAGAAAATATTTATTGTCTACTTTGTGAAGAATATCATTGTGGGTAGCAGGGAGAGATGAACTCAAAATCAATGCAGTCCCAAATGTCATGAAGTTTACATCATTATCATCACCATTCATATAGCCCTTTAATGGTTGTGTGGTGCCTTACAGATCATCTCATTTTATCCTCACAGCAACCCTGAGAAGCAGTATCTATTACATACATTTGACAGATAAGGAAACTGAGGAAAACAGAGGTTAAGTGACTGACGTGCTCAGGTTCCTACAGCTGGTAAACGTCTGAAATTTTCATTGTTATTGACACAAATCTACTTCTATATCATATATAGATAGAAGAGGGTACACATCTCAGATTACATTATTATAGTTGGAAAAAACCTCAGAGGCCACAGCCTGTACCTAAGAATCTGTAGTATTGCATAACAGAGAAGTAGAAAGACAACACAGAAAGAGCCCCAAGGTTTAATGATGAAGAGGCCAGTTGGTAGACCAGCTTCAATAGCATTTCTTTATGGGATCTAGATTGAAATGGGTTGAGAAATGAATGGTGAGGAGTCTATCTTTAAAACTGAAGGGAAGGAGGATAGGACAAGTAAGGGCATAGAGAGATATAGAGGAGGGGAAAAAGAGAGTAGAAGGTGAACTCAGATGATGAGAGTGAACGAGGAAAAGTTGAGGTTGGTGGGCTGATGGAAAGGAAAGGTAACATCATGTGGAATGTGTTAGAGCAAGGCTGTCCAAAATGCGGCCTGCAGGCTGTATGCTGCCTGCAGTGTGATTTATGCTGCTAGCCTACAAGCATAGAAATTTACATAAATGCTTTAGTAAACGAAGCTGAGCTACCACAGAGCTCTCACTAAAATAGCAAATCAAAATATAGTGTCTATTGTTTCAATAAAAGCCTAAGGTTGGATAGTCCTGTGTTAGAGTGTCAATAAGAGATTTTTTGGAGGCAGGAGGGGAGGAAGAGAGAAATAGAATTTACAACTCAGAACTTTAAAAATGAATGGTAAAAATGTTTTTTGATGTAATTGGGGGAAAATAAAATTATGTAAAAAAAGCATCTTTATATGGTAGGGAAGGACCATGTGAGGTTAAAGAGCATAAATTTGTAGTATACCCCATCACGATGATTTTGTCATTTTTTTCAGGAATGCTTAGTAGTGGAGAAATGGAAACAGAGGAAGTAGATTTAAAGAGTTATAAAAAATGAGAGTTAGTAGAACAGAAATGGCTGAGACAAATAGGGACCAGATATTTAAGAGTAGAGGAGAGGGAACCTAGCTTGGATTTGTAGGGGAAAAAAGGAATTAATTTCTCAAGTCATTGGCTGACAGTGTGTTTTGCAAATTCAGTTTCGTTTGATATTTTTAAAAGAATGAAAAAACTGTAACCAATTATAGGGGAATATAGTAACCCAGACAACAAGTCAGGATTTAAAACCAGATTTTCTGAGTCTTGGTCTAGTGTTCTTTGTATGATGCCACATGCTCTACCTCCCTTAGTCAAACAGAGGCAGCTAGAAGGTGCAATAAATAGAGGGCTGACCCTGAAGCTAGGAAGACCTGAGTTCAAATCCATCCTTAGACACTTACTGTGTGACCCTGGGTAAGTCACTTAATGTCTGTTTGCCTCAGATTTCTTATCTGTAAAATGGGGATAATAACAGCATCTACATCTCCCAGGATTGTGGTGAGGATCAAATGAGATGATATTTGTAAAGCTCTTAGCATGGTTCCTGTTACATAGTAGGCATCTAATTCTTGTTTCCTTCCTTCCTCCAACTTAGGGAATACTGCAAAATGAAGGTGTAACATGGCATAGAATGTCATACCTCAGGAATGTCACTTGAGGGGAACACCTCCCCCCTCCAAACCATCCCATTTTTGTCCTAGCTAAAGAAAATCCATGCTTGTCAAATGTATATAGCGCTCCCATTCCAAGTGTAGCTGCATCTTTTCTCATTATTCCCTACCATGGCTGGTACTGCAATTCTCAGGAATTTCTCATAGCCCAAAGGTGTCTCTTTTTCTCTTCACCTAGGTGAGTGGGATGATTTCAAAACGACCCTTTGAAAACACTCCCATTTAGGGGCTCCATCAATCAACACTTCTCTTTTTCAGCCTTAGCAATTCAATCTTTCTCAATTGCTGAGGGACAAAAGTTCAGAACCGGCTCTTGTGCCTTCTTCATACTTTAATGATAGGAAATGTGTATCCTTCAGATAGCTTAACATCAAAATACCTACTCAAAGTGGGCTGCCTTTAACTACCTGATGCTCTGCTCTTGTAAGTAGCAGGCAGTATAGAAGCAACTTCAAGCAAGAAATTATTTTCAGAGTGGATCATTCATGTACTATGAGACTCACAGCTAATCCTCCCAAGAAGGGGCAGTATATAAATGATCACTATTGACTTCATGTAGGAATTCTTTGGATTTGAAAAACTGCCACAGGCTACTTCTTGGGAACCAGAATTTCTGCTGTGCATCTCCAGTGCCCTTGCCCTGTGTGATTTCTAGCCCTGATGGTGAGGCTGAGATAGGGTAGAGTAATGTTACTTCATTATGGTGAAGTTATGTTCCAACAGGGACTTTTGCCTTCTGCCATTCACTCTTCATCTTTCTTGGAAAAGATAGCAGAAGGTAGCAGAAACATTTCACTGGAAAAGGACACCCTATACATGGAGTTGTTAATACTTACATAAAAATGGCATAATATTGGTAAAACCACTTAGTATAACACCTGGCAAATAGTAAGTGATAATAAAATGCTTATTTCATCTACCCATCTACTTAGAAAGGAAGGTGAGGAGAAATCCTTTCTTTAGACTCCAATCTTTCTATAGGAGCTTTGGGGATAATTCTATCTGGCTCTGGCTACCCCACAAGACAATAGATCCCTCATAACATATTGCAAGAACATGAAATAATACAAGAAAGCAGGCTTCAGAAGAAAGATTTTGTAAGCATCGAACATGATCGTTATTACTAGAAACAAGGCCATCTGTTTCCTAAGAACTAAATGGAGAACATGGCTATTCACTTTCTGTTAGACCAATCTTCAGATAATATGTTTTTACCACCTCCTGTGCTGATCTGGATTTCTGTCTCACAACTCTCTGCCCTTGGTAGGCCTCTCATTATTTCTAAGGGCAAATAAAACTACTCATATTAGCACCTGAAAATTATCGCCCCATGTAGTAGATAGACTACTAGATTTGGAGTCAGCGTTCAAATCCTGCCTCAGATACTTATTAGCTCTTTGACCCTAGGGTCTCTTCATCCATAAAATTAGGGGCTTGGACTTAATGACCTCTACATTTCCTTCCAGTTCTAAATCTATTATCCTATCACCTTTTAAATGTATGTGTGCGTGTAGAGGTTAGGGAGGTACACAAGAGAAAATATAGAGTTACCATATGTTTTTTTATAATCTGATATAATCTGATAGCACTAGCAAGTCTCTTTGCAAAGGAACCTGACCAGGAAATACTGTAAGAACCATAGGCACTGGTTGTTAATCTCTATTTTGTTGTTGTGACTTTTCAGTTGTGTCTGATTCATTGTGACTCCATTTGGGGTTTTCTTCACAAAGATACATGAATGGTTTGCCATTTCCTTCTCCACCTCATTTTACAGATGAAGAAACTGAAGTAAACAAGGTTAAGTGACTTGCTTAGGGCCACATAGCTACTAAGTGTCTGAGGCCAGATTTGGACTCGAGAATGTGAGTCTTTCTGGCTCCAGGCCCAAAGCTCTGTTTACTGCGCTACCTAGCTGCTCTAATGAACACCAGGGTTAATCTCCACAGAAATGTCTTGTGATTTAAAACAAACGAAATTCTGTACTCATGCTATTGGTTATTGCTATTAATAGAAATGACCACTTCTCATTTTGAACAACGCTCACTTCTGTAGTCTCAGCTGATAAGGCAGTTATGAAGGCATGTTCGCAATTTGTGGATTGATTATGTTACACAATTTATTGTTTTATGTGACTGCTGAGAGAATGAGAGTGCAGAGATACCCTCGTAGATGGTACATAAATACAAGCTGATGTGAATTATGGATTGTCCTTCTGAGGAAGAAGCCACTGTTCCATTAATAAATGACAAAGCATCTCTTAAGTGCTTACTATGGCCCAGGAACTGTGCTAAGCTCTAGAGGTACAAACATAAGCAAATAAGATCATCCCTGCCCTCAAAGAGTTTGCATCCTAATAGCAGAAGATAATACATAGAGGGGAGTGGTAGCCAGTGGAGTACATTTTGGAAGGAGAAAAATGACAATAAATTTACTTGTTTGATCTATATTCTTTTTTTCCTAATCTCCCTTGTGAATAGAAAAAAAAGTATGAGTTGTTCAGGACATGGCTAAGAGTCCGATGTGTGAGCATGAAATGGAGCAAAGCTAACTGGTACGTATCAGTAGACAGTGTCCATGCCTTTGATTTCAAAGAAACTCGAAAGAGTTAATCAGTTAAGTTAACCAACTGAAGACAAATATATTTAGGGGGTTTCTTTCTGACCTCCCTTCCTTGGGTCCATTACCACTACTCATTAGCACTTACCCTGGAATATCCTCAGGCAAAAAGAAGCAAGGTAAAATTCATAACAAAAATTGCTCAGATGTTTAGTAAGTGTCACAAAAGGTTGATGAACAACCTGATGTCTGTAACTCATTGACACTTCTCTCCATTAATATAGATAATTGAGAGTTGGCTACAGATTTTAGTAACATCAGGCAGTATACTTCATGGTTTATTTATTTATTTCCTTTTTCTTCTATTGCCAAAGCTTAATTGTGTTTGCCAAACTATTAAGAAAAAGACTTGTTGCAGAAATAGTTGAATATACCATTTTTGAATTGGAATTAACAGAGCTTTGCAAAATACTTCTTTGATTTCCTTGGCAACTATCAGTTTGCTGAATTTAATACAATAAAATCCAACTAGAATTTATTAATCACCTACAATGTACAAGGCAAAGTGGGTAGAAAGACAAAATGAAAAACAGTCATGTCCCTCAAGTAATTACAGTTTACTGAGGGGAAACAATATGTAAACAGACAAGTAAATACATAGTAATTTGAGGTGGAGGAAAAGAACACTAAGAACAAATATAATCAAGAAAGACTTCTGGCATCCAACATCCTCATTCAACTGAAACTGCACTCTCCAAAGTTATCCGTCATCTCTTAATTGTCAAATCTAACAGCCTATTTTCAATCTTCATCCTTCTTGACCTCTCTCCTGCCCTTGACACTGTTTATCTCATTGATAATTTCTTCTCTATAGGTTTTCATAACACCCTTCTCTCCTGCTTCTCTTTCTGCCTGTCTTACCGCTTCTTCTCAGGCTAACCCTGGAGGCTCTCCCTCTTAGCCCTTTAGAGTAAAGAGCATCCAAAAGCTTTTTCCTGCTCCCTTTTCTCTTCTCCCTCTACATTATTCCATTTAGTGATTTCATCAGCTCCCATGGATTTAATTAGCATTTCTAGAAAGATGATTCTCAAATATATTTATACAGTCCTAACTTTCACCTGACCTCTAGTCTTGTACCTTCAAATGCCTATTGGACAGCTCAGAATGGATATGGCATAGACATCTTAAACTCAACATATCCATTACATTTTCCCCAAAACCCATTCCTTTTCCTAACTTCCCTATTGCTGGCCTGACCACCTCACTTCTCTATTCAATAAACTCCTTCTTTCCTTCCCCTCTCTCATCTCTCTCTGTCTACATAGGGAATCGTACCCTTAACTGCAGGTGCTCTGTGCAAAGGAATATAAATTTTGATTGCTGAAACCTAGCAAGATATCTTGGGGGTTTTGGTATAGATTTCTATTTTTATGGACCATGCCTTAAACTCCAATCACTCTGACTCTCATTGACTGGCCAACAGTAGGTCCCAGATGAAACCTCATTTGGTCATTGTTTGGATTCTGATGGCTCAGAAGTGGGTGTAAATAGCAATTGTTTCTGTTTTGGCCAGAAACCTGGGTGGTCTTCCCCTACCAGATTGATTTTATTTTTTTTTTACTAGGTAAAAGAGGCCATTCTTTGCCTCATTTTTTTTTACCTAGTCTTAACCACTGAATGTGCATTGCCTCAGACAAACTGAGACCTGGGAAAATCCTTAGCTCAAAAAGGCCAAGGCCTTCCTTCCACTGCATCCTGGGCCATCTCCAGTCATCCTTATCTATATCTCACCACTCGACCCAGATGGCTCTGGAGCAGAGTGAGACTGGTGACTTTTCAGAGCCCTCCCTCTCTTAAATCCAATTCACTTGAAAGTCATGACAATCACCCTCCTGATGTCATGGTCCGCAAACAAAGGACAAGCAACAATAAATAGTAAATAGACAATAAATGCTAGTGGCTCCCAGTTATCTCTAAGATCTAATATAAAACTCTTTGCTCGTCAGCACTCCATAACCTGGTCCCTCCTTCCTTTTTCATTCTTCTTGCATCTTACTCCACTCCACATACCTGTGACCCAGGGAATGGTGAGCCAATAGACCACAATTGTCACCCAGTTCCTCAAACAAGACACTCCATCACCTGATTTCATACATTTCCCCTGCCTGTCCCCCATGCCTAGAACTCTCTCCCTCCTCATCTCCACCTCTTGAATTCTCTGACTTCCTTCAGGTCTCAGCTAACCTCACTCTTTATAAAGGAAGTCCTTCCCAGACCTCCTTAATCTTGGTGCCTATGCTCTTGAGATTATCTGCTATTTATCCTGTATACATAGGGTTTGTACACAGTTTCATATTGTTTCCTCGATTAGACTGTGATCTTCTTGGGAGCAGGGAATGCATTGTATTTTGTTTTGTTTTGCCTTTCTTTGTATCCCCAACGTTTAGCACAGAACCTGGCACATAGTGGGACCTTGATAAATGCTAGTTGATTAGAATTGTAAAATGTAGCATGTAAGCTTAGTTTTGAAGGAAGCCGGGGATTCTAAGAAACAGAGGTAAGGAGGGAGTACATTGTAGCTATAAAGATCAGTCTCTGCAAAAGTGTAGAGGTAGGAGATGAAATGCTAGGTTCGAAATAATTGAGTAGGCCAGTCAGGCTGGAACATAAGAGAATAGGAAGGAAAGCATATAAAATAAGTCTGGAAAAAGAGGCTGGGGCCATATTATAAAGGGCTTTAAATATCAAGCAGAGAATTAATACTTTATCCTTAGTACAATAAGGAGTCACTGAGGTTACTTCCTAAGAATTGGTAGATATCAGCTTTTGGTAGATTATTTTGGCAGAACAATTAGAAAGAGGAGAGGCAGAATGCTGGGAATCTAGGGAATCCAGTTAGGAGGAGGCTGTTGCCAACAGTTCTGGATGGAAGTAACGTGCTTCTGAACAAGGAGGATGGTCACGTGAGCAAACATTTGAAAGGGAAAAAATGTGATAAATGTTCTGGGGAACAGATTGACAATATTTTGCAACTGAATGGAAACGGTGGCTGAGGAAAGGATCAAGGATAATTCTGAGGTCTCGAGGCTGGGTGATTCCAGTATGGTGGGGCCATCAACAGAAATAGGGAAATCTGAAAGAAGGTTGGGTTTAGGTGGAGAGAAAATGTGTTGCATTTTTGATATGTTGAATTTGAAATGCTTATAGGACATCCATTTGGAAATACTGATCAGAGAGTTGATGTGGAAGTTTGGGAAAAGATTAGGGCTGAATATCTAGAGGTAAGAATCATTTATAGGTTATAATTAGCCATTTAGAGGTTATTAATAAACCCATGGGAATTAGTTAGGTCAAAATGAGAAAGGATGTAGAAAGAGAAAATGAGAATGCTTAGGCTAGAGACTTGGGGATTGGAGGGACACCCATAGTTAGGAGGCAGGAATAGACATAGGAGAGGCCCCAAGATAGAGTATGGGGATTATGTCAAGGGATTTTGAAGTCTAAATCAGGGAGAAGCATTAGGTTAAAATGGCCTCTCTTTTCAGTAAGGCATAAGTAAAATCATCTGAGGAGAGGGAAGTGGGGGAAGTAATATAGAATGTTTAGAAAGAGAAGAAAAGGCACAGCTAGCATCAGGATTTCATAGAGGATCTATTTAGGAATAATACATGTGTAGCAGCAAGGTCCCAGTTGAGAATAGATAATATGAATATGCAATGGACCTAGTCAATATGGTTGTGATACTTCCTCTAGCATGTTTTGGCAGCTCTTTTGAGAAGCATGTGAGTATAAGCAGAGAAGGCTGATGCTGAGGGTAGCCCAGGGTTGGAATCTGGCCAGGCATGTGCAGTAATAGTACAAGGGAACTTACCCAGAATGGGATAAGTATAAAAAAAGATGATTTGATTGTATCTGATTTTACCACTGAAACCGAGACTTTTAAAATTTATTTTTAAATAAAATACTATGCTGCTTACATTAAGGGCAAAGGTATGTCAAATCTCTTACACCTTCAAAGAGGTAAGTTAGGTGCCATCTCCTGAGAACTGAACCCTTTTACAGCAAGCAGTAGTTCTTCTAAGGCAAAAAAATGAGTAATTCCAGACCCAGTGCTTGAGTTTTATCTTCATTATGTAAGTGCCATATGTGTTCTTCTTATTTTAAGAGTGAGCAATACACTGCCCTTGAAGAATGACATGTGAATAAATCTAATGTGGGAAGTGTCAGAAGAGTTTGAAAAACCAAACAGCTGCAGCTTAAAAGAAGAGACCCTATATTAGGTAAAGTACATCATTTAATTGATTTTTCACTGTCCCTTTCTTTCTCTCTTTTCTCTCCCCTCCCCTTCTCCTCCTCTATTTGTTCTCTTCCTCTCCCCTGCCCTCCCCTCTATTATCTTATCATCTCTTTTCCTCTCCTTTCCACTCCCTTCCTTTCTTCCTGATGTGCTGAAGAAGTAACGCCACTCCTTTCTCTCTCCCATCTGTGCTTTTTACCTCAGTACTACACATGAAAATATATTTAAAATTAAAGAAAAATATGACCAAAAATTCTTCGGGGAACCAACTGGTTGGTGAGAAATATAAAATTAGCACTAAACTTTTTATACCTTGCATTCTCTCTGAGCCTGTGGACATGAGCTCAATTTATTTCAGATGGATTCCCAGACACTATAAGCCTAACCTCACATATTCTTTTTCTTTCTCAACAAAAATCTACCCAGTAAACTGTTAGAAAAGTATTTAGCATGTCTTAATCTTTGTCTAAGCCTGATCTTTTCAACAACAACTTATTCAGGGAGTCCCTGGGAAACCGAAGAGCATACAATGGGTTTCTTTGTTTTATATATCAATTGCTCTGAAGATGAAGGAAGAAGAATAAGGGGTGCTCCAGGGTGCAGTTAGCAACCTCAGACTGTATTAAAAGGAGGTTAAAAAAGCAGGTGGTTCCAATAGATTGCTCCCTGGGTCACAATCATGGGTTCTACAATCCCTAGAAAAATGTCAGTCATGGGTTTGGGAAGGGCTTCAGTACAGAGCTACCTCGATGAGGAAACAGTAGAGGATGCAATTTTGTTTCAGATTCAGAAGTAAGGCAGGAGGGAGGGAAGGGAGATGGTTTTAAGTTAGACTCCTTGGTAAATGTAAAATTACTCAATCCAATAAGTGATGCTGGAATTTAGGGGAACGAATCAAGAAGAGGAATTAAGAAAAGGAACAGATGGACCATAGAGACTTACTGGAAGATGGCCATAGACCCAGGGGACAAAAGTAGTCTACAGACAGCTTGCTGAATTACTTCCTCCTCTATCACCCTTTCTAGCCAGACTATGCATAGATGACCCCAAACAAATAAGGAGCCATAGATTCAAAGGATTCCCGAGCAGAAGCAGATACATTCTCCCTCTAAAATCTATTTCAATATTTAATAAGTTTGTTTCCTTATACCTATTGTGAATCCTCGAGCTAATTTCCCCTTGTTAGTGCAGTTTGACTTCATTAATAGTGAAGGTTGAACATGAATTGAACCCTTATGAATAGGCAGTGTGGTCCAGTGAAGAGACTGCTGGATTTAGAGACAAGAGAGGCCCGGATTCAAATCCTGATTCTGACACTAGACATGTGGCTGTAGGCAAGTCATCTAACTTTTTGAATCTCAGTTTCTTATCTTAATTTATAAAATGTGGGCAATTATATTGGTAGTAGCTATCCCACAGGGTTGCTACGAGGCTCAAACGAATGAGATAATTAATGTAATGTACCTTGCATACCCCAAAACATTGTATAAATACTAGGTCTTATTATTGTTAGTTACAGTTACCATTTTTGAGACTAGGTCTTCCTATTTCAATCTCACCTGAAAGTGTAGTGGTGGCTCACAGCCCTGAGCCATCTGCTGATGGACAAAGAAGCTTTGATCTTTTCTGTTTCCAATCTGGCCCAGTTTTCACCTTTTTAGGCAACCTAACAATCCTCTGCTCCAGGGGGCTCACCAAAATGGCCCCAGACTTAGTATAGTGCCCTCCCTGGCTTTAGTCTTAGTGTAGCTCTGACCACCTGAAATCAAGTACTGATCCTTCAGCCTTCCATAGTAGTAAGGATTCCATATGTGAGCTACCATATACGGCAAGGGTTGCTGTCTCAATCAATAGTAAACCTGGGACCCAGCTATTATTATTGTGGTTCTCAACTGCCAATTTTATAATATAATGCTTTCTACTAAACTTCATTTCTCAACTTTGGTTTAAAGCTTCAACAAAAGTTAGCATGGATTAGTGGATAGAACACTGACCTTGCACTCAACTGTATGACCATGAGAAGTCATTAAATTTTTAAGTCTTTCACAGGCCAAGACTCTTGCTTCATCCCCATTTCCTCTATCGCATTCAAAAAAAAAAGTTCTAATAAGGGAATATTTAAAAGCCCACTGAAGGCAAAGTTTAAGCTTATTGCAAACTTGTTTCAGTTTCTTACATGAGTTTAATTTCAGTTTTTCAACATACCATCTCCTTTTTTCAGTGTTAATACTGACTTCTCAAAATGTTCTGGGGTTATAGGCTTCTTTCCACAGTTCTTTTCTGTCATTGAATAGTCATGCATATGTGAGTATGTATATGCATATATGTTTGTATACATACATGTACACAAACATCTATGTGTATGTATATAGGTGCATACACATACATACAAATATATCCACACATGTATAAGCACATACATACATCTTTATATAATGTTTTAAGTCAATCATGTAAAACACATAGGATTACAAAGGAAACAAACAAAAATGGCAATAAAGACATATTTCCCCCTATGTCTACCATTTGCCTTTGATAGTGTCTATTGACCAATGATCAAGTCCTCTGAAATGCAAGACATGCAATATTCAGACATACTTGGAAATTGAAACATTTTTGCACTTATGAAACTGTAATTTAAACAAACCAGTAGAGATGACCACACATGTCTGAGCATGACCATATTGGTTTTCCTTGATACAGAAATTAACCCTGCTAAGTGTTCGTGTGTTGAGTGTGTGAGTGTACCTTGTTATTTGGGTCTCTGTATATTCTCCTGCTATTTTTGTCTATATAGATATAGATATACCCTACTATTTGTGTCTATATCTATCTGGATATAGATATAGATGGGTTAATGCCTGTTTTGGGGAAACCAATATAGTCCTGATTAGACATATGTGATTACTTCTGTTTATTTGAATTAAAGTCTCTACCCACATTTCACTCATCAGCACAAAAATATTTCAATTTCCAAGTATGTTTTAATATTATATATCTTATATATCAGAGGGCTTGGTCATATATATTAACAGTTGTTGTCAAAGGCATAGGGTGGACTTGGTGGGGGAAAGTACATCTTTATTTTCATTAATCTTTGTTTTCCTTTGTAATCCTATGCACTTTGATTAACTTAAATGTTACTAGGAAAAGGGATCCATGGGCTTCACCAGAATACCAAAGGGGCCCATGCCATGCAAAAGCTTAAGCCCTGCTCTAGAGAGTTATCTGAGGCACCAAGTGGTCAAGTAACCTGCCCAAGATATGGCAGCAACAGAAGGATTTGATTCCCAGGTCTTCCTGACTGTAGCCAGGTCACTATCCAGTGACCCACACTGCCTTGGATGAGTATCACTTAAGCTAAGGAATAATTCTTCTTTCTGAAAAGACTAGAAGGAGAATTCTACTACTTTAATTTGCTAATGGATCTTTCCTTCTAGGACTTTAGCTTCTGAATCTTTGGCACATATAAAACACTTCAAGGGTTAATGCTTTGACAATTCCATGATAAGCCTTGTTACTAATTATTTTAGAAGTAGGATTACAGCAACTTCTGCTTGGTGAGATTGCTACTTTCCTGTTTCTGTCACTCCCTTCTGTAATTAACCTTGCTATTCTTAGCTACATACTACAGATCCAGTGCCAAGCTTCTTCAGGATTTTATCTTATATTGAATGGCCAGTTGCTATCTGACTTTCTCTTGGGAAAGAGTCTATAATCATTGAGGGATGTTAATGATGAACATGGTTTAGCCCATCCCCATCCCCTTCATGCTGATAATCAACTCAGTTCATCCACTGAGAGCTCAGCAGCTCATTCTGAAACAGATACTTGAGGTCTTTCCTCTAACGTGATCAGATCCCGAATCATGTATCAGCTGCATGCTGAGAAACTCAACCCTTCTCTATGGAAATTCAGTGCTTCTGGAGATTTTTAACAGGCTTCTTTCTTTTTTCTCCATTTCAAGGCTGCATGCGCTGAAGGGAAGATGAGATGCTTCTCTGATAGCTTTTCCATACTTTGACATACATCATAGCATTATGCCAATCATGTATGACACGTTGGCAAACGAGATGCCGCAGAACACAATGTGATTAGTCAGTGATGGACATGAGTAAAAAGGCAGAATTTAAAGGCAAAGGGGCCAGCTTTCTGTTCTCATGTAGCTTAGGCAATTGCTTGAAACTGGTGTTGAAACAAAGGAAGGACTTTGTAGCAGGGAAGCATGTGCTGGCTTCCCACAAATCAAGCATTTTTAAACCAATTTGTAACCCCATGAACACTGTGATAAAGCTTCCTCTGGGCCTCACAGAAATGCAAATGTAGCTCTGATGCACCATAGGAGAGAAGGCAGTCAGTCAGTATTCTCTGATTAAACCTGGGAGCTCAGAAGGTAAGAGTGCAGTATTCTGTATGTCTGCAGAGGAAAGGAAGGGACTTTATGAAGGAACCTAAATTTCTGAAGGACTTGGAATGAAAACCAGTCAGTAGTGAGATCAGAGGCTTTTGCCACATCAGTCACAATACAGAAAAGGCCCTGAATCTTTAGCTTAGCCACTGAGAATCCACTTTGGCAGCTATGCTATACTTCTAGTGTACTATTCTCTTCCCTTGGCTGGGTGAGCACTCCTAAAGGACAGATCTTAAGAGAATCTCAGATTTGGAAGGGTCCTTAAAAAATCACCTCGTCCAACCTAGGATAGTTATACCTTGAAAACATCCCCTGAATAACAGGCCAACAGATGGTCATTCCACCTCTGATTGAACACTTCTAGTGTCAGGAAAATTATCATCTCACAAAGCAGCTAATTCCATTCTTAGATAATGTTGACAGTTGGGAAGGTCTTTCTTCTATCTTAACTACTTGTCATAATTTTGTCTTCTGGAGCTAAAAATTCATTTTTCCTCTACTGCATCATAGCCCTGCAGTTGGGATACAGCTAATTATGTCTTCTATTTTCTCTATTTCATCACAAATATCTATAGTTTCTCCACTCTTGTTGTCGCTGTTCTTTGTAACTGAAGATGACTGAAATAACATCACAATGTCGGGGTCAATGTATGGCGTGTTCAACTGTGGCAGATAAAACCAAAATGATCTCAGAAGGCTCTACCACAGATAAGGCACAAATAGTTCGTGTGAGCATTTGGGAAGGAAATGTCTTTAAATTTGCACATCAGACAGTGTGGCACAAATGATAAAGATCTGGGTTCAAGTTCAGCTAGTGACATCAACTGCTTTTTTGACCCTAAGAAAGACATTTAACTTCTCAGTGCCTCCAAGAAATACTCTGAACAGGACTTCTTAATCTTCTTTGCATTATGAACTCTTGGCAATCAAGTAAAGCCTTTAGACCCCTTCTCAGAATAATGTTTTAATTGGATAAAGTACATAGGATTATGAAGGAATCAAATTAGACTAAAACATAGTCAGCAAAATATTTAAAAAATAGCAAGTTCATGGGCACCAAGTTAAGAACTTCTGACCTAAAACTATATGCAGACTCACATTGATAGAGGAGAGTTTCCTCACCAGGGAGTTCTTTACACTACTGAAATGGAGTGTATGGAGAAAAAGAAGAAATATATTCCTGCTGCACCACTGTTTCAGGTTCTCTTGCATCCTGTTTTCTTCTTCTGGATGTACCATTGTTTGTCAATGCCTCTCTTAAATCTATCCCCTCAAACTGACCATATTATTCCAGGTGTCATTTGACCTGTAGTAAGTACAGTTATTATCGTCTTGTTTTGCACATTACATTTCTTTTGTTTTCTGTTGCTGGGACTAAAGAGCTTTGAAGAAGAATTGGGCAGGTGAGTCAATACTCAATGCAATGGGACTTTTTGTTTGGCATTTTTAAAGGAAGGCCACATGGGTTAATTTGGGAGAACATAATGGGGAGATAGGGATAACAAGGGAAGGGTCTTAGGGTGGCTCAATGATCACCCCTCTGACCCCATACAAAGGCTAAGGCTGACCCTTCCACACTAGGTTGAGTCAATGATTCCCCCATAATACTCTAGTACACCTCCAAAGTGGTCCTGAGAAGAGAAAAGGTAAGGTACACAAAGCAGATGATGCTGGAGAGCCTCAGGCATGATGATCCTTAGGCCAAAGCAGGTTGAAAGAATCTAACATATTCTGGCACCTTGTTTTGTGAACTTGGCAGTCTGATGGAAGCCTATGGACCTTTTATCACTATATTTTAAGTGCATGAAATAAAATACACAAAAACATAAAGGAAACCAAAGGTTAGTGAAAATAAAGATGTATTTTCCCATTCCAATTTATAGATCCCCTGAAATCTATTCTCCTTATTAAGACCATTGATTTAGCAAGATGCTGCTGCTGCTCCAAGGCTAAACTCAACATTGCACCAAATTTCTACTGGGACTCCTAGGTCCATCTTTATTCTATGCCCTGGGATCAGGGCAGCTGAGGTATTCTGCAGGGAGGGATGAGGGTCCAGGTTAGCGAGGCCTAATTGCCTTCATCTCTTAATTCACAGTCAAGAAGGTTCCAGTCAGCTAAGAAAATGAAAGTTTCTAGCTTGGGAATTGTCAGACATAAAAGTTCCAGAAATAAGTATTTTAGAAGAGAAGCAGGTAAGGAGGGAAGGGCTGCCAGTTTTGAAGAGGAGAATGTGGCTAGGGCATAGATGGTGGAAAAGAGAAAAAACTAGGCAATCCTCACACATAGCTTTTTGTAGATGACCACAATTTCTCAAGGCAGTCTAAGATTGCTCTCACTTATCATATCCATCTACACCACAGTGCTATTTCATATTAAACTAGAAATCAACTAAAATCTCATCATCTTCTTCATGAGAACTATTAAGCCAGGTCTCATGCACCTTCCACTCAGGTATCGTTCATGACTACATTAATTCTTTTTAACTAATCATATTAGATTAAGATGACATGTTGAAGTCTGATGTTTTAGGACCCTAATTTTTGGTCACGTAATGTTAATTCTTTTACCCATACACAATTTTGATAAGCTCGCCTTCTCTAATGAGATAACATTAGTAAAAAAAATCACATTGACTGTCACATAGTTGGTGCTATGTGTTTACCCCTTCCTTCTCTCTTCTTCTCTTTCATCTTTATTGGGAAATTGCAGAATATCCAAGTAACAGATGATTTTTAAAGTAACATAAAGCTAAAGACATATCTTTTTAGAATGCCAAAAACAATCTGCTTAGGTTGACACCAATCCATTCATTGGTCAGCAAGTCTTTTATTATATTTACTGATCCAGATGACTACATTATTACTTGCCACCCCCTCCATTTTTTTCAATCTTGCCACAAACAGAACTAGAGTAACTTTGCAAAAAGCTTTGCTGATGTCCAGATACAAAACTTCTAATATATTTCCCTGATCTGCTAGGGTGTTAACATTGCAATGAAGTCATTGATTTATTCATTCAGTCAAAAAATATTTGTTAAATGACTACTATATTTAGCGTACTACACTTATTTGATGTTTTGGTTTGGAAAGACTTATTCTTAAAGAACCATGATGAATCCTGATAATATCTTTCCCAAGTTCTACTTTCTCATATGTTTACAAGAATTTTACAGTGATCCACAGGACTGTCTTCATATGGAGGGAGAATAGGAACATTCCTATGCTGTAAAAAAATGACAACGAATTCCCTTATTCAAAAATTCTTCATTATTAACCTGCCATGGAATTATCTTCTCTACCGCTTTTTCTGAAAAGCCACACTGTTAGAATTTCTCCTCTGAATTAAATAACAAAAGCAAGATATTATATCTAGAAGGCCACTCAGAATATAAAGATACTCATTATTCTCAGAGAAACTCCATGCCTTCATCTGAATCTCTCTCTAATGAATACTAATTAGTTTATTACATTAGCTGGTCACCTTTGAAGGCACAGAAAGCATAAGGGGATGAGATATAGACATAGGGCATTTAGGTTTCCTTTGGGTTGTTTATGTTTGTGCATGCAAAAAGTACTTTCCCATGTCATGACACTGGAGGTGAATTTTCCTTGATTAAAAGGCAAGTAAATCTTGGAATGAGATTCATGAAAATATGCATGCCAATTTTGGTAGTAGTGGGGTTATAGGCAACATAGGGCCTTTGAAGAAAATCTGATGCAAAAATGGCCAAGAGAAATGGATTTTCTAGTGAATATAAGGCCTTCTTTGTGGGAGTATTACGTTAAAAATTGTCTATTTCCTCTTATTGAACACCAAGATGTCTTCATCTTCCTTAATTTCTTTGGTCTTAGGGCACAAGCCTTCTCTATTCAACTCTCTCATTTTCCCAGAGGCTTCACTGTTCATAATGATGACCCTTTCTTACATTTGGTACTGATAATTCTTTTATCTTCTCTGCTTCTATGACTTCACTCAATCATTTATTAGGGTGGTTAGACTTCATGCTTATCACCTAAAACTGCTCTACTTCCAAGATGTTACACTATCAAATTCTTTTTTCTGCTCACTACTCCCTATTGACACAATTACGTATGCCTCTCTAGCACTTTTCTTCAGTTTTGGAATGATGCTAAGATCCTCAGTCCTTCCGTTTTCCTCAAGTCCATGACTCTTGCTTGGACTTCCTTTCTTTCCCTATCTGTTCTTGGCCCAAAGTGTTAACTGCTTCAGTCAAATTCTCTCCATCACTCTTTAACAAACACTTGAGCAAACACTTTTGAATCATTTGGTTTTTTTTTTTTTTTGCTTCAGAGGATCATAAAATTTGAAGTTGTTAGGGAGAGTTGTTGTCCAACCCTCTAAATTATATTTTCCAACTCTCTCAGTTTATAGATAAGGAAATTCAGGTCCACAGAAAATAAGTGACTTGTTCAATATTACAAAGTCACAGAAAAAGGAATCAAACTCACGTTCTCAAAATCTACATCTACTTCTCTTTCCACTGACTATACCATGCTATTTCTCATGCTTCAGTTGCCAAGAGATGCTGGAGAAAACCAAGAAATCATGTTGTAAGGAACAGCTAAATGACTTGTTGTATAAACATGCAATAGAATACTATTATTTTTAAGCAATGAAGAAAGAGATGGATTCAAAGAAGCATGGGAAGACTTGCATGAATGGATGGATGAAGAGTGAAATAAACAGAACTACAAGAATAATTTACGGTGATTACGTTTGAAATAATAACTTTTCACAGATTTAATAATTACAATCAATAAAATGACCCACTACAATTGCAGAGAACTGATTACGTGACATGATGCCTACCATCTGACAGAGATGATAAACATGAGATCTGGAATGGCTCACACACACACACACACACACACACACACACACACACATCAAACTTGACCAGTGTGTTTTTGTTATTTTGTTTTTTCCCATAATTATTTGTCACAAGAATTTTTTTCTAATTTAAGTGGTATTTGAGGAGGAAAAATAGCATTGCTTATGATATAAAAAAGGGGAAAATAAGGTCATTGAAGGACATAAAAAGAGAAGCGAACAGAAGGAAACACTGAGAAGCAGTACATATTTAAACTAACATGGTTTTATGCTTTTAAAAAAGCAAGCTGTTTATAATGGAGACTCACAGTTTCACGTCCATACAATTCTCTTTATTTTCTGCTTTGCATATAGAAATGCACGTTAATTGATGTATGTCAAGTATAGAGCAACACAAAATAGATCTTAAAATGAAAAAGGATCTCCATTGTATGTGCTTACTACTGTACAGTAATTCTCTAATCCACTTTTGATTGACTCCTCACATTTTTTAATAACTTCCAAATCTTGTTTTCTCTTCTCAAGCTCCCTAACACTATCCTCATTTTTAGTAAATGACCTTTAATTCAGGAAATTCGACAAATATTTATTAAATGTCTACTTTGTAAAGAGTTGTGACTGCTGAGGCAAGGCATGCACAATAATGTAGAATTACATTAAAAAAAGGTAAAACACAAGGTGCTTTGTGGGGTCTATAGGAGTTGGTTGGTACCAACAAGAAGTTCCAAATAAGGTTTCATGGAAGAGGTAGCATTTGAATTGAAATCTAAAGGATGTACAGGAATTCAATAGAAGGAGAGGGTTTTTAAAAATTCAGAGAAAGAGTAGGTAGAATTAAGGCTAAAACTCTACAGGATGTCATTCCAGGAAGCATAGGAAAGTCTCAGCAATAACATTTTGAAGATAAAAAGATTGTTACTTGTAATGCATGTTATAGCAGGGAATTTTGTTCAGATATGGGTTGGATTATGTCTTTTGAGGTCACTCAATAAACAAATAGGCTTTTTATTAGGCACTCACTATATACCAAATACTATGCTAGGCTCTGGGGATGCAAATAGAAAGAATGAAATAATTCCTACTCCTTACAATGCATTCTGTGATTCTGTGATATCCTAGGCATAGGAAACAGAGAGAGGGGAAAGTATGCTTGGTAACTGAGATCTTGCTTCTTGTTTTATTAAGAAGATTGAAGCCACCAAAGGTAAGCTCCCTCAACTCCCCCTCAAGCTCTGCTCAAACTCTTTCCTTCATTTAAGTGTCAGAGGATAATTTACCTTCCTCCTTGTTAAAGTAAGCTCTTTAAGCTGTGTTCTCCTCACCCCTTCCATATCCTTTCTCTATCACTTGTCAATTTTTCTCTCAATCTTCAAGCTTTCCTTCTCTGATATTTCTTTCCATTGGTCTACAATTAATCTTAAGTCTTCCCTAAGTTAAAAACAACAAGATTAGCAAAACACTCTTCCTATGACTCTACTATGCTATTCCCTCCTCTTAATCAATCAAAATTCCAGGACAAATTGCTAGTCTACACTTCCTGCCCACATTTCTTTATCTACAATTCTCTCCTCAGACTTGGCTTCTATTCCTGAATGCAATTTCTTCAAGTTTATCCTTGAACTTCTAATCATAAAATTCAAGGACTTTTTTCAGTGCTTATCCTCCTTGACCTGTCTTCCTCACTTTACAATGTCTGCCATCTCTTCCTTTTTGGTATTCTCTTTACTCTTGGCTTCTGTGACTCAGTACTTTTATGGTTCTCCTCTCTGACCATTCTTTCTCCTTTCCTTTACCTGATTCTTCTAACTGTCCTTGGCTAACTTTGATTCCCTCTTTTTACTGTCCCTTTTGTGATCTCATCCACTCTTTTTTTTTAATGGTTTTAATGGTTCTTTTTCAGATGATTCTCAAACCTTCATCTCCATCCTTGAACTCTACTTTGAGCACCCCAGACTCACATTTCCAATTGTCTGTTGGATAGTCTTACCTGGGTTTCCTGTATTTCATACTCAATGGGTCAGAAACTGAAATTATCATCATCCCTCTAAAACCTGATCCTCTAACTTCTCTATTTCTTTCTAATCATCGATATTCAAAACCTCATATTCATATCTGACTTTTCCATCCTCATCTAATTAGCTGAAGCACATTATCAACTCTATCTTTTTAATGTCTCTGGAATATATCCTTTCTTTTCCACTCAGACTGCAATCACCCTAGTTCAGTTTCCTTATCATCTTTCATTGAGACCATGGTAATAACCTCCTATCTTCCTCCAGCTCCTTCACTTTTCCAATATATCCTTGATGGTATTGATAAAACAATCTTCCTAAAGCAAAGGTTGCTTTATTCAAAAAACTCCAAAAGTTTCACATCATCTGATGAAAAAAAAGTTCCTTAATCTAACATTCAAAGCCCATCGCAATCACACAGTATGCTTTCTTTTCAGCCTTATCTCACCCTTTATGCCGTAGCTAGCCTAAACTAGTCACCATACCTTATTTTCATCTTACTCTCTCTTATTTCTAGATCTTGGCTTGTGCCAACTTCTGTATTTTCAATTGATTCCTCATAATACCTGGTGACTAATATCCTATCTGTTTCATTAAGGCCTTATCCCATTTCTACCTCCTTCATGAAGCTTTCACCTATCTTTTTATGACCCAGCTAGAAGTTATCCCTTCTTTGTGCATTTTTCAACGTAATTTTCCTTGGACCTTTCTTATAAACGTATCTCGTGTTTGTATTACAGTCATTAGTATAGCTCCCTCCTTTCCTCCACTAGAGAATAAGGTCCTTGAGAGCAGAGGTTGTATATATTTTTTTCCTGTGTATTCCCACTGTATTCCACATAGCATAGTGCCTTGTATCCATCTCCAGTCATCCTGGTGAATATCAAGTCACTGGACCAGATATCTCTGGAGGAGAAAGTGAGGCTGGTGACCTTACACAGCCCTCCCTCACTCAAATCAAAGTCAACTGCGAGTCATGTCATCATTTCCCTGATGTCATGGTCCCCTTCAAGAATGAAGGACAAACATAACAATAATAGCAAGCTTTGTATAGATATTTTTGTCCTTAATTATGATTTCATTGGTATAGGGAAATCCCTATGAGTAAAAGTCCTCTATCAATGCAGGTCTTAAGAGAGCTGATGGCTCTAAAAGGTGTTGTGACTTGCCCATGGTCATTTAGCCATTACATTGTGTTTCTGTGATGGGACTTGAAAACAGGTCTTAGTGACTTTATGTTCTACCTCCGCATTGCACACAGTAGGTATTTTAACAAGAGTATTGAATTGGATTTTCCCCATTATTCACTGAATATACAAGGAAACAAGCCTCTAGAAGGGCCTCTAGTCTCCATTCTTAGTGAGAGACTGAAAGGAGTTGTTCTGATCTCTTTCTCACCAGAGAAGTTATTTGGAGGATCCTTGTGAAGGTAGAGATGGCTTTAGATTCAGCACAGGGCACTTTCAGATATTGAAGAACAACTTAGAGAATCTGAGGGGGAAGGTGGAAATGACAAATAGAAGGGAAAGTGGAAATGACAAATAGGAGGGAAAAAATAAAAATGAGTCCCAAATGACCCAAAGAAGACACTCGAACCTTAAACCATTTTTCTTTACTGTCAGTATGAAATGTTCAAACAATTAAAAAAAAACCCACACAATGCTCTATACACTTATGCTGACTGCCTAGAATGCTAAAGGCATTGAAATGCCACCTAATAGGAAATGGCTTAATGTTTTCCATGCCCAACCTAATACACTATAGGTTGCTTGATAAATATTAAATTAAATAAAATCAGTAAAGTCAGTGCTAAGCTCTTCAGAGACGTTCAAAAATTCAACAGTTAATACTTTATAGATTTGGAAGCACTGGCATTATGCAGAAATAGAATCCCTGAGAGAATTTGAGGCTTTTGCATGGAGTCAGACAGTGTAATTTTTCTCCTTTTGAATTTTTCTTTTACCTTTAAAATGGGTTGCTCCCAAACCAATAGTTCATCTGAGCCCATGGCTGATTTAACTGGGACTTGCTTTTGAACATGTTTATTCAAACTCCCCATCTGAAAGAAATCCAACATTTTCATGCTGTTGTAATATTTCTGATGGTAATGCAGCTGCATTCTCCAGTTGGATCTGGATCTCTGAATTGGCAGCCCCTCCTCTGGCCTTGTAGAAGCACTGTTCATCCCACTCTCACATTGCCAGGTCTAGTCTTCCGGCATCTGTGATCTTTGCCATAATGTTCTTTGCCCAATATGCCAATTGAGAAAGGATAGGTTATGGTAGTGAAATAGACATATGTAAGCAAAGTCATTGAACCACTACACAGATGTGAGAAATGAGAATGTAAAAATAGACAATAGAAATAGGTAGTAAATAACCATAGCTTGTATTTATATAGCACTTTTTGCTTTACATAGTGGTTTCCTCACAGAAGCCTCTAAGAGGCAGAAAGTTTGAGTTTATTATTCTCATTTTATAGATGAAGAGACTTAAAGTCAGAGAAGTTATGTGACTTCCCTATCATCATGTGGCTGGTGAGTGTCAGTAAAGGTTACGTAAGCTAGCATGGTGCATTGATAAGAAGAGTGTATCTGGAGTCGGAAGACCTTGGTTCAAATCCTCCTTCTGACATTTACTGCCTATTTGGCCTTGGGAAAATAACTTAGCCTACCTTAGCTTTGGTTTTCTCATTTGTAAAATGAAGAGTTTGGACTAGATGGACTGCTTTTGGAAGGCCTTAAATATCAATAAACAATTCAGCAACAATTGAATCTTAAATGTATCATACAATTACAAAAAATAAAGCCCAGAGAAGGTAATGGTCAGTGTAGGCTGGAGTGGTTCACTGAGGATTCATGGAAAAGGCAGGATTCGAAGTAGATTTTGAAGGATGAGTAGGAGTCAGATAAGCAAGGAATAGTATTAGGGAGAGTCCAGAGAAGAGGGAATCTTGTCCATGGAATGGACATGTCACAGATGGGTGACAATGAGAAAATTAGCCCAACTGGAGCAGATGGTTCACATTAGGGAGAAATGGCAGAGGTAGGGAGATGGAAAGGATGAAGCTAGCGTGTTCAGGAAGCTGAATGTGGCAGATAACAGGGGATAATGGTAGATGCTTGAGCCGGAAAGTAACATGATGAGGCTAATTCCACGAGGGTAGGGACTGTTTCTAAGGTAACCCCATCATTATATAGATGAGTAAAAGAAGGCCCAGAAAGGATAAGTAATTTGTTCAGGTTCAAAAATATATGAAGTGGTCGAGCTGGGATTTGAACTCAGGTCCTCAGAGAAGTTCCACTCTACCACAGGTGTTAGAGCGTTTATCTTTCTCTTTGTATCTCTATCACTTAAAGCTAAACATTGCATATAACAGGCATTTTACAGTGGGGAAAAAAGTCAAGAAAACTGAGGTTGATTGCAAGAGTCTTTGGAAGGCATTAAGATTCCCCAAGTAGACCATTAGGATTTGTGGACTACAGGTTTGTGTTGCAGAAAAGATAATTGAACAAGTAACCAAGTCCGCATTTATTGTGTTGTATGTAGTATACTACTTAGTAGTTGGAGAAGACATAATAAATAAAACCTAGTTCTTGCCCTCAAGGAGTTTATAATTTAAGTAGGTGGGATAAGAGCAATTCAGAGCCAAAACACTGAAGGCCAAATGCTGGAAAACAGTTGGGAAACTCAGAGGGGGGACTTTTAACCTGGTCCTGTAAAATGTTTGTTGTTGAAGTGAATTGATTTGAAAGAGGTATTTTAGGAAGATTATCCTTGCAGTGGTATGCAGGGTAAGATGAGTAAGGGAGTAGAGACAGGGATATTATTTTGGAGACTGTTACAGTATAGTTATCCCTTCCACATCATGACTTTCCCCATCCTGTTTCTGATATATCATGGGTAGCATAAGAAATTAAATAGGAATATTGGAGGAGTTTTGTAGAAGCTGCAGATGACACAGAAACTTAACCCAAGTTTTACAATAAGGTACTGTAAAAACCCCACAAAAGAAAAAGAAAAAATTCAGACTTCTCTGGTATGAAGGGAGGGCCAAAAATTTTACATGAATTTTCCAGATCCCTAACCCCTATGGAATATGGAATAGGGATATGGAATTATCCCTAGCCCCCATGGAACAGATAAGTGCAATCCATGTATAGTATGATTCTGGTCAGAGGAAAGTAGATTTAGAGGTCTAGCTTCTTCAGGGCAACCAGAGGTTTGTGTCAGGACACCAAACAGTGTCTCAAGACACTACCTCCTATTGAGCTCTGTGCCATACTGATCCCTGTTTATGGTTCAGATTAAATTTTAAGCATTATAGGTATTTTATTTTTGACAAATCATCCAGGCTTTCAGGAACCTGATGAATTAGGTTTCCTTTTTTTGAATTGCCCCCATGGCACATGACTATAGGGATGAAAGTCCTTATTTAATATGAATAAATAAAAAATATTTATTATTATGTATTACTGTGAATGGATGAAGATGCATTTATTTATTAAGTACTTGCCCATGACTTGCTCACAGTATGATGGGATTTGTGCAAATTATTATAAAACTAGGTTAAAAGTCCCCCCTCTGATTCTCCCAACTGTTTTCTAGCATTTGGCCTGCAATGTTTTGACTCTGACTTTCTCTTATTCCACCTACTTAAATTATAAACTCTTTGAGGGCAAGAACTAGGTTTTATTTATTATGTCTTCTCCAACTACTAAGTAGTATACTACATACAACACAATAAATGCGGACTTGGTTACTTGTTCTCTGCTGCAACACAAACCTATAGTCCATAAATCCTAATGGTCTACCTGGGGAATCTTAATGCCTTCTAAAGGTACTTGCAATCACTCTCAGTTTTCTTGACTTTTTCCCCTCACTGTAAACCTGCATTTCTAATATTCTATTTTTAATATCAGTCTCATTTGTTAAATCTAACCTTGATTTTCTGCTCACAATCCTAAATTTTAGTGTTTTTCTGGTAAGTTCTCTGACTCTACTGCTGATCCCTGTAACTCTCTCAAAAGGCCATTTATTCACATCTATCCCCTGCCTTATGCATGAGGAGCTAAAAGCAAGGTGAAAGACCTAACATTGGTTACATTATATGAGTGACTAGCTACTTTCAAATTGGGCCATCAGTCACTTGTCAGGCTAGGTGACAGAGCTTATCTTCAAGTGAACTCAGGTTGTTTCTGAGGGCAAGATGTGTAGCACCATAATAGAGAATGCTATTCGTTAGCTTATATTTCTACTCCTTTTAGTTTCAGAGCAAAACCCCTGAACTGAAAGGTTGCTGAAAAGCAATTACCGATTGGTGAGGGGAAGACTTTTGGCATGGTTTTCTGGGATGCTTTCATACAAAATTGCACAAAGGCTTTGCTCAGCCAGGCCTGCAGCCTTAATTCTGACAGTCTGGTGTTTTCTGTGATGCCAGAGCAGCATAACAAGAAGCTAGATTCCAGTAGTCAAGCAAATCAAGCCAAAAGCGATGCTTCCAGGCTCTGACCTTTCCCATGAAAGCAACAGGGATCAGCTATTTTCATTACTCAAAGGAATCCAAAAGAAAGCCTGCCTATAGCTGTGGAAATTGAGGTGAAGTGTGAAGAAAGATGTGATTCCTCTGTGTATAGTCTTTGAAGCCAAATGTGTAGGAATTTCCCTTTCTGTGAATTTGACACTACTAAGCAATAATTTAATCCACACACAAAAGTGGAATCTACCAAATGACAAATGCAGGTAGAAAATGTATCCATGTTTGACAAATCAGAATGTGTTAGCATGTGGGTGCCTACACATATATAGGTGCATGTATACACACACACACACACACAAATTTATGTACCCATAGAATTATATCTAGTAATTACAAAGGCTTATGTCCCTATAGATAGTATTCTGGTGGTATTCTGTATCTTGGTAGATGTATTCTGGTAGATGAAAGAAGCATTCTGGTAGATGGCACAAAATCTTTTATTCTCTGCTCTTAGGTGTAGGGAAATGGAACATAATTTTTCCTTCCACCAAGGAAACCTGAAAAGAATTCCTTCTCTATGAGTGTGGGATGGTCTGACTTTTCACCTGTAAGCTACAGGATGAGGCTGGGTCACTGGTATCTAGTAACAGGGTGGTTCCTATGCAGAGGTGGCATAGGCAGTTGCCATTGAGATACCATTGGAGGGGCATCCAAAGGTCTGCCTGACCCCCAAATATACCAGTCACTGACGTGGCTCAAATTCTTTCCAAAGGAATCACTTGTTTCAATTAGGATACTCTGTCTCCAGAAGGATACTTTTAAAAAGGCAATCTGCTCTGAACATTCTGAACTTTTAATCCATTTGTACCTATTGTTAATTATCCTTGGCAGAGATACACCATTTTGGGATTAGTTGCCAAATAATCAGGCCTGGAATAACAGAGACAGAAGAAAGTTCAATACTGTCAGAAGAAGGGAGTGTGATAAGGTTTTGGAACATGAGACACTATTAGGAAGAGTGGGAACATGTAGAGAGTCATGGAAGAGAGAGGTCATGGGTAGTTAAAGGCAACTGGAGAAGGCAAGAAGGGAAACTAGAAAGGAAGATATAAGGTTGATAGCATATCTATCTCTATGAAAACATGTATGCATAAAAAGATTAGATACTGATATAAATGTAGATATAGTTTAGACTGGTGTTTTACACTATAGTCACAATAAGTTCCAAATAGATATAACAACTATAGAAGGTCACACCATTACAAAAGAGTAAGATAAATGTAGATATCTTTCAAACTTCAGATTAGGGAGAAAAAGATCACTTACAGTTAATATATCTAAACAAAGGATAAAAGGAATAAAGTAGATAATTTCAGTTCCAAAGAATTAATAAAGCTTTTGCATGAAAAATACAAGGTGGCTAGGACAAGGAAAATTAATCAGGGAAAAATCTTTGCAACAACTACCTCCTATAAAAGTATATCATATATATCATACAGAACATATATATATATAATATATATACACACATATATATGTACACATACACACACACACACACACACACATATATATATGTATATATAAGAACACAATTAGAATAAGAGCCATTCACAAATACATAAGTGGTCAAAGGATATGATCTATCAAAAAAAATTGCAAACTACTAATAGGGATATAAAACACTGCTTCAAATCAACAGTAAAAAGAGAACACAAATCAAAACACCTCTGCCTTTTCTTCACTCTCAGAAAATTGGCAGGGATGATAAAAGATAGGAATAGTGTTGGAAAGGATAGAGAAGGACAGGGAAACTGTTAGGGGAATAGTAATTTGGTCCTACTGGTTTTGCAAAGCAATTTGAAATTAAGCTAAAAAATGGCCATCATATCTGTAGACTTTGACCCAGAGATACTGCTTTGAGATGTATATCCAAGAAGGCCAAAAAAATATCCCAATATATGTCAAAAAATGTGTAATAGGCCTTATTTGGGTTGCAAAGAGCTGGAAACCCAGTAGGTGCTCATTGAGAGGCAATGTGGTAGCATGGGAAAAGAACTGGCTTGGAGATCGAACTGGAACCAAGCTAAGTTCCAATCCTGCCTCACTTACCACCTGTATGATCTTGGATAAGTCACTCGCTCTTTTTGGATCTTCATTTTCCTTATCTTTAACAGAAGGAGTTGTACTAGATGGTTTTCAAGGCCCCTTTCAGCTCTAAAGCTATGATCATATGATCTTATGACTCTGTGATTGAGGAATGGATAAATTGTGGTGCGTGAATGTAATAGAATATTACCTTGCCACAGAAAAATAACACATGAAGAATACAAAGAAAAATAGGAAGATTTACATGAATAGATATAGATAGAACCCAGAAAACAATAATCACAGCGATTATAAAAATGTAAATAAATATGTATAAAAAAGAAACTAAATATTGTTTAATTATAATAAATGAGCTTATGCTCAAGAGAAGAGTTTAGAAAGTTTATCTCCTTTTCTTATTGGTAGTGGTAGGTCATAGACTACAGGTATATAGTGGTACATATATTGTCATACCATTTGATGGTGAACTACCTGACAGCAGGGATTATATTTTATCTTTCTTTGTATCTCTGGCCCCTAGGAAAATGCCTCTCACTTAGCAGGTCCTTAATAAATGTCGTTTGATTGACTTACATAGCTGATGTATTAGATGGTTTTGCCAAACTATTTCTTTAAAAATATATGTTATGTATATGTATACATGTACTTATACACTACATAAAAGAAAGCTTTTTGGCTGGCAGAGAGGGGCAGATTAAAAAGAATGAGATATAATGACAAAAGTCATAAATAAAAAATAAACAATTGTTCCTTCAGGAAAAAAATAAACAAATTCAGTTCATTTCATAGCTTTCAGGTATCAAGTACTTATACTAAATGAATGCATCTGTTTAAGCACGTTCCTTTGGGTTTCTATAATCCTTCTACTATCATAGTGCCTACATATTCTTCCCTTGTTATTTAATTTTTGAGTAAATTTCAAGCATCTTTATTCCTTTGAAGCAACATTTAAAATCAGATGGTTTAGTACTGATACATAGCCATGTGCCAAATGAATCTAATTTGGAAGAATTCCTCTTTAGAATTCATGTGAGGGATAGAGCCAGGATCCCTTCAGGAAACTAGGAAGAGTGCCTTTTTTCCCTTCTAAAGTATTCCATAATATGAGTGGGCTTGGGTGTGGAGGTGATGAAAAAATACTGTACTCTATATAAACCATTATTTTAAATGATTGGCCTGGTAAATGGAGAACCCTTTCTATTCCTGTCAAGATATTTCCACCTTATATATTACTATTTACTTCTACTATTTGCTAACATTTCTTTGAAGTTGCTAATCACGGGGTTGTTGGTTTTGTTTTTTTTTAGAGCTTATAGGGATCTTATAGATTAGCTGGGCCATTTAATCATTCAATCAACAGGCATAATGCTCACTATGTTCCAGGCGCTATATGAAATGTTTGGGGTACAAAGACAGGCAAAAGCACAGAACTTGTTTTCAAGAAGCTCTCATTATAATGGGTGAGACAACATAGAAATAAGAATGTAATATAAGATATATAGAGTGTAAATGGAAGATTGACCTCCGAAGAAAGACACTAGGGCTTGGGGTAGAAAATGGGACCAGGAAAGGATTCTTACAGTAGGTGCAATTTGAGTTAAGTCTCGAGGGGAAACAAAGAGGCAGAGATGAGGAAAGAATAGAATTCAGTCTGAAAATGGAATATGGTACATTAGTAACAACAAGTAGCCAGAGGATACGTAAGACTGAACAAGCAGGAAGGATCTAGGTGTGAAGGGCTTTAAATGTCAAACAGAAGACTTTATATTTGACCCTGAAGATAATAAGGAGTCATTGTCATATTGTATGTGTAGTGGTGGAGGTGGCTAGGGATATGGCATGGTCAGAGTTGCTCTTCAGAAAACAATCACTTTAGCAGTTGATTAGAGTGGGGAAAGATTTGAAATAAGGAAAACAATTGGAAGGCTAGTGCTAAGTGTGAGGTGGTGAGGGCTTGTATTAGGAAGGTGGTTGGGTGAGTGGAAAGGAGACACAAAAGATGTTATAAAGGTAAAAATCATTAGTTTGATAAATTAGATATGTGGGGTAAATATAAGCAAGGAGTTGAGGTTAATAACAAAAATGATAGTAATAATAGCTAGCACTTATATAACACTTTAAAGTTTGCAGAGCCCTTTACAAGTATTATCTTATTTTATCCTCACAGCAACCCTTGGCAAGTAGGTGCTATTATTATCCTCATTTTACAGATGAAGAAATTGAGGCAGAGGTTAAGTACTTGTCCACAGATAAACAGCTATTTTGGGAAACAATATTAGTAAACTTGGGGGGGGGTGGTCAGTGAGGATAGGTTCTGTTTGGTGAGTGTTAAGTTTGAGATGCTTATGCGACATACAGTTTGAGATGCCCAAAAGGCAATTGATGATGTGAGACTGCAGGTGAAGAGACTGATTAAGGGCTGGATATATAGATCTAGGAATGATCTACATAGAGATGTTAATTGTACTAATGAACTTATCCAGAACACTAGTACAGAAGAAAAAGAGTACCTAGGATAAAACCTTGGAGACACCCAAGGTTATTGGGCATGACCTAGAAAAAAGATTAAGCAAAAGAGACTAAAAAGGAGGGATTGGATAGATAGGAGTAGTCCCAGGTGAAACCAGTGTCATGTAAGCCCAGAGAGGAGAGAGTACAGTATTTAAGAGAATGTGATTAATCCATGAAAGGATGCTGTAAAGTCAAGGAGGATAAAAATTGAGAAAAGGCCATTGGCTTTGACCCTTAAGAGATCAATGACAACTTTGAAGCAATTAGTTTCAGCTAAATGATGAGGCTGGAATTCAGATTATGAAAGTTTAAAAGTGGGTGAGAGGAGAAGCAGCAGAGGTACCCAGATATAGATGCTTTCTTACAGCCGATTTCTTCATTTTACATAGGAGAAAAGCAGCCTATGGAAGTGAAGATGAAACAAGATAATCAAAATTCTTCAGAAACTATTTCATTCATTTCTCAATCTAGAAAGTGATATTTCTCCATTTGCCAAGAGTGGATATTACTAAAACACACTGTGGATGAAGTCTTGACTAGTCTGGTTCAAATTCAGTGGTCACAATCTGTACAATGGTAAAGACTGGTGTGTGGTTTCCCCTTAGCCTGAGTAACATTTTGAAAATTACAGAAAACTGAGTCTTAGTTTTGTGAACCAAGAATGAGTTCATATATCTGAGGCTGCTACATATCAGTCCAAGTTGGTCTTTATTAGATTGAAATTTATCATATCCGTTGATTCTCAGGGGGAAGGGCAATTGCTTTCTCCTAGTGGCATTTGGCTTTATGTTTTGTTTCTAAGAGTTGATGTATTCAGCCTTGGGTGCCAGAAGGCTTCTGGTTCTTTATGACAATTTTCTAGTTGTTTTCTAAGAATGAATGCTGCCTGGAAAGTGGGAGGAGGTCTTGTAGGTATAGTGGAAAGTATTGGTTCTAGAGTTAGAAGAGATCTGGTTTCAAAGCCAAGTCACTTTACCTTGCTGGACTTCAATTTCCTCATCTGTAAGATGAAGGGCTTGCACTAAATGGTCTTTGAGGACCCTTCCAGATCTAGACTTATTTTCTTTTGGCTCTACAAATTATTGCTGATCCCTGAAGATAGGTGCATAATTTATACTTGAATATGATCAGAAGCAGATAAGTGCTCTTACTGTAAAGTTAGAAATTTCATGCTCTCTCACTGTCTACCTCAGATTACACGGAACCATCATGCAACCAAGCATTCAGAAAATCTAGCTTAGGAAACCTCTCTCGGTGGAAAGGTATGCCCTACATTACTGAACGAAATTGTTCATTGGTTTGTGGTTTAATTAAACAGCTATGAGATGGGCTGAATTGTTTAGTTCTGCAGGTAACATTATTTTTTTGATGGAACTTTCATGTGAATTAATTGGCATACAGTTATATTTCAGGAGGGAATTCTGACTATCTGTAAGTAGGCCATTAGTATGAAAGAAAGAAGATCCTGCTGAGCTTTCCTATACTATTGTGGTAAGTTTGCATCTTCCTTGAAGTTTTTCTTTTATATCTTCTTTTGTTCTTAATCATGAGATTAGGGGGTTTTCTTTTGAAGTCGACACTTGTCCAGGAGAGTTTAGTATCCTACTGAACTGCATACTTTTTTGTCTTTGAGCTGTAACAGGGTAAGCAATTCTGTTCAAAGGAAGTAAGTATAGTCATAATGCCAAAATATCCCACTGGTTTGACCATTCAGACTCAGAAGAAAGTGACAATAGCCCTACTATGGTGAAGAATATGAGCCAAAATCTCAAGTCTTTTCTTCCACACAAACGTCTTTCCTTCTACCGATTACTAAATTTAAACATTACTGAGGAATTGGCTCAAAGACCCCTAAAGATGTACTGAAGAAATCATTTCTTGCCCTTTCCTAACTTCCCTTCTATCACCAATCTGGGGACAAATACTTCCACCATATACTTCAGTGCTGTCAATCAATAGGGAATTGTACTGGTTATGAGTAGCATAGACTTTCTACAGCAGCGGGAGGCAGGTAACCAGTAGAAGGTGAAAATAGTGGGAATCTTTTCTCTAATAGATTCATATTTCTCTCCCTACTTGGAGATTTTGATTAGAGAAATAAGATACAGAGGAAAGTATAGAAGGATTGCTGAATTCATAGCATGAAAGTATGTATGCTTTTATCTAGGTTAAAGGTTAGTTTTAGCTTAAACAAATTATGAATTTGTTCTCCCACTGTGTTCTTTTTGCCCTAATTGCATTAGCAATACAGTGAAGTTAGCATTTATTTACAGGGGCCATATATTACAAAGGTGTCAATTGTCACCCATAACATATTCAATAATTTAATTGACTTTTTGACATTGGAAAGGTACCAGCCTTAATACTGGAGGTGTCAGAACTATGCTTTTAACTACTACATTGGAAAAAATCAACACAGCATGCTGAGGTGGTCCAAAAGGAATCATAATTGCCAACTGGTAATTACTTTTTGGGAGAAATAAATAAGAACTGTCAGAATCAATCAGAGTAGATTTTTGAGGTTTTTTCTAAGCAGATACATTACTGGACAAAAATTTAAAAATGTGTTGTACAATATATTGTAGTATTATTAATGGGTAGAAATGGAAGAGAACTGAAAGATGGAGGCTTGGAAATAAAGACCTGGTTTAGTAATGTTAGGATCAAAACTGAAATATGTTATATCTAAAAATGGGTGCCGTTTCTTTTCAAAGCCCTTGAATACTTCTTTACAAACTTCCTAACCCGAATTCAGAGATAAGAGACCCTAGAAGCCATGTAGGCCAACCTGCTAACTTTATAGATGATGTAGCTGAGGCCCTGGTAGCTTTAATGGTTTTCCCAAGGTCATGTAGGCAGAAAACATCAGATGTAGGATCTGAACTCAATTTCTCTCAGTCCAGAATCCATGCCATTTTAACTATGTAACAGACTAATGGATAGAGTGATGGAATTGGAGCAAGAAATACCTAGATTCAGATCTTACCTCAGATGCTTACTAGCTGTGTGACCCTAGGTAAGTCAGTTCACTTCTGTCTCAGTTTCTTCATCTGTATAATGAAGGGCTTAAACTCAATGACCTCTAAAGTGCCTTCAAGTTCTAAACATGTCATTCTGAGTTCAGTAGTCACTGGATGTCAGAATTATGGACTACTAGGATTTTTTTTTATTATTAGATCCCAATGCTATTCACCGAAGACAGAGACTAGGGCAAATGAAAAAAGACAGGGTAAAATTAATAACATGGAGGTAGTGATCTAATTTGGGAACTATTATGGGATGACTCTAATACCTCAATCTTTGTAATGGATGAATTCAGACACTAATGTACCACTTCTCTGCATCACAAAGAATTTGCAAGAGTCCACTAAATTAACATCACAGCTGATTAAACTTTATTTTCTGTAGACTGGATGAAAGGAAGGGAATGCTACAGCAGAGGATTACTTTGCCTTTTGGAGAGGCAACTGATTGGAATGTAAGAATACTTCTGTTGGCAAAATGAATTCCACCTGTTCTCCCAGACTGTCACATTTAGTACTGTTCAAGAAATAATTTTGTGGCAAATACAGAAAAGGTGCCACATGTTCAACTAGTCCTGAAAATTCATGAAAGTACATATGGACTTGATAATTCAGTTGGTGCCCTATAATTTGCCTTTGTTTCCTAAAAAGGATATGCTCAACAGCCAAGACAATGGAAACCATGACCTGTATGCAATGGAAGACATTAGAGAAAACTAATATGACTGTCTGGAAGCTCTATAAAAGCATCTGAATACTTCATGTAATAGGGAAAAAGTTCCTGCTCCATAACAACAAATTGCAAATAACAACTCACAGCTTAAAAAATAAAAGACAACGCTTTCTGTAGACTGATATGGGAATGTCTGAGATGGTGCCTGAAAAGTACTTTGTGTTACTTTGAAAAAGGGAACTGTATTTATTAATACCTTACCCCATGGCAGTTCATTGTAGTTTTTTTTTATTTCTATGAATGCTATAAGTCATGTGTCTACTTCATAAGTATAGAAAGTATTTCCATGCTGGATATGTATATCATGCAAAGGTGTTACTCTGTGTACACTCTAATACTTTGCAGAGTCTTTGATTTCATCAGTATAAATAATCCCTCCCATTAGCTGCCAGATCCAAACAAACAAACAAACAACAAGAAAACAAAAACCAACCAAAACTCCCTTACCACCTCATGGAAAATTTTCTGGTACAAGCAGCCTTTCTATACTTTACTAGGGTGTCCCAATATGATAAATATGATTTATCTGCAGGTCCATTCTTGGGACCTTTTCAGCTTGGTAAGAAGATCTGAATAACTCTGTACTCTATTAACATGGCCTTTGAAAACTCATATCTCTAGGCCATAAATAAATATCAAATGACATGCCTTGTTGAATTTGTCTTGTACGTATATAGAAGAAATAGTGTTTAATAGCACAGAACGATGTTTAATTTTTTCACCTAAACCAGTGGACATGGGTGGTGGTGGTAGTTCAAAATATAATGGTAGTAATTTCCTAAGAAATGTCCTTTCTAAAAGAGCCTTATTGGCAGGCAACTTGTGATCTGAAGAAAACTATTGGAGAAATAGTGAGAGAAGTAGCAAAAAAGTGAGTTAATATATTCCTCTTTCAGAGGTCTTTCATCAATAAATTCACTGAAAAGCCTTTACCTTTGATAATCAAAGGCAAAAGACCTATGAAAACCCTCCTGTATACAAAACTTCATCAAAAGAATGACAGATTAAAATGGAAGACTCAGCCTAAACTATTATTACACTGAGTCATTTGAAAAAAATGACTGACAGATTGCATTGCATTTGAGTAATTCTGTATTACAGAATTTTCCTGTTATATTTTATTTCAGATCAATTTCAGAATTTGTTTGCTTTTCTTTGAATCCCAAGAGCTTAGGACAGTGTCTAGTACACAGTAGGTGCTTCATAGAAGCTCATTGAATTGCCTCAAACTTATAAGGTCCTGTGGTTGAGAGGCATATATGAGCATCCTTAAAAAATAAACTAGTATGCTCTCTGTCTATATTTTGAACTTCCAAAGGTTGTTTAATATCATTTCTCTGTCCTCTGTGCTTTGTAACACCTACCAATTTAGTGCCATTCGTGAATTTCATTAAAATGATTCAAACTCCCTCTTCCAGATGGTGTCAACTCTGTCTTCCTGATCATTAATGAAGACATTAAATAAGAACAGGCCTAACACCAGCCCCTGAAGAATTCCAGGAGACACCTCCCTGAAACTCAGTGCCATTTATCATTATTCTTTGTTTATAGCCCTTCTGGCAGTTTTTAGCTAGTGAAAAAGCTCAATATCCATGCCAGATTCAAATGAATTACAAGTACTATTATTTTTAATCCTATATTTCATAGCAAATAAAAATGATGATTTAATACGGCATCATTGTGGCTGAGAGAAAACAAAGCAATAGAAAACACTGGATTTAGAGTTAAAACAAGTGGGTTTGAATCCCTGCTCTGTTATTTACTATATGTATGAATTTTGGCAGACAATTAACAGCTAAAAAAGGATGCAACAGCTTGGGACTTCAGTCAACTCATCTGTAAAATGAGACAATTAGTTTAAGCAACTTCAAAAGTGCTTTTCAACTTTAAATCTATCACCTTATGATTCACGGCTGATATGAATGGGAAGTGGATATAGAGACACACACTAATGTCATTAATTGGATATGTGAAAGCAGGACATGAGGCAAAGCAAAGTTATAAGAGACAGGGAGTTTCATAGAAATGATGCTATAAATGGATGACTGGCTAAATACCATTATACAATGTTACAGGGGAATGGTTTTAATGTATTAATAGTGCTATGAAAAAAATATATTGGTTGAAGAAATGTTAGGTGGAATATGACTGACCCATTATTTATTTATTTTTAAATAACATTTGGGAAAAGCCAATTACATATATGGTTGGAGAGACAATTCAGAAGAGGAAAGAAAAAGGGAATTATCTAAAGGGACTAACCTGGATGCAGAGAGAACTTAGTAACTAAATTAAATTTAAAAGGCACATTTAAGTGCGTCTTTGTGAAAGTATAACTTGATCTTATAAAAATAGTGTAAAGAGAACTAAATCTCAGAATGAACTGAAGCGTGCAAAGAAAACTAAACATGATAAAAATTCATTTTTTATTTGTACCATATTAAGGAAAAGAAGAAAATTGAAGAAGGTAAGGACTGCTGCTTGGGATAGAAAAACAATGATAAGTGACAATAGAGAAAAAGAACTACTCAATTCCGGTTTTATTTCTCTTTTCTTTGCCCGAGAGAAAACATTATTTGAACTAGAAAGGACTGAAGAAGATGGCTAATACAAATTTATACTTAAGAGAGGTAAGATAATTGTAAGAGATCATCTAGCAGCCCTTGATGAATTCAAGTCTGTCAGCCCAGAGAAATGATATTCTTGAAATATAACAGCTGAACTACTTTTAGTGACATCTGAAAGATCATAGAAGTGTTGCATCCCAAGTGCTCCAAAACAGATTAAAATGTAGTTGGAAAATATTTAACAAAATAGAATAAAAATACAATACAACACAGGCAATTTTAGTTTGTGGTTTTCTAAATGAATATGTGTTCTGCAGGAAAGAATTGGTTTGGCTTTAGCAACAACGCTCCATGGTAGACTAACCTTGTTTCATTTTTAGTTACTAAAGTGATCAGAGAAAAGCTGTAGAGAAAGTTTACAATAGATTATAACAAAGCTTTTGATGAAGCCTCTCATTCTATTCTTGTGGAAAACAATGGAGAGCTGTGGGTCAGACAATAATGCAATTACATGGATTTGGAACTCGTTGAATAGCTGGACCCAAAAAGTAACTATTAATGGTGAATTTGTAAACTTGGCAAGGAAGTCTCAGTGAATTGCCCTAAGGATATGTACTAGGGTGACCCTATGCTATATATACATTTTATTAATTACTTGGATAAAAATATAGATGGCACTTTTATCAGATTTGCCAATGACATAAAACTGGAGGGATAGATGTATATACTGTAGGGAGAGAAGGAATCAATAAAAATAGTGGCAATTCATGTTAAAAAAATAATCAGGTAGTTGATGTAATTTAAAGAAAATTGACAAATCATGTGATAGTTGCTTAATGTCAACAAAATATTATCTTGCTTATAGTCTGTCAGGCAGTATTATAAATATGTTCTTGCCTTAATTTTTAGAATGTGTATAGTATATACAAGGGATGACAAAGCAAAGATTTAAAAGACAACAACAACAACAACAACAAATCTTAACAGGCTGAAACTTTGAGTCAAATCAAAGTGAAATTTAAATATATATATATATATATATTCTAATACACAGATATATTTATATCTAAAATTTATATAGCGAAAATAGAATATATGAATAATATACATATAATGTGTATCTCTACATATACATGTATGCACACACATATGTATATAGATATGATTTTCTTAGTTACCACGAATCACATTGAAATTGAAATATCCTAAAATCTCAATATCTTTTTTCAAGTGAACTTCTGTTCTAGCCATTCATCCCCCAACTTATGAAGATGCTTTTCTGGCTCAAAGTGTAGAAATATATGTGTGTGGGGGGGAGAGAGAGAGAGAGAGACAGAGAGACATAGACAGAGAGGGAAGACAGAGAGTGAGAGTTAGTTTAGAACTTCTGGTAGATAAACTGAAAGACAGAAGGGTAGGTAGATAGATAAAGTTCTACACTTTAGGTCAGAAAAGCAACTCTGCAAGTTGTGGGGAGGTATGGCTTCAACATAAGTTCCTGCGAAAAAATATTTAGACTTTAGAATACATCAAGTTCAACATGAATCAACAATGTTATTCCTGGCCAAATCAACAATGTTATTCCTGGCCTGGACAAAATTAATGTTATCTTAGGCTTCATTAGGAGAGGTATAGCTGCCAGGAAGGAGAGAGATAATAGTCTTGTACTCTGCCCTTGTCAGATCATATCTGGAGTATCAGGTTCATTTCTGGGTACCATATTTTAGGAAGGGCATTGCTATATTGGCGAGTGTCTGGAAAAGAGCAAGTGGTCCAGTGAAAGGTTTTGAGCTTATGCCATACAACTAACTGACTTATTGACCAAATGAAAGAATTTTTAAAAAAGCATTTGGCATGAGGATAATGGCAAGAACATGTCCAGGGAATAAGCAATAATGTCAGGTGTAAATTGGGCCTTCACGAAACAATGGGCCAGGAGAGAGACATTGCAAACAGAACTGCAAGACCCCAGGGCTTTTAGTTCAGAAGATGAAAAGATCACTTGAAGTGACTGGGGATGCTTTGCCCAGAGAAGAGAAGAATAGAGGGAAGGCACACAATAGTTGTCTTCTATTTTCTGAAAGGCTCTTATGGTGAAGAGGAATTACTTTTCTTTTGGTTGTCTGCAGTAGGCAGACCTACAATCAATGGGTGGAGGGGGGGGGGAGTTGCAGAGAGGCAAAATCGGACATGGAATGAGGAGAAACTCACTAACAACTTGCATTCTTCAAAAACAGAATGAGTTTCTTCAAGAGGTAATGCATTCCCACTCACTTAATATCTTTAAGCATAGCTTTGATAACTAACTGGGTATATTGTTAAAGGAATAACTTTTTTTTTAGATATATAAGACATAAGTTGGAGTACACAGACTCTGAGATTACTTCTAATTCTGAAATTCTGTGATTCTTTAATATTCTTACAGGCATCTTATCTCAAGGGCATGAGGTGATATGTTTTTAGCATTTAAATTAATTTTTGTACTACTCCATACAGTAATTAGATTCAAGGAAAACAAAGAAGCTTTCTAAAAACTAAGGCAAGAGCATATTTGTAATGCTGCATCACAGAATACAAGCAATGTAGTATTTTGCTCATGTAAAGCAACTATCACATGATCTCTTGATTTTCTTTAAATTACATCAAGCACATGATTATTGTTTAACATAAATCATCACTATTTTTTATTGACTCCCTACCCCTTTGCCTACAGTAACTATTCTAAGTGCTTTCTTCTCTTTGCAGTCCCTCCAAATGTATCCCTGCCCTTTATACATCCAGTAAATGCCTTAGCTTCCTACTTCACTAAGTTGCTTGCGATCATCAGATGAGAGCTCATTTAATCCTCCACTTCCAACTTTCAAAGCTATCGTCATCACTACGTACTTCTTTCTCGTTTATTCTCTCAGAGTAAAAGATATTCCTTGCTAAGGTTAATTATAGTAACCTAATTTAGACCTAGAAATGAATATAGAGGTCCTCTAGTGTAACTCCTTTTCCTTTTACTAATGAGGAAACTGAGTCCCAGATAGGTTAAATGACTTACTTGCCTAAGGACATACAAGTAGTAAATGTTAGAACCGAGACTTGAATCAAGGTTCTCTGACTTGAAATACTGTATGCTCTCTCCCCTCCACCTGTGAGCTTCACCATATCCTCTCCCACCTCCTCCAATTTCTTCTCTTTCAATTTCTCTTTTTTCATTAGCTCCTTCCCATACCTACAAGCACCCAGTACCCCTAAAAGTTTTTCCTTTGAACTAAAATCCTATCTCTCTCTTCTATTTCCTGTTAAATCTGAAAAACTTAGTTTACACCCAATCAACCATTCTTTTTAGCTCTTCGCAATCTGATTTCTGCCCCACCACTCTACAGAGACTGTTTTGTCAAAGGTGACTAAAAACTTCCAAATTACTATATTCAATGACCCACTCTTAAACTTCATCTTATTTGAGCTCTCTGTAACATCTGCTGTTGTTAAGGATCCCTTCCTTCAAAACATTTTTTGGCTTTAGAAATGCCAGTCTCCTGCTTCTTATAACTGTCTAATGACTCTTCTATCTCCTTATACCTTTCCTAACCTTTGAAAGGTAGGTATTATACAAAGTTCATTCCTCTGTCTCTCTTCTCATTTTACACTTGCTTTCCATAATTTCATTTGATCTCCAAACTTCAATTGTCACCTCTATAAAAATAACTCTACTGATGACTCTCCTCTAAAGAGATGATATCTCCATGGGCTTTGGGCTGAGTTCTAATCCAAAATTTCCAAATACTGGTAATATATATATATATATATATGTTCTATCAACATTGCCATCTCAACCAAACTGCTTTTCTTTTCCCAAAGATCTCTTCATTCTAATTTTACCATTTCTGCATAGTAACATCACCATTTTATCCAGTATCCTAGTCTGAAACCTTGGTAAAATCTTTCTTTGTTATTTCTCCCTCACATCTCATTTTCAATTAGTTGCCAAGTCTTGTTGATAGCTACATTTGCAGTATCTTTCTCTTCTTCTATATTGCCATTCCCACTGGATTATTGTAATAATATCCAAATCTTCATTTTCTGGCTTACACTCTGTCAACTTCATAAGCCATTCTTTATACTAGCTGTCATCCTAACATTTCTTATGTATTCAACTCAATTCAACAATTATTTATTGTGCTTACCCATTTGGCAGAGTTCTACGCTATGCTTTGCAGAGATCAAAAGTTTAAATAACACTAGATACCTGCCCTCATGGAGCTTACCATCTGGTATAGGGAGAAGGCACATACGAATACAGATAATTCTGATGCAAAGCCATATATAAGTGCTTTAGAAAGGTGAAAAATCAAAATTTATGGAAGATCTCACAAAGAAAGTGATTACCTTAGTTCAGTTGTGTTGGGGATTTGAAGGATGATCAGAGAGATGCAGTAGAATCTTTAGGATTTGGCAAGTAAGGTGGGAGGAAAAGGAGAAAAAAGGAAAATGGGCTTAATTTTCAAGTGTATATGTATGGATTTACAAATGGGTGAAGGGTTGTAGTCCAGGAGAGACATTAGGGTCAGATATATAGATCTGAGAGCCTTCTGAGTAGAAGTGATACTTGAAGCTACAAATGATGATACCACCAAAAGAAATATTGTAGAAAGGAAAAAAAAGAGAGAGCCCATGATAGAGCCTTAGGAGACACCTAGGCTTAGTGGACAGAATATAGACGATAATCTAGCAATGCTGATTAGGAAATAGACAGGGAAGAGAGAATACTGCCACAGAACCTAATGGAGGGGGAACATGACAGTATTGAAAGCTGCAAATGGGTCAAGAAGGCTGAGGACTGAGAAAAAGTAATTGCATTTAACAATTAAGAGCTCATCATAACTTTAGAGTGAGGAGGCAAAGCTATTTAAACTTTGGTAGGCAATAGGTATCACTGCTGCCTCTCTGACACATAGTAGGCACTTAATATGTTTGTTGATTGATAGATGAATGAATGGGGGTAGATTGAATGTAGCAAAAGTCATCTTAAATTAGGTGCTAAATGCATTTCTTGTTTATTAAGTCTTATGGCTAGCATTCTAATGACCTATTCCTATTCCACAGTCCAGGAAGGGAAATGTGAGGCTGGAATGTAGCCCAAGCAGGCAGTCAGATCAACACCTTGCTGTGCCTCTATTTTCTGGTTTATATGTATGTCTTTATTTTCTTGATCAAAGTTAATTTTTTTTTGTTTATGCTTATGAAAGAGCAGTCATGGAAGTGGACAACTTAGTATGGGTAAAGTCAATTCACTATTACTCCTTTAATTCTTAAATATATCAATAAGAACATTTCTGGTTCTTGATGTAAAGACTGCAAATCAAGTTAAATTATTTAGTGGTTTGATGATGGGCATTAGGGGTTAAAAGGTATGGACAAAGGTAAAGCTCACAAAATTGGTTTTATTTTTGACCTACAGAGAATTTCCAGAGGCTAAAGGCTCCATTTACTAGCATAGAAAACATTTTTTTTCTTTTCAGAAGCTCTAAAATGGATCTTGAATCCACAGAGATTTTGGTGTCTGGATAATCTCTTCATCTCTCTGACCTTACTGTGCTCAAAGTCCTTAAATGCTTTTCTGTTTTGGCCCCTTTTGGATTTACAGAGAGATTTGTTGGCTGACCCTTGTCTATTCACATTCCCCTTCTCACTTTACAGATTCTTTCTAATTTCTGTATATACAGCTCAGCATTTTTTTCATTGTTAGTCTCAAATCATCTTTGATTTCTAGCAGCTAGGGAAGAGGAAGAATTTGAAGAAAAATACTTGATATCTATTGTAATCATACAATTTTAATAATTTTTATAAGATCATGGATAGAACTGAGCAGGGCCTTAGGCATCATCTAGTCCAAAAACTTACTCATAGCACCATAGCCCTAGAGCTGAAAGAGACTTCTAGTCTCAAGCCAGAAGATGCCATCTAGTCCATCCCCCTCATTAGAAAGATGAGGAATGGATACCCAGAGAAGTAAAGAGACTTACCCAAGGTCCCACAGATAGCAAGTGCAGGGCTAGGATTTAAATGCAAATTGAAACTTCTTTCCACTGAACCATACTGCTTCCTTTCATGTGTAGAATTTGTAGGAAAACAGTATGTAGAAGAAAAGCAATTCTGGAGCTCAATAGACTATAATATGATATCTTTTCTCCTTAGCAGGTGAACTGCATTATGATTAAACTCACAGAGGGATTTCATTAGCTATTAACAACTACTTAACATGCAGTTGTTTTTATTTAGCAATTCCATACAATGAGAGGCAAGGGGGCAATTATAAGCTGCCAGAGTATGCCAAACTGTGTATGCATATAGAACCAACCTATGGACACACAAAGAAAACCATTGAAACTATCAGAAAATGCAGGGTGCTTTTAAAGTCTTAAACCCCCCAGCACATATTCAGTTTGGTTATAATCATTTGTAATGTATGTGTTACTTGCCAATCCCTGAAACAGCTAGGAAACCTTACTCACAATCCTTTTAGTTTCCTGGGCATGACAAAATTCCTGTCATGTGTAGTGTACACAATATGCGTGTACCCCAAAGCACCTATACTCATCAATCACACACACTGACATTTTCACTAAGCTGATGGAAATGTTGTCAAATACGCTCTACAGGTGACCTAATTTTACTTCTTAAAAGAAAAGCTTAAAATAATAAAGTGTTTTGTAGTAGAGAAAAACCCACAACATAGAATCAAGAAACCTGAATTTGAATCCTGGTTCTGGTGAATTACTCCTTGAGTGACCATGTGCAAAACATATAACCTCTCAGAGGTCCAGTTGCTTTCAGAGATTAATATAAATTAGGAGTCCTGATATGTGAATTATATGGTGTACAGGATTGTTGGAAAGAAATTATTTTATGATCTTAAAACACTACATTAATGTGAGTTATCATTATCAGCATCATCATTATTATTACAAACAAATAAAACTTCATTTTACAAGACTATAGCTAATCAAACCTTGGGGGTTCTTCCTGTATGTTTGTGTGGACACCCTGTAGTAAGCTTCTAGAAGAACTTGGAAAAGACTTCCATGTGATGGACAGGTACAGATGGGTTGTAATCTTCTTTTACCCAAGTGAAATTTCTAGTCACTGAGAACACTAGCTAACCAAACCATCAAGTAATCAGATTTTGGGGGGCAGGGCCACAACTTGATAGAGATAGAAACCAACAACTAAACAACTTGATGCCAAGAATTTATTTTTAATCACTATTACCACTATCATTATCATCATGATAATATTCTAACAATAAGAATAAAACATTTCTGAGTTGTTTTCTGGGGTTATGTGTTGCCCATCTTTTTACTGCCAATGTTCTATCGGTAGTATTGTATGTCTATGAGGATTATACTAGAGGGTCACCCAAATGTCAATGGAGAGGTGCGTAAGTGAGTAAAAAAGATGCTTCACCTTAGGAATAAAGAACTCTGTAGGACAAGCAGTGTAAAAGATGTCATTAGAGAGGCATAAGACAAGAAAAACAAATGAGAAGTCAGTATTTAGCTAGAGTGAGGGATAACCAATGGATAAACTGCATGCTCCAAAAGTTACCCCAAAATGTCAAAAGATCTAAAGGAATGCCCCTTAGCATCTTGAATGTGCCAGGTTCTTCTACTCCCTCACTGCAATTTTCATTGAAAAAAAGGACACAGGTGGATGAGATCAGAGTTCATTAAAATATCTTAGTAAATTCTGGGGTCAGTATACATTTATCACATTTCATTCCAATCTCTTACACCTTATATATCTAAAATGTTTTATAACAAGGAATTATCTCCAGAATGGTGATCTTTGGTTACAAGAAGTCCTGAATCACCAAAGAAGTATTTGATTATGTTTAGTGTACTAAGTCAGAAAAGTTAGATCAATGTACTTTTAAAAGAAACATGGGTTGAAACCAAAGAGGTTTTTGGCTTAATTCTCAGTTCATCAATAAATCTCAAAGATTTTGTTTTAAGTTTAGATGCTTCAGTACATACATGCATCTGTTTAAGAGAGCTGAGTTATTTTGTAAAAGTCTTTACCAAAAGTATTGGTTGTCTTCTTCAAAAGCAATGCTATATGTGTTCAGTAGAATGTAAATTTCTTGAGGCAAATAACTGATTTTTTTTTGCTTCCCAGTACTCAGCACATAATAGGTTCATAGGATCACAGATGTAGAAATGAAAAGGACTTCAAATGTCATTTGATCAATATACATTTTATCCTTCAGGAAAATGAGGCCAAGAGAGAATATGTGATTTTCCCAGGGTCACACAGATCGTATAGTTTGCACCTGAGCTTGGAGTTGAATTCAAGTCCTTGGACTCCATAGCAAAATGTTCTTCCCACTGGACCATGGTACTTTCTTCAATAAATAGTTACCCAAATGAATTAAAATGAGTTGAATTAAATCTGTTTCCACTTTGAACTATCAAACATTAAGTAAATCGGAGGCTGGATTTAGTAAATAAGCAGCAACTGCATACAGGATTGATAGCAGAATGAAAAGATGTTTGAGTTTTTATACAACAGCCTTGGAATATTTTGAAACAAAGACCACATTCTCTTTATCCATGATTTATGCACATTTTGTATTCTTCACAATATCCTTAACACACAATGACTGATCATTTGAAGTAAGAAATTGTCTCTTGCCTTAAAACTGATGAACAGAAAATGACTGTTCCACTAATTTCCTTATTGCTTGCAGAGTTCCCTTTTAAATCAAATATTTGTTTCAAAATATCTCCACTAATCTAAAATTGTTAGTCACAGACACTGTCAGGCACAATCAATGTCAAAGTGACCTATAGTGAAATATATTTAATGTTAATTTTGAATTTACTATGTCATATGATGTTTCTATGTGTTTTAATAGATCAGTGTAAAATATTTATGTTAATGTTACACTGAAATTCTTACACTGATAACATTTGAAGCTGGAAGTCAGTAAAAATTAGAATTGATTTTTTTTAAAGTGAAGCTGTTGAGTAAAATGAAAAAAAAACCCACAAATAAACCAGAATTAAAATATAGAAGACCTGTGTTAATGTCCCAACTCTACCACTATTAGTATTGTGACCATTTGATACTTAGCCTCTTTGAAACTCAGTCCCATCTCTGTGAAATAAGGGTAATCATACTTATCCTGCCTGCCTCATAGTATTGGTATGAGAATCAAATGAGATAAGGTCTAGAACTGTTCTTTGTATATTATAAAGTACTTTACAAAAGTAGGACATTGTCACTGTCTGCCACCAATAAAATACGTTCACAGCTGAACACATTCAGGTTTTATCTATTACAGAGGCCTATGTTATCTGAATTGATCCCATTAATCACTCTCTGTGATTAGATATAGACAGAGCCTTAGTCTCTATTTACCTCAGATTTCTAATTGACAAATGAGTACGATCATATTGACCTTTCCTTACAGTGACAGAATAACATATGATACAGTTCTGATAGGTATTGCTTATCTTTAACATATTTCAATTCAGGTTTATAATTGATTTGTACACTTTTCTTGTTTTGTTCAGTAGTTTCAGGCGTGTCTGACTTGCCAGGACTGCATTTGAGGTTTTCCTGGCGAAGATATTGGAACAGTTTGCTGTTTCCTTCTCTAGCTCCCTTTACAGATGAGGAAGCTGAGGCAAACAGGGTTAAGTAAGTTACCCAGGGTCACACAGCTAGTAAGAGTCTGAGGTCAGATTTGAACTCAAGAAGATAACTTTTCCTGACTCCAGGCCCAGCAGCTCTATCTACCATGTCATCTAGTTGTCTTGTATGCCTTTCTGAAACAGTAACGAAGGTCTGTGAAACTACCCCTCTTCTACACAAAACAGATCTTCAGAGACAGCTGGATTCAAAGACAGAAACATCACAACCAGAAGATCTGGGCTGGGATCTTAGTTCTAGCTATCATTTACTAGCTAAATAAAATTAGATAAGTCACTCAGATTTTTTTTGAGGGGGATGGTGGAGTGAATTGGGAGAGAACCAAACTTATGATTAAATCAATTCGGTGAGCTGTGAATGAGGAATTTCCTCACCAATACAGATCATCACCTACTTTGTAACTTAGAGTCCCTAAAGAATTGTTTGGGTGGCAACAAGAGGTTAAGTGATGTGCCTTCACAAAATATTAGAAACATCCTTTGCATTGTTAAAACAATAGGACTGACTATAAAATTAAACATTTAAGAGTATTATCATTAATTAAAGGGATATTCTTATCTACTTTTCTGGCATGAAATGAAGAATTACCTACCTTTATACTTTGACTTATCTAAATTATGTGCATGGTATGGTAGAATTTAGAGATTTGGCAATGAGTTTGTTACATTTAATGGGCATTATTAATCCATTCAGGCTGACATTTTGAAATGAGGGACTTGAACTCAGGTCCTACAGACTCCAAGGGCAGCTCTCTCTCCACTGTGCTATTCAGACTCTCTCTAGCTCTGATTTTGTAGCCAAGTATACAAAATGTTCATTGTGTGGAACAATAAATAAAGAAATCCACTGGATTTGGGATTGGATAATCTGGGTTTAAATTCTGAATCTGCCACTTCTTGGTTGTGTGACTTTGAGCAAGTCACTTAATCCCTCTGGGCCTCAGTTTATTGTTCTGTAAAATGGTATGTATGGGGCCAAAGGAAATAAAGTCTATGATCCTATGATTTCCTGTTCTTTGTGGCTACAATCTATTCCCAAGCAAAATTCATACTAACTACACAGTTCACATAAATGAAGAGTATAAAAAAGAAGAGGGAAAAAGGCTGTACCCCAAATTCCTTCTTTGTGAAATGGTAGTCCTTTTCCTTGTTGCTGCCTTAATAACAATATGCTTACTTATTTGTCAATTCACTTAAGTGATGATTATACTTGACATTTTGTAGTGAAAGCTCTAGTCGTGGAAGACCTCAGCTATTATGAGATCCATTCTTTACAAGATTTCATAGTAGGGAGTCTCATGTCAAAATGTCAGCTTGCATGGAAGCAGCATGTGCATTAAATGTAATGCCTCCAACTCTCTAAAACCTAAGATGACCATGCATGTAACCTTGATGAGTGAAAGAGCAAATATAAGAAACTTTGCATTTCATGCCTTAGTATTAGGTAAGACTATCATTTTAATTAATGTCAATACTCTCAAATGTTTAACTTTATAGTCAATTCTACTGTTTTAACAGAGCAAAGGATGTTTTTATAATATTTTGTGAAGTCAGAACTCTGTAGGACTTCAGAGCTTTTACGTGATTTGAGGAGTTTAAGAGGAAGGAGGCTATTTGTATGTATAATTATACACCAATGATATATACAAATGTATATGTAACAATGTACACCAATACACCAATGATATAAATCCTCTTTAAATTTCTCATTGTATTTTTCCTGAGTTTCTTTTGACCCATCACATTCTATTGAGTAGCCTACTCATGTGTGTACGTTATTACTACCACCTCCCTCATTAGTTATATCCTAGATTTGGATAGAGGGGGAATTTAAAAATCATTTAGACTGATCTTAATTTTTCAGATTAGTAAACTGAGGCTCTATGATAGGTCAAGTGATTTGATCAATGTTGCACAAGTAACAAATAGTATTGATATATAATCTTCAAAATAGGGACTATTTCATCTTTCTAAATCATTCCTCCATTTCTTAGCTGAGTCCACTGAAGAGAATAGATACCTATTTGTCAAATATGTATAAGCCTACAAAAAGCTCATAACAATGCAAACTTTCCTTTTTGGCTCGTTTCCTTATTTTTTGTAAGGTACTTCATGAAGATATAGGATAATAATTTTTAAGAACACATCATTCTTAAAAAGAAGAAGTAAAAGTATTCCACAATTTGAATCAGTAATTGAGTGGTCCTGCTAAAGTGTTAAGTAATATGGAAGCTTAATACTATGGAAAAAAAAATCACAGGACTATAACTTACTATATATCTATGTAAGAAGAGAATGTCCTAAAAATAAAACTAATCTTAATTGCAAAATAAAAGGTGAGAACTGCTTTGTTGAAATAGAAAGCTCAGTTTAATTACACATAGAGAGGGAAAGTATTTCTCTGAGATGAAGTCTTGTCCATCACTTCTTTTTATATGAGCAAGGATTTTGCTTCTACATTTGTAATACTGTCAAATGAATTTTCAGTAAATGACTCTAGCTGGTGAGAACAGCTTTTATCATTGTTCTTGGCAGTGGCAGTAGACTTTCAGCTCCAAACCAAACTTTAGTCCATTCTTCTAGGTAAATGAGACAATGAAAGTAACATTAATGTAATTGCTAGAAGGGGATATGGACTGTCTCTAGTGCACAGTGAGTAAAATCAGAAGTAGTAGAATAGTGAAGTTAAATCAGTTCAATTATTTCACACAAAAATCAATATGAAGGCTCTAGCCAAAGGAGAGCTTGCTTGCTGAGAACAAAGGGGATACAGGCCTTAGGAATAAAGGGCACCATCGCTCTAGGGAGCAAAATCTGTCACTGCTTGTTGCAACATGAGTAGAACACCCACAATGCCCCAGGAGTTTGTACGCAAATCAACCCTCCAGCTGCTTTAAAGTGTTAACATAGCAGTCTTGTCAGGACTGTGATTGCTTACAAAGACGCTTAGTAGAAAGAGCAATAAATTCAGTTGAGTATAATGTCAAAACTCTTTAATGTAAAACATTATATGTGACTCTTTCCTCGTTCAAAAGCAAATGGCTGCCTAACTTAAGCAGGGACACAATTCTAATAGACAACACAATAGGGGCATGGTTTTGCCTTTGAAAAATCTGTTTAAAATTTTGATTAAAATGCCACAATTATATATGACAAGTGATGTTGGAAAGTGATGTGATAGATTCCCACAGGACAGCATCCAAACTGTATCCTTTCATTCTGCTATGCAGTCTAGTCCTTATTGCCAATGAATATTTTTAAAGGTTAAAGCAATAAAACAAAGCAGGGCTAAAAGTATTCTAGCTGCTTTCAAGTTCAGCCAAGAAAAAGTGATGTCATCAAATTGTCCCATTAATAGCTGTAGGAAAATAAATATATTTCACAGTGAATGTGTTTTTTGGTTTAGTTTGCAAATGTATACATATATATTCCACTTTCATGAATATTTTAATACCTATTAGAACTGTACATCTAAAGTGTAATGAATTTTATTTTTCGATGAAGTAACTATTATACAACGATAACAGCATTACCTTCATGCTATGATTCTTGGGCCTGCATTTAAGATTTTATAGTTGTCAAAGTGACTGGTGACAATGAAGCTGATGGAGCTTACTTTCTATAACAACAAATATTCTTAACTAATGCCATGATAACAGATACAAATATGCCTGATTAAAAATTATTTACCTTCACTCACAAAAAATACTTGAAACTAAAATGATCCTTTCAAACAGTAAAGTTTGTTTTAATACACTGCTGCTTTCTCAAGCCTAGAGATAAGGTTAATTTCCTTGTTTTAACTTCTTGATGCAAAAAAGCATCTCTACTTGGTATTTCCCAACTTTGCCAAAAATATAAAAGCTATTTGGCTTTAAAAAATAGTCTAATAGGAAGGGGCTGCTATATATAATACAAAAAACTTAACATCCCACCGAGTGAACAGATTAATACCCTGACAAGTACAAACCCTGCTTTTATGTTCCATCTGTCACAATAAATCTTTCATAGAGTTAACTGAATGTATGAAATAATATGGCTTTTGTGCTAAGATCTCTGGAGATATTAAGGCTAAGAGAGTACATCTTCAGAGTGTTCAATGGGGAGTTATCCATCTATATCCTATTAAAAGTTACAAGAGGCTACAGGCTATTACCCCCACCAGCACAATGCAGACACAAATGATCTTACATAGTTGTCCTGGAATAATTATTTTAAAGGAAAAAAAAGGCATATAAAGCTTATTTTCCCCCCTCCATTCCCATTATAGTCAATGAGGGACAATTAAAGTCTTGTACAACCCTTTGAAGACATATTCAAATAGCTAATTATTATCTCCAATTAGTCCATAAGCATTTCTAAGGAGCACTGAACTCTATCTTCATTTTAGTTTGTGTTGTTTCCTACTCTTTTCCTTCCTCCGCTCTAGAAAAGAAAAATGATGGCAAAAGGAAAACAAAACAAAACAATGATCTCTAAGTATTTCTTGAAAGTCTTCTAAAAGGCCTCATAAACCCCAATTCAGTCAGGTTAAATATGTAGCACTTTCTTAAAAGTCTTTCTGCTAGAGGTGAAGTTGCCCAAAATCCTACTGGAATGGTACAAAGATTGAGATGAATCAACTAGTTACCTCAGAGTAATTTGCCTTATGTAGATGGGCATTTCACTTTTAAGAGGAGTCCTGCCAAATTTTAAGAATACATTTTACTTAATTCTCTATATCATAGCTTTGGGTAAATAATGAAATTTCCTTTTCTTAAGCTAATTTAAAATTTACTTCCATGCATTATAGTGAGAATTGCTATCAGTGAAAGGAGAGCATGGCCACAAAAATAAAATGCCAATCCAAGAGCAATTCCTATTTTTAGATTCAACCAATAACTTTACATTCTTCTTGGATGAATATAAAAACTAGATAATTTGAAAAATTATTTGATTATTTGAAAAATGTGTTCTTTCAAATTTTTTACATGGAATTTTAAATTTTAACTAGTTTAAGTGTGGAGATGCTTTAGGAATGAAAATAAAATGGGCATTTTTTTATTTTCCAGAAAACCACTCTCTTATAACTACAATTATGTTATCTTTGTAACTTTAAATCTAGACATAGATGCTACAGAGAAACTAGAAAGAATAAACAAAACATTGTTCATATAAGATTCAGTATTCCAAGATTACTGACGATCTCTCATTTAATTTTGCTGGACTTAATAAGGGTTGCAGAAGACATAAAGAAGAGTGTGGCTCAAGAAATTTGGATGTGTATATCTGTGTTTACATGCCTGCATAAGGGTATGCATACATGTTTCTATGTGCATGCTTATGTGTGCATATAGTAATAAGGGGCTGAAAATTTTGTTAGAAGCTAATAGGATTGCTGTTTGATTTACATCAATTGAAAGTTATGAAATAGCCTAGCATTAGAAACCAATTTCAAGGTTCTATTTGGGGTTCAGACCATGAACTGCCGTAGAGACAATAAACTCCTTTTGCTACTTTAATAACTAGACTCTTTTGAATGGGATCCAAGAGTAATCATCCTTGTAGGGCATATTGAATAAAAATAACAATATACCAGCCTTACAGAATAAATAGAGAGATAGCCTTGAAGTTAGAAAGACATGAGTTCAAGTACTGTCTGCCTGCTACCTGTACTGGCCCTGTTACCCTTGACAACTCTCTTGATGTCTAGGTGATCTAGACAGATCTTGAAGAGTACAGCAAAATAGCTATTGAATAGCCCATTGCAGTTAGCCTATCTATGAGATAATGCAAGTATTATATAAACCTTACTTCAGTAGCTAAGAAAATTAAGGCTCAGTGAGATAAGGTGACTTGTTTAAGATTGCATATGTAACCCTATTCCCAAAATTCATTTATATGAGATTTGTTCTTGGCTGGAAGAGACCATTGCCACCCCCCCCCCCGCTTGCCTGAGGGGTGGAGCGGAGGTGATAAGAGTGAGAGATCTCTTCAGTTTTTTTGTCTTTCTCGAGTCCCTCCAAAACTTTGCCATGGAGTCATACATTTCTGGCTTCTAACTTTGAGAGAAAAGATGGATGATGCCAACCCCACTTCAGGTTGCTGAAGGGGGATTAAGACTCTGGGAAGAAATTGACATAAGAAGACCTAGTAGTCTTCATCATGCCCCTAGCCCAAGTATGTTATGCTGGAAACTTTGGGGATTTTCCCTTTGAGTGAGGTCTGGGGCTCTCTCTTAATTGAGCTGAGTTACTTCTCTCACAATTAGAGAACTCCTTTGCTCTGTATTGTCTAATATATATTCTTCTATGCAAAACTCATCAATATTCCAGAACATTTAGAGAAGAGACAAAGAGCTATTTTAATGACTAGTGTAAATAGGGATTTCTTTGTAAAGAGAAAAACAAACTCTAGTAATTATTTTTAGTTTTGTCTAGAATAGGCTGATTGGGTTCTTGAATTCTCTTTAAAATGTATTCTTAAAGAGGGGAAAAGTGGGCATATTTGTGAGAGGAGAGAATACCAGAGGGATGAAAAGGGATTAAAAACAGAGCAATTAGAGAATATGAAGCACAGTACATGAAACACTGGAATAAGTTGGGTAGCAAAATTTAAAGTTGATGTGAACAAAACAGAAAAAAAGGAACAGTATCTAAGGATCAAAAAATAGAGCAAAAGGAAATAGGAAAAAAGGGCACACCATATACTAAGATAACATCAAAATGGACACATGATTTAGATATAAAGGGTGATATTATAAGCAAATTAGGGGAACATGGAAAAGTTTACTTGTCAGATTTATGAATAAAGGAAGAATTTATGACTAAATAAGAGACAGAGAGGATTATTAGGCATAAAATAGATAATTTTGTTACATTAAATTAAAAAGGTTTTCATAAACAAAATCCATGTGACCAAGATTAGAAGAAAAGCAGGAAACTGAGGAAAATTTTTATAGCAAGTTTCTCTGATAACTTCCTTTCTCAAATATATGGAGAACTGAGTCAAATTTATAAGACTACTTCCCAATTGATAAACAGCGAAAAGATATGAACAGGCAGTTTTCAGATGAAATAATTAAAGCTTTCTATAGTCATATAAAATGCTCTAAATCACCAATGATTAGAGAAATGCAAATTAAAACAACTCTGAGGTACCACCTCATACCTCTCAGATTGGCTAATATGACAGAATAGAAAAAATGACAAATGTTGGAGAGGGTTTGGAAAAATTGTGACACTAATGTACTGTTAGTGGAGTCATGAACTGATCGAACCATTCTGGAGAGCAATTTGGAACTATGCACAAATTGCTATCAAAGTGTGCATATTATTTGACCCAGAAGTACTACTAACAGGTCTATATCCCAAAGATATTAAAGAAAATGGAAAAGGATTTATGTACAAAAATTTTTTTTGTGGTGGTAAAGAATTAGGAATCAAGGGGATGCCCATCTATTGGGGAATGGCTAAACAATTGTGGTATATGCCTGCGATTCAATCCTATTGTGCTATAAGAAATGATGGGCAGGATGGTTTCAGAAAAACTTGGGAAAACTTGTATAAACTGATGCAAAGTAAAGTGAGAAGAACCAGGAGAACACTGTATACAGTAACAGCAATATTATACAATGATCAATTGTGAATGACTTAGCTATTCTGAGCCATATAATTCTGATGTACTTAAGATGAAAAATGCTATCCACCTCTAGAGAAGGATCTGATTGAAGCATACTTAAAATATTTTTAGGGATTTTTTTTTTGGTTTTTTGGTCTGCATTTTCTTCTGCAACATTACTAATATGGGAATGTGTTATGCATGACTTCACACTTTTAATCTATATCCAATTGCTTGTCTTAAGGAGAAGAGAGAGGGGAAAGAGCAGGAGAGAATTTGGAACTCAAGATTTTAAAAAACAAATGTACATTTTACCCAAGGCAATCACTAGTTCCATCTACTGAAACAGCCAATTAGCTGAATCAGAATGCTTACACATATCATATTAAAATCGTTTACAAGAACAATCTTTAAAGTAACTAATGTTTTAAAAGCAATTCCAGTTGGATTTTTGGTGGGTATTTCACTCAATCTGAATTGTAAATAAAAGTGCCAGATTTTGTATGACCTGAAAGTGTTAGATTGATCAGGTATAGCTCAAACTTCTAATTAAAAGGCACCATTAATTGAAATCCCACTGAGACCAGAAACTCCTTGAGTTCAAGGACTGATTCACTTTTGTATTTGTTTACATATGTAAGACATAATTATCATTGTTTACCTTCCCCCAAATCTTAATAATGGAAACATTAACATCAAGAGATCCCAAAATTCCTATAGAAATTTCCCCAATTGCCCAAACTACCATCTCTTAACTTTATAAATGTTTTGTATTTGTACATACTTGTTTTAAATATCAAAAATGAGGGCAAGGACTGTTTTCTCATATGTAAAATAAGAGGGCTGGACTAGATGACTTCTGATATCTCTAACTCTAAATCAGTGATCCTGTTATTAGATATGGGGGTGGTAGAAGGAGAAGAAAGATGGAGAAAGAAAGAAGAATGAAAGGAAGGAAGAAGGGAAGGGAAGGGAAGGGAAGGAAGGAAGGAAGGAAGGAAGGAAGGAAGGAAGGAAGGAAGGAAGGAAGGAAGGAAGGAA
>CM053627.1:172909389-172945285 GCA_028646595.1 Phalanger gymnotis
AAAAAAAGGAAAAAAAATTAATATATGAAAATCCTTGTATAGATAAGTGTGTTAAATTTCTTGGGTTGTAAGAAGGGCTCTTTAATACTACTCTGATTTATTATCTGAATAATATCAACTGGGTGAACATCAGGTAGTAAAATAACACTGTCCTGGGAGTCAGGAAATCTGGGTTCAAATCCTAGCTGTACCACCTTTGTGACTAAATCAGTTATTTAGTCAATTGTCATTTATTAAGTGCCTACTGTGAGCCAGATACCGCTAAGCCCTGGGGACAGTAAGGCTAAAAAAAAAAAGCCCCTACTCTCCAGTTGCTCAGAGTCTAATGGAGGAGACAATATACAAACCACTATATACAAATAAAATATATATGGGAAAAATTGGAGATAATATCAGAAGAAAGACACTAAGATTAAAGAGTGCCAGGAAAGGCTTTCTGCAGATTGTGAGACTTTAGCTGACACCTGAAAGCCATCAGGGAAGATAGGGGGGAGAGATGAAGAGGGAACGCCTTTTAGGCAGGAGTGACAGTCATTTAAAAATGAAAGGCCTTAGTTTCCTTAGGTATAAAATCAGAGGTTAGAGTAAATACCCTCTAATGCTAATTTTAAGATTAAGGCAAAAACACCTTGTAACACCAGTAAAGCTTCCTTAGATGCATGTAATGTTATACAATACTTCTTTTGAAAAACCGTTCACAGAGAACTCGTTCCAACTTGTTTCAGAGCTGGTGGGAAGGCAGAAATAGAATTATCCTCCCACTCTTTCTCATGTGCAGTATCTTGAACACATCAAATGCATAGTTGTAAGGACCTCAAAAGGCTCAGATGACATATTAATCCTATTTTAAACAAGCTTTGCTAATACAGAATCAATAATATTTTAAAACATGCCAGACCAAATCTGCCTGCCGATACCTTTCATTGACATCTCTAGCTATGAAGGCTGACATTTCATTCTTTCTGAAGTAGCAAAAGTAGTGACTTTGAAAAATGTGGTGACCTAGCTTTGCTTGATGCCTCAGAAGAGTTCTTATATGGGAAAAAAGATAAACAACAATTAAAATTAACTCTAACACTTTAAAATAATTATTTTATAAATAATCAGATATATTCTAAGAATACTTTCAGATAATTAAAATGATAAAATGGCTATTATTTTTGGCAAACTCAACATAAGTGATGATTTTTAAAAAATAATCTTCCCCCTTCAAATGTCTTGCTGATTTGCTAATACACAATTTATCCACAACTATTTGCAGTGTAAGAATTAATACATGCTTCTGTTTGTACTTTATATATTTTTGATTTTCTTTTAACAACAAACTTAATTCCAAGAGAATTTTGCCTATAATTTTCCAAGGTTTGGGTTAACTTCAACTTTTTCTTTTCAGCAATATAAATATTTTTAAAGCCTTTTCTTAAAAGGTATATATTTTGTATCTTTAAAAAAACCTGCCATTACCATATGGCAATGGGCAATTGTGGGATTCAAAACTTTTTTTTTGGGGGGGGGGAAATGATTTTTCCTTTTTTAAAAGGAATCATGAAGAAATAATACATTTTAATAAATGATAAATTTTAAATATATAACATACTAGAATTTAAACTCTTTGAAGTCAGAGACTGCATCTGATCTTTGTTTTCTTCATTGACTATAAAATACATTGTACACAAGTACTTAACAAATATTTATTAAATTAATAAATGAATGAGGTAGTCGAAACACAGAACCATGTCTATATTTCTACCCATCAACTAAGAAAAATCCTTGGGCTGGAAATGTCTTAATACTGGCAAGGTCAAAAGAAATATTGACAAAAAGAAAGGAAAACAATGCCCAAAATAGATTTCCTTCTTTGAATGTCCAAGTCCTAGGATTTTAAAAATGGAATTACAATTTCTAAGAACCAAATACTTGATTCTACCAAATTATATGGAGTTAAGATCTAAATGAAGGAAGGTAAATACATGGCCCTCTGATTCTTTAAGACAATGGCCATGAATACTTTGTTGAATCTACAGTAAAAATCAATGTAAACCAAAAACTTGTATATGAGGAAGAATGTTGCATCCCATTCAAGATTGTTTTTGATTGGTAGGGTAAAATTGCTCCCAAAAATTTTGCCCCAAAGTGAGGACTACATTGTTTAAATTCAATTCTTTACATTTTTTGTTTTGTTTTTAAAGCACTATTTTCTTCTTCCATTGGAACAATAGACTATTATTTTGTCTGGGTGTTAGCCTGAGCCACAGAGATTCACTAATTAGGTTTTCATGACCTGCTCATAAAAATAGTCCCACTGACTTAATAAACATATCTTCTAGGTCTGCTTGCAACATTAGGATGTTAAAACCACTGAACATGTGGAAGTAACAGTTTAACATGAAATTTTTGAATCATTATATTATTTGAATATAAACTACATTTTATCTTTTCCTTTTAATAAATGATAGAGATTATTGCTCCCAGTTTTCTCAAGACCAGGCTAATTTTAACTTTTAAAAAATATAAGAAATTTAAAAAGCATTTTTTTGGAAAAAAATGCATATCTTCTAGCATTAAAAAGCCTGGCATTGTCCTTACATAGCAACAAGCAATTGCTTTGTGACTGATCTTTAATTTTGTAAAATGTACTGCTCATAGGTTTTTGAAATTTTTTTCCACTCAAAGAATAGGCTTAAAAATCAATGAAATAATATATTTTATTAGAGTAAAAAAGGGCAATTATCTGTTGTGTCTTTAGTCTGGAATAGTATGTTTGCAGGGTGCACACATTAACTATAAGGGTGTGTAGGAGGTATGTTCATTGACATGGAAAAAGATGTTAGCAGTACTTGAGTTTGGCCTGTTATGATGGCCACTAATACAAATAATTTTACTTATAGTATCTCTTTGACAGCATTTATACATCCTACTCTTGTCTACATTAGGATTGCCAAATCTACCTCTTACCCATTACTGACACTGATCATTTATATTCTAGAGACACTTATAAATGCCATTTGCTAACAAATTCAATCATACTAACTGAAATAAATGATATGTAATAGAAGAGAGAGGTTTAGCAAATTTCTTAAATGTCTGAAATGTTGTTTTACTGTAATCAGTGGCTTAAAAGTTAATTTTGTTTTAGGTTTTACATATATATATATAGATATAGATATAAAATTGCATTTAGACTGTTACATTTGTATGGTTCAGGATAGCTGTATAGAGACTCTAGAGAGACCTAAAATGACTTAGTTGAATATAATTCATCTGTATTTTATAATTTTAGAAGAGATTTAAGGATCAAAATTAGATTCTTTTCCACAAATATGAGCTATTGTCAACAGTCATTGACCCCATATTCTGAGTCGAACTTATTTTCACTTTCTTCCAATTGTTGTTTAAGTTAGATATGAACTTTGATATAGACAAAATATCCTTAAGAAATATTTTCTACCTGCTTTTTAAACTTATAAGTCCTTTGCAATGTGAACTTGTGACATTTCTGTAATTCTACCATTTTAACAACTTGAAATCTTATTACCAAAAAACAAACCACAAAAACACCAAAATCCCAAAACCATGTTTCCCTGCACAATTCTGAAGTTTCCTAGCCACACTTATTAAGAAAAGTCCAACTATAGATTCGGATCAGTTTTACATTTCATTTTATGATATTTTAAAAGAAAGTAGAGATGATAACAAAAAGCAACCCCAAGCAAATGAACAGCAGAGTTGTGTACAGAACTGGAGATAAGTTTTGTTCTATTTACAAGTGGATAATATTCCAAAATATGATTTAGGTTGGTTTGAAATCATAGTCATCAGAATGATTCCTGTCTTTAGCTCAGCAGGACAGCATCACTAAAATGTTGGTAGAAAATAAGAAAGCAAACCTTCAAATGCTCACTTGTTAATACCATCTGGGTTTCCTTAGAAGTGCAGTGTAGTGGAAAGAGCACTAGACTTGGAACAAAACAATGAATTCTGGTTCTGACATTTACTAGCTGTGTAACTTTAGGCAAGTCATTTGACTTCTCTTGTTTTCTCATAAATAAAATGTGGGGTTTGGGCTTCATCAGAGGCTCTTAAACTGGGGTTCACATTCAAAAACCAAGTAAGTGGTTTGTGAATAGATTTTGGGGAGTCCATGAACTAAAATGGGAAAAATTTATTTTTATTAACTTCTAAAAGAAATTGACCATTTCCTTCAATTACGAAACAAAACAACATTCTGAGAGGGGGCCTGTAGATTTCACCCAAACTCTAAAGGGATCCATGACACACAAAAAAGTTTAAGAACTCCTAGGCTAGATAATCTTTAAATACCCTTGTAGTTCTAATGTTCTATGATTCTATGGTGAAATAAATTAACCAAATGGAATAAATTTTATATAGAAAGAACTTTGTAGAAGTAACTATTAGCAACAGAAATTTTTAAAAAGGGAAGCCAAGCAGTCAGTCTTTGCTAGGTTGGCACCAGATTTAGCAGCAGGGAAAAAAGGATAAATCTGCACAAATTTTTTTAACTTCCATTCCCTACAAGAAATTAAACATGCTTGAAGAAAAGTAATGCATTTATGGTAAATAATCTATTCCTTCTACATCTACAAGTCAATTATTTTTTTCAAAGCAATGAAGTTTGATTAAGGATTCAGCAACAGAATGTAAGCTCCTTTTGGGAAGGTATTTTCTCATTTTGTATCCTCAGTACCTAACTCAGTGTGTGGCACACAGCAGATATTTAATAAATTGGTCAGTTACCAAGCAACAGTCAAATGCGTACTACTTGCTAGGCATCATACAAAACACCATGGATACAAAGAAAGGCAAAAACACTCTCCTTGCTCTCAGAGAGTTCCTATTCTCCTAGAGGAGACCACATGTGAATAACTATGTAGACACAAAAACATATACAGAGTAAATGGAAGGTCATCTTAGAGAGGAAAATACTGGCATCGGGGGAAGAGGGGAACAAGTAAGGCTTTCTGTAGAAGGTAGGTTTTTGTGTGACTCCTGAAGGAAGCCAGGAAAGTTTCTCATTAGAGTTGAGGAGGGAGAGCATTCTGGGCATGGGCAGTGTAAAAGAATGGACTTTTAAGATGGAATATCAAGCAGGATGAAAAGCAAATTGACCAGTGTTGCTGGATTATAGAATATGCAGAAGGGAATAAAGTGTAAGATGACTGAAAGCATCCAGTTTGTGAAGAGATTTAAATGCCAGTCAGAGGACTTTATATTCATCCTGTGTGTAATGGGAAGCCATTAGAGTTTATGGAGAGGGGTCAGGATTTAGAGGGTAGTGGGGTATATGGCACGATCAGATCTATGCTTTGGGTAAATCGCTTTGCAATCCAAGAGGATATTGAACTGGAGTAGGGGGAGCACTGAGGCAAAGAGAACAATTAGAATGCTATTTCAATTGTTCAGGCAAGAATTGAGGAAGGCTAATGATCATTGTATGAATACAGAGTACGGGATATATAGGAAAGGAGTTGTGAAAGTAGAGGTGACAAGATTTAGCAATATGGTGTTAGTGGGAAGTCAAAGGTGGCACAGAGGGTAATGCCTGGGTATCTGAGAGAATGGTGGTGCCCTCTACAACATTTGGAAAGTTGGGAAGAGGGGAGAGTTTTGAGGGGAAAATAATGATTTGATGGCTGATTGATTTTATACCATGAACTATTTTTGCCCAAAGCCTTTCTTATATCATATGGTTTACTATACATTAAAATGACATGTTTTCAGTTGACTCATGAAAAAAAGATCTGGAATACATCTATTGTTTGGTATATATGATCTCTAAAGAAGCAACAGCTTATTTAGAAAACAAATGTTAAATTAATAGATTCTTTGAAATGTCCAAAATTGAATAAAAAAGTTTTCTTTGCATCTGCTTAATTTCTATAGTGTTCTTTTTAATATCTCTATACCTGAAAATGAGTGGGAAGTTACATTGAAAAGAATTAGTCTCACTTTATAGTTTTTCATTTTTAGTTTTTACTGTCCAGTAGTATTTTTTGTGCCTGATCCTACTGATATTCCACATGTGGGAGAACTGTTGGAAGAAGGCATTGCAAATAGAGAAAAAGAAAAAGCAAAAATGAAAAACTATAAAAATTATCTTCATGGGGTCCTTTGAAGCTTGAAACTAACCATATGTTTTTGAACACAGACACAGGAGGCAACATTAAGGAAATGTAGCAGAAGAGCTGATGAATTTGGCTCTAGTAATACTACTCACTGAAGACATGTTATATATGTTACTTAAAATTATTATTCTTGTGGAATCTGCTTTTTTTTTAAAAATTGAATCTTATCTACTTGGAAATGAAATCCTATATGAATTTACAGACTTATTCTCTTTATTAAGTGAATTACAAATTACATATTATTTCTGTCTCTGCCTGATTTTTCTCCTTATTACTTTGTACCTTTGTCTTGAAAGAGAAAAAATGTAAAATAGTAATCTTCATAACTTCATTTTGGTTATGTATAATTACACAATATTTAACATATGACAAAGATAAAATGAGGGAAGATTAAGTGAGATAGCAAAGCCCACTCCAGTTAGAGTTAGTAAAGTACTTACATGTAATTGGCACTAAAAAGCTTTTGATGAATTGAAAAAAAAATAAATGGAATTGAATTTTTTAAAAAAATCATCAGGTTCTATTTAATTTGTGTCGTACCTCTCTAGACTGTGAACTCCTAAAATAGTGGCATAGATTTGCTACAACAGCATTTCAATTAAATTCAGTTCAATTTGTTTCATTTTATTTATTGTATATTATGTGCCAGGCATAATGCTGGGCATGGAGATAATAAGATGAAAAAAGACATAGTTCCATTTACCTACAATCTAGTAAAGAGAATATTATGTCTAGTAAATCTAGTACAATCTAGTAAAGAGAATAATGTGTAAGTGTACATATACATATATATATATGCACATATATATATATATACACGTGCAGGTTAGAATATGATTAACTTTGAAAGAGAGATGAAATAGGGTTACCTGAAAAGGGCAAGGTAAAACTGCACAGTTTTAGTTGGAAAGATTAAGGAAAGCTTCATTGAGGAAATCATGCTGAAAAATGTCTTTCTTATTTGCTTGTATTTTTAAAAAATGGTTATTGTCTAAATTGAAGATGGAAAGCTACATGTAGGAGATAGCATGGAAGCAGGACAAAGCAGAACAAGATTGAGAGAACACTGACTAGTTCATTTTATCAAAACATTAATAAGCATTTATTAAGTGTCTATTGTATACCAGGCACTGTGCCAGTCATTTGGAATGCAGAGATTTCAGAGTTGTCGCAATAAAGGAACTAGCTGAAGCCAGTGGAGTAGACAGTTTTATCAAGAAGAGAAAAGTCCAGGGGACGGAATTTTGGAAAATGTCCATTATTTGAGGGATAAGAGGAAGAATAAAGAGACTGTGGAACAACTTTGCTTTATATGTTACCTTCTAGGTTTGCATAGTCTTTTCTTTAATAGAGCATAGCATTTAACAGAAGGGTAATTTTGTGCCTTGTCCAATTCTTTATGTAAGATGGTGTGAGTTCCAGCATATCCAAAAGTTTCTATTATCAGAAGCTAATATTATATTATTACAAAGCTAGTGAATCTTTGTGTTTTTACACTTTGCAGGACATAATTACTCTCTTTCCTCTCCCCTTCATTTTGAAAAAGCAACTAAATGTTTTAATAGCAGTACACCTTTTTGGGTAAGCTAACCCTTTTAGTTAGAATTTCTTCTAAGGGACTCAAAAGCTATATGTTCTTCTTTCCTGAAACTGCCCAGTATAAGAAACATTAAGAAAAAATGGACAAGGAAACACAGTAAGTATCCATTCATTACCATTAGCACTGTTTTCAGTTAAAATATACTAGTTTTCCTCTAGCCCTACCTAACTAATGACATCTTTGGTTTCTGTCTCATAGCCAGTGCCAATAGGAATGTTTTTTGTAATCTCATCATAAATTCATCTACAAAAACCAAGCTCAGATTTTAATAATTTTAATTTTTATTGCCTGCCATAGAAATTTCAGTCAGTGTCCTCTCATCATTCCTCCCCCACCCCAACCCTCAATGTTCTGTATAATCTTAACAAAGTAGGGCCATAGAATAGGGAATAGCATGCTCCCCAGAATCACAGCTGGTAAATTCATAGCCAGAACTGACAGAGTGCTCTAAATACACTGCCTGAGCTACCCTTTTTGGTACCTGGAACGATTTAGTGTTCTCTTGATGTGCATTGCTAAGCAAGCCCTATTATCATCAAAGTAAAATGCAAGTATCTGAAGGTGGATGCATTCCTTAAAAATGCACCTCTCTCTCAAAATTCTCACAAACTCCCTTTAAGGCACCCATGATGACCAGTCAACTAAATCCTAGACATGATCAGTGGATAAGATTGAAAATAATTAACTTCTTTCCCATCTGTGTAGTTCACTTTTGCCATTTGTTTTCAATTGAGTTTACTACTGACTTCTTGCAGAGAAAATAGGTAAACAGTATTTTGTTTACCTCAGATGGCTAATGTCTTTTTATTTACAACACAATTGTTAATGAAGCCAAATGAGACAGTATTGCAATGTGAGCAGGCTGAAATAAAAAGACAATTTAGAAAACCTGAAAAATATTAATCAGTCCAACAACAATCACCTTATTGAAAAGGGAAAAGCACTCAATAAGGCAGAGCTGGAGCATAATCAAAAGATTTATAGCTCTGGGCAATGAAGTCCAAATAAAATGCATCCATTTTTCTTGATGGCACAGAAAGGAAAAGAAAAGAAGATAATATAGAAATAGTTATGCAACACATTCATGTTTCCATATCACTAGAACACTCATAGGAGGAAAATGAGAAAGCTTTTTAATGATGAAATATAGTACATATATATGCTTACAGGATTCTTCACTTCTGAAAACACACTCATGCTATTACTCTATTAGTACTAAGGATCAGGTTCTATTAAATGCCTCCTTTTACCTTTTGGATGGATACATTCATTACTTAAGCATTAAAAGGTATAACTGGGGCTGTTTTCAGATATGTCGATGCTGAGAAACCTAACCTTAATGGAAAACAATGGCTTCTTGAAAGAACCTAGGTAAAAAGCATGGCATATATTTTGTTCATTTAAAAAAGCTATTCAATAAATCTCTTCTAAGCTTTCTTAGGATGTTGTACTAAGCTATGCACTCATTTTATTTCATTTTACACTATAGTTATTTATATAATTTCATTTTTTACCCTTCTCCCATTTTAAGTTCCCTGAGGGCAGAGATCAGATTTTTGCATTTCTTAGTTATCTAACAAAAACAAAACATAGCTCCTTGAACCCAGTGGGCCCTTGATAAATATTTTTAAACTGGATATAGTACCTTACATGTAGTAGGTGCTCAAAAGTTTGGGAACTGAATTTTGTATTCATGTTGTAGTTCTATAGAGATTGTTCTCTAATCATGAGTGGATTGGGATTAGTGTTATGTGACAAAATATGTCCTTATATGACCACCTTGCCTTTTTTGGGGAGGAGAGGAAGAGAAGGAAAGGAAAGAGCTGCATTGCTCTTATGCAAAGAGGACCATATCAATGGACTGGCTCAAGGGGAGAACATCATAGCACTCTTCAACAGCTTTTTTGTGTCATTCCTAGAATTGTGTCCTCTCCATGCTGAAAAAATGAACTAGGCTTACAGATCTGACACCTTAGGGATAGCTGTATTGTGCCAATAATTCAGATGCTTGAGAAACTTAGAGAATAAATTCAGTTACAAAATTTAGCAAATGTCTTAAAGAAATTAATATTTTGATTCCTGGAGAGAAGCTTACCCTACTTTTGAAAAGACAGCAAATTTAGAGAATGGCAGCTCTACTCCATTTTGTGCCTTGATGTCCCAAATGAAAGATTTGAGGATTGGCAAAGATGATACCCAGGCATAAAACCTTGGGCATTATGTTTGAGAAGGTGTTCTGGATTTGAACTCAGAAAACCTGAATTAAAATCATTTTCTGCTCTATACTACAAGCTTCACCATGAGAAAATTGCTTTAACTTTCTGAATCAGTTCCATCAGCTATAAAATGAGGGGTCTTAACTAGATAACCCCCAAGGAATAGTTATTTTAAATACAATTATGGCCTGATACTCTACATATGTGTGGTGAAATTTCTCTCACCAACTTCTTATTTTCTCTGCCTATTCCTTGAATTTTTAATATAATGGCAACATTTTTTTTTCAGCTTGAGGAAAAAGTACAATGTGAATCAATCTATTTGTCTATTATTGCAAAGAAATCATAGAATATGTCATCCCAATAACATTTTTCAACTTATAAAACTGGCATGTTATCAACTTGATTTCCTATAAGTAATAGATTACATAGCTGACATTTTATTAATGAATGACACATATTTCCATTTAACTGAATTTTTGAGATTTGTAAGTGAAGGTAAATTAACTGGCCCATTCTTTTATGTATCCTTCATCAGCAAATGTGCAAGCAAAACTTCTTAATTTTCCTGTGCTTCTTCATCCTTTTAAAATTTTTATCAATTTTTATGAAATTACATCTCCTTCATGAGTCAACCATTACCTTAATAATGGCAAAGCACTTTGTTCACCCCATATGATGTCTTTACCATGTTTCATTTTATATTTTACCTCTTTGTGTAGCTATCATTCTTTCTATCAGACTGTAAGCTCCATGAAGGTAAGGACACTATGGTGAAATGGAAATAGTGTTAGATCTAGAGTTAAACCTCAGTTTTTACTCTATGATCTTGGGCAAGTCACATAGCCTCTCTAGGACTCATTTTTTCATCTCTAATATGAAGGAATAGAATATGATATGCTTTCAGGTTCCTTCTACTCTGAATCTCTTGACCATGTCATCTGATTTTTTCTATATTCCCCCAGGGATTAGCATAGTGTTGTATACACAAGGTTCTTCATAAATATCTGTTGAACTGAAATGAGATATTGAAGCTAAATGAAAGCATGATACTATTGATCCATAATCGCTTACCAGGATTCTTCCTACTACAACTTTCTTTTAGCATTGACTTTCTTAAAACAAGCAAAATCTCACTTATCTTATGTCTTTAGTAAGGTGCTTGAAGTTAAAGGTTTTAATAAGAATTTCTTTCCTTGATATCCCAAGGGAGAAAAATATCTGCCAACTATCTGAAACTGAATATTGGAACAAGTATAAATAGTTTCTTGGGGCGGAGCCAAGGTGGCAGAGTGAAGACAAGTATAAATGGTTTCTTTTTGTTTGTTTGCTTTAAAGAAAAATGATTCTAGCAATACAGGTACTTGGAATTTCCTCTCTAGTTACAATCTGACATCTATTTCTTGTCCAGTTCTTTTAAAAATAAATTACCCATTTTACATATACAAATATGTGAAGATTTAGTTTTTAAGTATAAAGGGTGACATCTCAGTTTTGCCATAGTAAAGTTAAGATAGTCTCTGATAAAGACATGTAACCAGAAAAATACATCCCCAGTCCTAATACAGAAAACAAACATCTAAATGACAGGATCCAAGCAGTTAAGCTTCTTTTTGTAAACCTTGAGAATATCAAATATAAATTCTACCTACTATAAAAAAATTAGGTAAATAAACTTAAATTGGACCTACCACTTAGGATCATGAAATATAGTATATATATTCAGTAATTCCTTTTAGTTTACAGTATAGATTTAGCCATATATATATGTACATATATAAAATCTGTATATGTATCTATATGTATATACATATATGCATCTATATACATGCATACATGCATATATGTATGTATATGCATAGACAAGTGTAAGATATAGATGGTCTCAGTATAAAAGATACATATAATGTATTCTATTTATGTATGCTGTACTTTATTATGTTATACTTTCTACTGTCCTCAGTGGGAAAAACAACCAGGAAGCATATGAATCAGGACTCTACTTACATGTCTATCATCAAGACTAATTATTTCTCTTATTTTGTGCAAGATGATGGAGGAAAGAAGCTATTGATATCCAAGAATATATGGGAATGTGTTTGAATTTTATGTAACATTTATTTCATAGCTCAAACCCAGTTAACACTTCATGCTCTTAATCTTGTATTCAAGGCAGAAACTCTTAAAGGACTGAGCTTTTAATCTTTACAAGAGAAATATGAACATAAATGTAATTCATGAATTTGTTCCCTAGTATGAATATTAGTTTTCAATTTTGACTTTTTCTTTATACTCACACTTATGGATATTTTTATAAATACATCATTATCTGCATTCACTGTACAGCTTTTTAAAAATTTTCTAGTAATAATTGTGGTTTTACTCAACAGGTTCAGTTAACACACACACACACACCTTTACCCCCACATACATAAATAATATCAACACAAAGAGGTTGTGCAACTCAAGAGGTAACTGATTTCTTGAAGGCACAATTTTTATATGCTTAATATTTTAAAAAGATGCATAAACTTTTTAGTTAAATTTTTAAATACTTATAGAGATCAAGGGGCAATTCTACTTTATGAGAAAGCTTAAAACATAATGAAGTTTATTATAATTGAATTTTACTCTGTTATTTTAAGAATAAATATAGGAAGTGATAGCCGAAATTCTTACTTTTCTCAATCAGCAAATGAAATGAGAGTTTAAGGCTTGCTTACATTTGGGTTTTGTTTGGGCAGTTTCAGCATTTTATTCACCTACTTTCCCCAAAAAATAAAGTGTCTACAAATTCAAGAGTCAAAAGGGTGAAGATACTAGATGACAATGGCAACCATAGTTTAACAAGAATTGTAAGATCTTTAAATAAAAGCTCAAAATATTTTATAAATCTATTTCAAATGTAAATTTTTACTGTAAGTTAACTCAGATGTTCTCCATAGGCCAAATCAGAAAACTTGCATGCTGACAAACTCCCTGAAGTTTCCATTTCTTTTTTCTTAAGGGGAATGTTTTAAAATAAATGAAAACTGAATAAGGAATTAAACCAGTGACAAATTATCACAGCACCACAATAGTCTCATGAACAACCAAAATAAAATCCACTTGCCATTCATCATTATTGTGATTTTTCAATTTTTTCTTGGAACACATACCTTAGTTCAATAATTCTCATAAACATGTTTCCTCTCTTTCCCTTTTCTGTTTTTTAAATGGAACTATTACTCCTGTTCAAATGGGCCTATATTCCATATAGAAAATTTCCATTGATGACATGAAGTATAGATTTCATGTGAGGAGTCCCACGGCTCTTCCCATGGAAACATGGGAAGGAGAGATAATGAAAATTACAACCTCGTGTTTCATACTTATTTATCTTCTCAGGGCTATCTACAAGATATCTAAGTAGGCTTCAAAGTTTTTATAACATGTAGAAATATAAAAAGTACATTGTATCTGAAAATCAATTTTGTTTACTCATCATTGTCATCATCATCATCACTGCCATTATCACCATCTAGACCACCAATTTCCATTATTACCATCATCAAAATGAACATTTCTGATCAGAATCCTAGCTGACATTTGGACAAAACATTTTTTTTCTATAATCCCACTGATGAAAGGAACAAACTATTCAGTGATCCAATAAAGAATTTAAAACAAAACAAAACAAATGCCTTGGTAAGCATATCCTAATTTTTTCTCATTTCCTGAAATGACTTGTATGATGTGGGCTTTCTTTCACTTCGAGAGACAGGGAGTGGGACTGTAATTTCTTTTTGAATGAGAAATTTTCCTCTCAAAATGGCGGTCCACATTTTCTCAGAAATATATAACCTTAGGGTTTTTGAGGGTAATTAGAAGAAAAATTATCTGCCCAGTGTGACATAGACAGTATGCAGCAGAGTCAAGATTTGAACACAAATCTTCTCAGCTGCAAGGCCAACTTTCTCTCCTCCAAGCCAGACTATTTTCCCTATGAAGACTACACAAAATAAAAACAAAACTACATTGCTCCTGAATTCTGAATACACGGTTAATGATAGAAAGTCACGGCTGCCATAATTTTTTTCTCTCTCCCAGATTTTAGACAATAAACAAACAAGGGCACAATTTAGACTATGAATAACTGGAGTATAACAACTTTCAAAGCTTTTCTAGTTTTAGAAGTACACATCCAAATGAAAAGAGGCTGTTTAGCATGTGGCCAAAGGAACAGTGTACTTGGGACCTAATGACATCAGAAATTCCATTCTAGATATCAACATTCTAGAATGGTGACTCAGACTTCTTGCTCCTGAGACTTTGTTTAGCCAACTGTAAAATGGGAGTAGCAATAGTTGTATTATTTCTATAGTAGAATAACTCAGATAATCACTGTGATTGAATGTCCTTGGAAATACTTTATAATGGCAAAGTAATACATAAATGTAAGCCATTTTTGTTAGCTAAATGAGGCATGTTTACCAAAATAGCCATAGAAAGAATAATACAAGTCCAAGGCAAGAGAGGAAATATCTCTACCTCAAGGATTCAGTCTGATCTGTGGCCCAATTATATCACTGATTTGGTCACTGTAGTTGTACCTTGAAGAATTTTTCCCTGGTTGGGTTACAGAGGGAGTCTACCCCAATCAGAGTTCAATTACAGAACATCTTAAGCTAAAGAACACTTAAAGAATGGTTTTCAATTAATTAGCATTTGTAGGGATAGCTATCAGATCATTCCCCAACTCTAACCCCATAAACAAAATATGAAATAAGCAGTTCACTAAATACTCACTCAGTACTTAGTCTAGAATCTAATCTTACTTTCTCTAAGCCAACCTTTCAAGCATTCTGCCCCCATAACTCCTCTCTAATATTGCTTTCCTCTTTCTCTTCCTTTGCTTTTCTCCTTTCACTTCTTTTTTTCAGTTTCTCTATCCCCTTCAGTTGAGTTTAGAAAAAAAAATCATCACCCTTAGTCTAGGATATAGAGAATGTAGGCACAAAAGAATTTTCAGGTCGATAAATATAGCGTGATTATCCAATATAACAGAACATTTACAAAAACCGAATTCCCATACCCAAAATGAAAGAACCAGCTTAATTCTTGGTCAGAGGTAAGAAGGAAAAAAAAAACCAAGATGCCTAGAACTGTGGGGAACTATTAGTTCCTTAAGCTTTCAGGCAGACTATTTTAAATAAATTGATTTTGAAAAGCTGAGTTTGGAATGCGGCGGGGGGAAATTTCTAGAGGAGTTCAGACAGGGTCTGATGTATTTGGGAATATGACCCACAAATGACATTAAAATAAAACAACCATGTTCCTTAATACCATAAGAAAGAACACTGTGGTTAAAGAATCACCATCTCAGTCAAACATTAAAATTCTTTGGTTTAAGCAATTTTTTAAAAAAATCTAATATGCATTGCAACTGGAATAGTGCCTACACAAATTTACAGCCCAGCTAGGGCATTCTTCTATTATTCCCTGTAGGCACATTTCCTTGAGCTCATTTAGAGAGCAGCATGCAACTTCTAAGCAATTTATGGTTGCCTTTTGAGTGTCAGTATGTTAATAAAGAAGACCAAAACATAGTGGCAATCCTATTACAATTAGGATAATGAGTCACAATTTTTGCTTTTGATGTTTTAGGTCTTTGAACTCTCTGAGCTTTGATTTGGTGTTTAGAAAACAGGGTATCCGAGAGAGAACCAAACCAATGGAGATGCATTTTTGAGGGCTAAGGGAATACTTTAGTCCAGAAATAAGTACAAGAATTTCCTTGCTTATCTTTTTTTTTTTTTGGTAATTAATGTCTGGGTGACAAATGAGTGATTCTAGCTTACACAGAGAAATACAAAAAAAAAAAGGAATTAGAAAAACCAACATTCATACCTTATTATGTGTCTGAGTTTGTCCAACCAGTATAAGGATATTTGATGAGATAATAGATAGACAGAAGTTAATTAAAATTATTGACCTCTCAGATCGGATATACCTGTCCAAAGAGATAAATAATTGCAAATGTTAAAATTCAAAATAGGCATTCAGAGATTTATCTTATACAACTTTTAAATTCATCAAGAATTACACCTACTGAAACATGGTCTATTACATATAAGAAAATATGTTTTTAAATGCAAAATTTTATAGGTTTTTTGTGTGATTTAAGTATGTAATGGTATGGCATAGAATTTGTGGGATTTAGAGCTGGAAAGGACCTTAGTTATCAACTAGTTCAGTATCCTCATTTAATGGGTGAGGAAATGGAGTCCAAAAGACTTTCCCAAGGGCTTAGAGCAACCAATTCAGGATTGGTTTCCAAGTCTGCATAATTCCAAATCACTGCATGGTTAGGAATATTTTAGCATATTCTAAATTATGCTTTTGAATCCACCAACATTTTTTAGAAGTCAGAGAATTAATTTAAAGGTTCAAGCCCTACTTCTTTTATTATATGATTTCTATAAATATGTAGGTTAATGTCATGGAAATTTAAAACAAACATGATAAAATATGCTCAGCACTGTTACATTGATCAACCTAAAAAGAATACCAATCTTTCAATGCCATTCTTAGTTAATATCAAAAGTAATAGAATGATCATATGTATATGTATATATATATACACACATGTACCATATGTAATATACATTATGAAATTCTTCCAAAATATAAAATGACTGCTTTATCTTTATGTTGTGATAGGAACCCCAAGGGGCAATTTTTTTATACATGCCATTTTTTAAAAAGCTTTTTTTTCCAATCCAGATTTTTTTAAAAAAATGATGGTACTCTGAAGGCACTCTGATCAAAAAGCACTCCCCCTAAATTTAAATTATTAATCACTTCTTTTATTTATATAATGTCCTGTGGTAACTCGGTGGATGACATTATAATGTTTTATAATAACATCTTCCACCTTTTTATGCTTTGTCGATGCTTTGTACTCAATCAGTTTGTACAAGTAAATATGTTCAACAGTAGCTATCATCCTTATGGTACCATGTTAGATATGAAACATCAAGATGCAGTGACCCTGGAATACAAAACCAAATCCTGCTTCTCCTAATTTAGGAATCATCAAGGGAGAAGCTCCAAATTTCAAGGCACATTTCAGGAGAGCAGAATAAAAAGGACTTTTGCAATCTAATGGGCACTATATTTCTCCTCAAAACCAACCCAAATAGTTACCACCAAAATTAGACTGAGGTTTAGCTCCAGGGCCTTTCCAGACTCGCTTGTGAAGAAATTATTATCATTTCAACTCTCAGGATACTCATAGAGATGATAGATGGGAATGAATGTGTTATTTCTCAGTTTCCTCTCCGTATCTTCACATGCAATGAGTTTATCCTTTATTCAGTGTCCTAGTACTTCTAAAATGTGTGTGGGTTGCTTGCATGAACAATCATCTGGCTAATTGTACCTATGGTGTAGGTATGACTTCATCTTAAAGAGACCACATAATTGATGAATCAGTCATATATTTCCTTGTTCAATTTTATCTATATTTCCATCAGCCATTTTAGTGCCTAGGAGAGCTTAATTTCATGGAGAGGTGGTAGAATGTCTTGTCAATGGACTTAGACAACAGAAAGTAGAAGTACACTCTGGATGCCTCTGAATTATGTTTGTGTACTTATGGCAATAAATGATGACCTGCTCAAAGATAAATCCTCATTCTCTAAGAAGTGTGATTTGGGCAGCAAAAAACTTACTATCTTACCCCAAATCTGTGTCCACTAAGGGTGTCTAGAGTAACTTTCTCCAACCACCAACTTCCAGGTCCTGAAATGCTCATGATTGCTCATGCCCACATTTCCTTGGGCAGATTAAACTAAAATTTTCTTTTTTGAGAATTGCTACCACTGTTATAGGCTAAAAGTCCAACATTGTCAATATTTTGCTTCAAAGCCATGTGGTTTCTTCACTAGAGTACTCTCTTGAGTAATGCATATCATAACCTTTCTATACTTCAGTGAATGGTTTTCAGGACATATTGTGGCTGAAAAAACTCATCAGCCTTAGTCAACCTGGTGATGAACCTCTCCAAAGATCACCTAAGACTAGCCCTCAGATTACAGACATATAGTCTATATCTATATCAATATCTATATCTGTATCTCATGGTTGTTCAGTCATTTCAGTTGTATTGAACTCTTTGTGACCCCTTTCCTGGCAAAGATACTGGGGTGGTTTGTCATTTCCTTCTCATTTTACAGATGAGGAAACTGGGGCAAACAGGGTTAAGTGACTAGCCCTGGGTCACACAGCTACTAAGTGTCTGAGGCCATATTCAAACACAGATCTTCCTGACTTTAGGTCCATGGCTCTATCAACCACACAAGTAATTAAAGATTTATACTTCTAAAAGCTTCCCAAACACTCTCTCTATGGGTATAGCCTTTAAGAACTCAGAGTCATTTCCACACCATGATAAAGCATTTCTGTTTTTTTTGGAGGGGGGAAGGCAGGGCAATTGGGGTTAAGTGATTTGCCCAAGGTCACACAACAAGTAAGCATGTCAAGTGTCTGAGGCTGGATTTGAACTTAGGTCCTCCTGACTCCAGGGCCAGTGCTCTACTCACTGTACCATCTAGCTGCTCCTGATAAAGCATTACTGTAAGACTTCTTTGGAGGGTTGAATCCTTTACCACCAGAAAACAATGATTCCATCAGAGAGCATTGCCTCAAATGTGTCTCTAAATCCTCCAACCACCTTAATTGTAGGGAAATCTTTATACATATGAACCTTAAAACAGCTCAATTATTTTGCTATGAGATATAAGAATTAATATCCTTCCTTGACCAAGTTAACTTCATTGATCAGTCAACCAATGAAGCATTCTTCATTAGAGAAAAAAAGAGAGAATGGTTAACAAAGACAAAAATGAAGGTAACAAGTCTAATCAAATAGTCTTTCACTGGTGAGAGCTGATGATCATTTTTTGCTGGTGTTTTAGGTACTGATTGACTTGTAAAACAAAATTATTGGGGACAAGGACACCATCTATACCTACACTATTTTAATACTGCAAGCAATTGACAAATAGGAGATGACTGCTTATTTATTTTCATAGTATCCATACTTTTACATCATTTCACAAGTTTGAGACGATAGTAATTTGGCAAAAGCATTTAGGATAGAACAAATGTCTATAGTGAAGTTGTGCTGCTAAAAATCATTAACAAAGTTGTGGATGTCATTCCTACAATATTCTAGGCCTTAGGAAAAATCCAAAGTTATCTCTTCCATTTACCACAGAAATAATTTCCAACCAATGTTATGGTACATGTTTTCCCTAATACTTCTTTTACTGCTTTTATGTTATCTGCTTATTGCCTCATTTGATTTGTCTCTCTTTGATGGGAAAGAGGAAACACTATCCTCTAGAAGGCCTTTGATAAGCAGCTGAAGTAGAATGTTGAGAAATAAACCTTCAAGGGAGAAGGTTAGTTTATTTGGCCCTTTCTAAATTCTTAAGTATAAAACTCAGAAATTGAGTTAACTGAGAAGTGACACTAAATATTCCAATTTCATTCTTGTACTGAATGGAAAACAGGAAATAGAGAGAGCAGTATATAGACCTAAGCTTGAGATTTTTTGATGCATGGATGAAGGGAAAAAGAAAGTGTTAATTAATGGCAAAACTATGCACTTAGTGATCAACAGCATTAGGACTAGAGAAAAGAGAATATTTTTTAAAGAATATGTAATGCTATGTTATCATCCAACAAGTCAGGGCATAATTAAGTCAGGTAAACCATTCCAATTTATTGTGTTATAATTATTTTTTAGAATTATTGAACAAAGTAAATAAAGCAGATAGACATATAATTGGTATTGAATCCCCCAATTTACCTCTAAACCATTGAATATTTCAGTCAAGTGCATAAATCAAATACATACCTCCATAGTGCTGCATAGACAACTGCTAGGGTGATCAAGGCCAAGCAAGACAGACCACTGCCTACTATGAGTGTTACTGAAGGTGCCCCAGATGATTCCATGATCTGCAAGTCACATACATGTGCATGTGCACAGACACATACACACACACACACACACACACAAAGACACACAAACAAGAAGAGAAGCATTTTATAAAATATAAAATGATAGAGTACAAACTGAGTAAAACCAAACTACCATTTAAAAAATACCATCAAAGCCTAGTTTGTCTTTGGAACAACTTCATTGCCATAGCTTTCATCTCTCTAATGACTAATTCTATCAATTACGCCTCTCATTCTCCAACCCCAATATGAAGATATAAATAAGGCCTTGTAGGCTTAAAATGTTTGATTATACTGTACCACCTTAATAATTTATTTTAAAACAGACTTGAACCTCTAACTTGGTAGTCATTTACATGTTAAATCATTCTCCAACTAAAATTTAAAGCTGTATCTTTTCTTTTCAAAAAGGTATTCAGCAATTTCTCTATGGATATTTAATGATATTTACTTTGTTGTTGTTCATTTGCTATTCATTTAACTATTCAAGATCTAGTTCATGCTTACTTAAAATTTATCAAACTTTCTGACTTTTAACAACTTTGTCCTAAGTCAAGTATTCTCCCATTTAATTTCCCTTACTTGGCTTCTGAGCAGTCTGGAGAAATTCTATTTCCTGGGACAGGAATATATTTTATTATTTTGCTAATGAATATTATATGTGGAGTTAATTTACACAATACCAACAAAAGAAGTAAAACGTGACCTTGAAAAATGTCTTGTTTCCTATTAAATACAACTGAAAGAAAGTAAGCATTTACTACTCAAGTGACTTCTGTGTTTGGAAATTAACATGGCAAAAAGCAATGACTGCTATGTTAAAAGTATTTTTTTTCAGCACTGAAAGTTTGAAAGGGTACATTAAAAACCAGTATGCTGTTTCAAAGCCTTAGGGATTTAACAAAATTCTATTTCAGCAGGTTATCTTCTTTCATCTATGTAACAGAGGAAACTAGTACTCATTTAGGCCAAATTTAGGCTAAAATGTAACATTTATTGAAATTGTTATGTCCATTTCTGAAAATAATTGCTAATAATATACAAGATGAGCACATTATTTCCCATTTAAACATTACCTCACAACTCTCTGCTTTGGAAACTATTTTCAGAAACCTCTTACTTACAAGGACTGAGAATACTTTTTTATATTCAGTGATTTCCTGAAAACTTGATTTGATCGCCCCCCCCCCCAATATCAGCAGACAACTCAAAAATCTGTACTGAAAATATCCAATGCAGATCTGCAATGTGTTTAGCTACAGTGTCTGGGATTTTCATTCCACTATCAACAGTATCTTTATAAATTCTTTAGAATAGCTTTACAATCTTAAAAACAAAACAAGTTGGCAATTATTTAATTTGAAAGTTTGTAGCACATTCACATTACAGAGAGAAAGCTTTCTTAATTCTTTACTGCAGAAAATTCAAGTTAGAAGACATAAAATTGAGTAGGATTTAGTTCTATCACACCAACTGGAATTCAATTCACTAAGCCACTGTAGCCAAGGTGGAGACGAACCTAATCTTGCCATCCTGTAATATTGTACATTCCCCCATCTAAAATGCAGTTCCCTGGAGAAACACTCTACAAAATATCCCTGTCTTTACATTAAACCGTGTTTTCCCTTTGTTACTTACTATTTCTCTAGGTTGCTGAGCCAAAATGGCGAAGGTGGAGAGACGATCACATAAGCATTTCGTATGGGATGCATCGGTAAGCACAGTTTTACATCCCTGGGTGGACCAGGTTCCCAAAGACTCGTTCCTGCAAAGGTGGGGGGAAGAGGGGAAATCAGGAAAATTACGCCTGATGGCCAATTCCGAAAAGAAGAAAATGCAGTTTAATTGAGAGAATCGTCTACTGTAGTTCCCGGACAGGAAGAATCTACTTGTTGTTGAACAGGACGTAATTTAGATGCATCTCCAGTTGTACAGTAATGCAAAGCGAGAGGGGGGGAAAAGCAGGCAGGCGGCTGTGCAGCGTGCAGAGAGCTGTCCAGCGCCGTTGGTGCTGAAACCAGGGCTTGCTCTGTCCAGCCCTGTACGAGGAACCCAGTAGCGGCAGAGGCGGCAGCAGCGGCAATAGCAGCCTGAGCTTTGGCAGCTACTTCCTCTGCTCATCGGATCAGATCATTTCAAACACTCGTGGTGTAAAGAGGCTTTTCTTATTCTCAAACCAGCGCTGACTTCCGTCCCGCATTTTTGGCGGTGAATCCTGGTATTTAAAATGCGGATTTCTCTGAAAAACCTACCTAAAAGATTACATTGGTTCGTCTGGGTGATACCAGATCTTCTCTGCTGCTGGTTAGGGGTATTTTCCTCTCTATAAAATTAGCTGCTGTAAAAATTTCACCCTGGAAACGGGAAGCAGCGGTAGCGGCATCAGATGATTCCAACTCTTACTGCCTTTGCCTTAGCTCTAGCAGAGGGGTGGGTTTCAGCACTGCTTACACTGCCACAGCCAAAGACACGAGTTTGCCCTCCAGACTTCACTCAGCCTAACTCGCCTCTGCGGCCCCTTTGATTTCTTCCCCTCCCCCTCTCTCTCTGACTTGGGGCAACAGCATCGGGATAACCCTAAATCAATGGGAAATCTAGGGTAATGACCCCATCTGCCAGTCTTGTGTGAGGGTAAGGAGCTGACTGAGGGAGGGTAGGAAAGTCCTAGAATCAATTCATTCCCCCCCCCCATTAGATTTAGCCATTCAAAATGCTAAAGCATATGGTCTGTTTCCCACCCCAGCAGAACAATAAAAATGGTATCAACCTACGTTTTCTTTGTGCAGGGAAAAAAGAAAAAAAAAAGAATCACCCCCTCCACCCCCAACTGAACCATCCTAGAGAGATCATTTCTATAGGAAAAAGAAAGAAAAAAAGGTATCCGTTTCACTAATCGACCTAGTATCATTTCACGTGTCATATGTTGAATGCACCATTTGTTTTTTCTCCTTAAGTCCAAGTAAAGAAACTCTCTAGCTAGCAGCATCATTTATTGCAAATTTCTCTTTGCTTCAATCCAAGTCCCCAAATGGGATAAACTAATCATCAAACAGGAAGAAGAGAAATAAATGTCTTGATAATAATTTGTTGATAACTTAGGATTCTATATCCTCTGTCTTTGAATGCCTCAAAATATTGAACTAAAATATATATAAAACATATTTTTGAAAGGTTTCTACAGGTAACATCCCTGAAGACCAGGGATAACTGTACTTCTAATGAGTTTCAAAATGCAATAATTCACAATAGTTCATTTTGGCACCTTGAAACAATACACCTATGATGTATGAGACAAAAGAATATAGAGCAATTGTGAGATAATAGTTAAAAATACTCTCAAACTCATCCAAATAGTTCTTTGCCTCACAGATATGGGATTTCTGTACTTTTCATTAAGACATGCTGATATGCCAACTTTTATCAAAAAAAGAAAAAAAGTTGTCCCACTAGTTTTAGTATTAGTAAATTTCGATTTCACTGAATCTTAGCAGTAATTCCATTTATTAGTTTTTGGACTCATCCAATTGTAACATATAGTTAAATCCAAATGAAATATAATTATCTCTGCTGATTATATATCAAAGAAAGATTCACTTAAGATAAAATGACATTTTAAAACATAAGAATTATTTTTTCTTGAAAAGCAATTTCACTGCTCTGTAGTCACCTAACCATCATTCTTTCAAGATGATGTCTACAGATTTTTATTTTGATATTTTGTTATAATTAACAGATTTTAACAAAGAAAACCAGAAAAAGGCCTTATTTGAAAGAAAAATATAAACATTTGTAACCTGAAACTTCCTTTCCTAAAGACACAAATAAGATGCTTAATTATGCCCAATTATGTTTAATTCAAGAATGTTCTTGAGACCTACAGATCACATACACATAAGTAGGCCCTTCAGACCAGTACACCTTAAACAACTGAGTAGAACCTGACTAGGCAAATTAGAAAAGGAGGCTATGTTTGTCTTTAGTTTCAGCAGACCTTGGCATACTCTGCCTCTTTTCCTTTTCCTCTCCAAAAACCCAACATTTAGTTCCTCAGTGTGGATCTCACGGGTTTTCTTCCCAAGATATTGATCACATGTTCCAAAATATCCCTGCCTTCTCAAAACTCTTATTATTTCCTTTTCCTGATCAGATAAGCAAATTCATACCAAGATGTGAATGACTTGGAACAACTTTATTTTTACACTTTCCAGAAGTCAATGAATTTAAAGAGAAAGAAATACCTAAAGGAATGATTCTTTATGTTACGCACATTCAATTTAAAAGTTATATTAGTGAATATAAGTATTTCAATATTTTTGAGTCTTACTTTCATTCAGAGCTATTTGTAATTTTTGGAATGAATAAAATACATTTCTGTATATTTCTATTAACACATTTATTATATGTTATATGTATTAACACATTTTCTTCTGTAGCATTTTTCTACATTATGATAATAATTTGCATGTCCTATTGACTTTAAGGAGAACCAGTAAAGGTAAATTGATATGTAGTAATCCTAATATATGCTAAAATTGCATCTAATCCTGCAATGAGAAACAGTATACAACAGAAGTCACAATGCATCATTTTCTAACTTTAAATGATATACCTATGAATTAGTCTTTCTCCCTTTTTTCCAGTGATTTATTTTATTTATTAAATTATTTATTTATTAAATGATATATTCTATATTATCTTATAATAAACTTTTTGGCATAAGAATGTATTTGTATGTGGAAGAATAATATAAGGATAAGTGAGCAACACTTAATAAGCACCTACTGTGTTCAGAGTACAATTTGCAAGTGCAAAATACAGAATAAGGATCCAACCACAACTAATTAGCAGTAATATATTTCTTATTATCCAGGTTTTTTTCTGAGCCCTGTGACACTTTCAGTTTTCAAAAGTCATTAGGCCTATAAGAAATCCTATGGAAGTGTCAAAGTTTGCAAAGTTGCCATCAACTTATATATGTCCCACATTCACTCTTCCCCTCCTTTGTTATGTATCTATCTAATGATACCTATTCTTGTTCCCTTCATTGTTAGCTTCAAAGAATTAAAGAATATACCTGATGTAATTAATCATTTAATCAACAAACAGTTATTAAACATCTTTTATGTGCTAGGCACTAGGGATTCATAGAATTAAATCAAACATTCCCTACCTTCGAAGAGCCTACATTCTATTGAAATAAACAAGATGTATTTATTGACAAAATGTGTGTATGTATATACATACATACTTGTATGTATACATATACATACATGTATGTATATATACATACATATAACTCATACTTAAAGTATGTGTTATTTTATGTATATTTTATATATTTAGAGTAATGGAAAGCACTAGCAACTGGAGATTTAGGAAAGGCCTTGTGTAGGAAATAGTATTTGAGAGCACCTTTAAAGGAAACCAGAGATTCTATGAGGTGGAAGTGAGAAAGGAAAATATTTCCCGACCTGAGGGAACAATTTGAGCAAAGATATGGTGAAGATGATAGGCTTGAGTCCAAATATAATGAAGAGTATATGCTCCCAAATGAACATTTTCGTGTGAAGTCAAAGAGCAAATGATTTCAGCTTCCACCTCCTGTTTTTCTTTTGGGTCATGGTTGTTTCTTTAATTTTTTTCTTACTATAGTCAGTTCCCATTTTTGTGACTATATTTATAATATGTGACTGTATTCTATAATGTTAAAATTAACAGGGCAAATATTCTGTTCACTACAATGAAATATTGTGTAATAAGACACTGATAATACAAATCTATAGTGACAGATGTCAAGAGTGTTCAAAGGTTTCATGATTTTAGCACTTGATATAGTAAGAAAACTGAAAGCTCCTTTCAAACAAGTGTTTTGTAGACAAATGGTCCATTTTGCCTCTTCATCAGCCACAGTGTAAATTATTGATTAGGAGTAAGTTAAGCACTTTGAGAGGGTCATTAACTCTTAGGATATTAAAGTTCCATTTATTCAGAATTGAAGTTGCTACTGCAACAATAGTTTTATATATTGTTTCAACTATTTTTATATATAAAATCACAATTTAAAGCAAAGTATATGAACACCAGCATCCTGAAAAGATCAGTGAGCTTGCCAGGGTCCTTGGGTCACTACGAGGAAGTGATTCACTCCAGGAGAATTTGGATAACTATATAATTCATATTTTAAGCAAAATACCAAAATGATGATCTGCCTCTTAGCATGAATTGGTCTTACAACACAGAAACATTTATTTGGCAGAATGTGGCATCATGCTCTCAGTTCTGAGCATTCTTAGGGGTAGAGTTTCTTGTTTCCAAGCCTTTGCCAAGACTGAGAGCACTATAATCTTGAACTATTGTAACAATACCATCTCGCCAGATATCATTCAGTACAACCTAATACATTTTATTCTATTACAAGCAACATTCATCTTTTTGGTAAAGTTGCTTACTGCTTAAAAGGCTGTCTCAATTTAAAAACAAAACAAAGAAACCTAAGTTTTGAAAATACAATGACAGGTAATACTTAAGTGTGCTTTTGATGAAATATATTTCAGTATTTTCATGCAATAAGATATTTTAGCCTAAAGCTATATATATGCTTACCTTCAGAATAAATGTTTATCTATGACAAAGATGGAACTTTTATATAACATCAAAATAAAGTGCATTTGTTATCAATATTAATATATACATATACCTTATATATGTGAAGGATATATATTTGACACATATTAAGCATATACTAGGCCATACATGGTTGAAAGAAAATATTTCTCAGGGTCAGGAAGCTCTGGGTTCAACATCTGCCACTGACAGATACTGATTTCATGACCCCAGTCAAGTCACATATCTTTTTAGTTTCCTGGGCAGCTCTTCAAGATTTGAAATTACAGAGGTGTTGACCTGAATTTTGAGGAAGCTTCCTCATTAGGAATTCCCTTTACCGTTAAAATCACAGGTTGTAAGTTTTGTCTCTCCTAATATAACCTCTTTAAGACCGGACACTGGTTCATTTTTTTTCATTGTATCCGTAGTGCCTAATAGAGTACCTGGAACATAGTAGGTGCTTAATAAATGCTTATTGAGTAATTGACTGAGTTGTTAAAAATTCATTGAGCATCATAGTGAATTCAAAAATATATGACATTTTTCTTATTTATGAGGGGGGAAAATTAGTAAGTAAATCAAAGCTCATTAAAACAAACTTTCAGTTATACAATGAGGTGGCAAACTAGATAATGTGCTGGACTTAGAGTCAGGAAGAATTGTTTTCCTGAGTTCAAATCCAGCCCCTGTAGCTGTATGATATTGGGTAAATCATTTAATTCTGTCTGCCTAAGTTTCCTCCAGCATGTTTGCCAAGAAAACCACAAATGGGGTCAAAGACAGTTGGACAAAACTGAGTGAGACTAAACAAAAACAAAACAAACTTTATTACCAGCACTTAAACCTATTTGTTGCTCATGTCACCAATTTTATATTATACATACTATTCTATGTTGTAGAAAAAGAAATAAATATTCATATATAGTAAGGATATTATGTAGGAATTCTTATATTACCACTAAATACTTATGATAAATTAAAATTAATGTTCATTAGTGACTTCCTTCTCCTTTTATTATCAGAATTAACTTAAATTCATTACTGAAGACTTTAAAGATGGGCTAGTTCTCATCAATACAGACTTCCTAAGTTCTAATTCCCATCGTGATATAAGAGAGGCTCCACTGTATATCATGGCAATATTATTTGAGGTCCTTTTGTGGTTTTAAAAGATTCCTCCATTTATTTCTTTAAATATCACTTGATTATGATCTAAAAAACAATGTTAATTCAACTTACCATTCCATGGTGATTTTGTTCAATAAAGCAACGAAATCAATAGCGTTTGGCAGTAATACATAGTACATAGTGTACGTAGTGTTTACTATGTTTATAATAATTGAACAAGTATTTAATGAGTGACTAGCAATCTACTAGGTGCTATGTGGGACACATGAAAAATATAAAACACTGTCTTAAAGGAGCTTAAAAAAATCTAATTAGGGAGATGAAACAATTGAATTCAAGTGTATTGAAAATACACTTGAAAATACAAAATCTGTGTGAAATTCTACACAACTTCATCAGTTTTGAAAGATACAATTTATATAATAATTTCTACTTTTTGGTTCTGTATTTACATTATAAACTCAATTTTTGATGGATAAGACATTTGCTTTTTCTATATTGTATTTCAGGTATATATACGAACCAGTGTATAGAGTGCTGGGATTGGAATCAGAAGACTTGAGTTCAAATCCAGCTTTAGACACTTATTAACCCCTAACCCTAAATGTGAGCTGAAAAAAAGGCACTTCAGCTCTGTTTGCTTCAGTTTCTTCTTCTGTAAAATGAGGATAGTAACAGCACCTACCTCACAGGTTGTTATGAGGATCAAATAATATAATAATTGTAAAGTACATAACGTAGTGCTTGGTACAGAGAAAATATTATCAATAGTTTGTTGTTGTTCAGTTGTTTTCAGTCATGTCTGACTCTTTGTGACCCCATTTAGAGTTTTCTTGGCAAAGATACTGGAGCAGTTTGCCATTTCCTTCTCCAGCTCATTTTACAGATGAAGAAACTGAGGCAAACAGGGTTAAGTGACTTGCCCAAGGTCACACAGCTAGTAAAGTATCTGAAGCCAGGTTTCAACTTGGGTAGATGAGTCTGATTCCAGGCTCTTTGCTTTATTCACTGCCCATATCGATAGTACTAGTTGTTTCTGTGATTATTATTATATAAAAGTATGGAAACAGCTAGGTGGCACAGTGGATAGAGCATCAGGTTCAAATCTGTCCTCAGATACTTATTAGCCATGTGACCTTTGGCAAGTCACTAAAGTCTATTTGCCTCAGTTTCCTCATATGTAGAATGAGCTGGAGAAGGAAATGGTGAACCATTCTAGTATCTCTGCTAAGAAAACCCCAAAGGTGGTAACAAAGAGTTGGACACAACTAAAAATGACTGAATGAAAAAAGGTACTGATTTTTTTACTTGCTACACAGGGTTAAAGAGTCAAATTGTTTAATTAAAATTACCTTTTAACATATTGGTATGCTTTTGTTTCCATCAAGTCATAGGAGATATTCTGAAACCTAGAGTCCATCCTTCTGGGATCACTACATAATGGGATTCATTGGATACTTTTGGTTATGCATAGATGTTTTTCCCTTTTCATTAGAAAAAATAGAGGATTGGTTGTAGAGTAAGAACACAAAAGGAATATGGAAACCATAAAATTATGAAATTCTGTATACGGCATCATACATATTTATAAATAGCCACATCATCAATTAGTAGGCTGGCTAATTTCCAAAATCCATCAACAAAACAATAAAAAATATATGAAGGATAGAAGGAAATAAAAAGAAAAGCCAATGGTGGTATAGGACAGAGTCACTGGGGACAGTAATAGCTAGGTCCTAGATGCTAGGAGATAGAAAGGATAAAGAGGGTGCTGGTTAGAAAAGTAGGAAGAGAATCAGAAAAGTCAAGTGTTGCAAGAATCAAGGTGGGGGAATATAGTTTCAAGGAACACACAATCAACATTGTCAATGGTTAAAGGGATGTTAAAAGGGATAAGGACTTAAAAAAGGACCTTTGAATTTGGTGACATTACAGATAATAGTTTCTATAGACTTATGGAGATAGAATCCCATTTGCAGGGCAATTAATGGGGGCATAGGTAAATTGGAAATGTATTAAGGTTTTAAATTGAATGACATTGGCAGCATAAGGAGAGATTTAACATTGTAGGATGAGATACAAGGGTTAAATGAGTTATTTTTTGTAAGATGTAGAGATGGGCAGGAACTTTTGGAAAGGAAGATAGTAAAAATATTATTAAAGGACTAACTGTGGCGAAGACCCAGAATGAGTAGATTATGATGGTATATAATATAAAGTTGGCTTTAATAAAAGGAGAAAAGATATATAGAATTTCAGACTCTATGAAAGATGATTTTTTTTTGTCTAAGACCATGGAGAACAAGGCAAATTTCTTCTCACCAATGAGTTCTAGATGAGATGGAAAAAATATAAGATCTATGTATCAATGTATGCCAGTAAAATATATATTACATCTATATTGCATTTATGTCATTTCAGTGAGCTCCATATAAGATGTAAAATTCTGAACTATATTTATATATAATTGAATATGTATGGTATGAGTTTATTATGGAGAAAGTCCATTGCTTTGTTCTATGAGGAGACCACATAAAAAGAGACAGAAGTTGAGGTGGGTATTAGAACACATGCCAATATTAAGTTGTTGTTTTGATACAGTCAGATTCATCTTCATACTTTGACATGAGTTTTCCAAATAGTTCCTTTTTTAGTTTTCCACAAAAAGTGCCTTCCTTTTTTGTTGAAAGAGAAAAGTTCACTGCTTATGAATGGGATTTCATATCACTGCTACCAAATAATGCCAATGATGTACTAATGTCAATTAGCAAAGGCCATGTCTAATGGAATAGCTAAGTAATTTTAAAGCTAGATACTATTAGGCTAAGAAAAATTTTTAAAGTCACTTTTAAGGGTCACATGCAGAAGGCAAGTCAAACTCCTTTCTCTAATAGTTCTCCAAATGTACTGAAACTCTTGAATCTCAGATGCTTACTAACCTCTGCTGTCAAAAAAAATTAAGTCTACCTTGTCCCCCTTCCACCTCAGATAAATGTGTGTTTGTGTTAGCAACCAGTTTTCCACACAACAACTATTTCTGACACCCTAGAAAAACAGTTGTTATAATGAAAACATTATAAAAATAAAGTTAATTGTTACACTTATTTCTCAACTACTCTCTGCCTAGGCAGTACCTGTATAAAATTAGTCCATTATAAAAACTGTGAAGACAACTAATATTTATCCAAGACCTTACATACTTAAAAAATAATTTGGCCACCTTCCTATTCTGACAGCTAATTCAACTCAAAGTTCTTTTTTTGCCAATGTTTATTCAGGTTAAAAATTAAGGTCATCCAAAAGTTCACCTATGTGAATGATAACACCAGTAGATAACATTCTTTCATTGCATGTACTTACAAGCAGTGAACTTTTCTCCTCAAGCCCCTTACTACCCAGAGAGTCTTGCCTCTTTCAACAAAAAAAAAGCAAGGCACTTTTTGTTGAGAACAAAAAAAGAGAACTATTCAGAAAAAAATCATGTCACAGTATGAAGATGAATCTGACTGTACCAAAACAACATAGTATTCCAATTCTGAATTGTTTCTCAAAATCTAAATAAATATTTTCAGTACATGAGGCTCTACAATACAAAACTTTTTATAGAAAGTGAATATTCTCTCTGAACTTCTCAGTGCATTATGGTGTACTGAAATGAATTAATGATGCTTGGGTTCATTGATTGGGTCTTACTTTTATTATCTTCTACTTCTCACAGAAGAGGCTAATCTTACGTAATCATTTGCTTAGATTGTATAAATAATTTTTATGAGGAAATAAACTTTGCTATTTGATATTTTCCCTCTGAGCAATGTGAAGAATCCTTGTAGTTTTAAGAGTATTTTCTAAGGGACCTAGCCAAAAGGCATCTTATTCAAGAGCTCAACGCCAGAGGCTTGCAAATCAAGGTCAAGTTTTTCCTGGAATTTTATACTGAGTGCCTTGTTAAAAGCACAGGCAAGGTGCATAGGTTTTTTTTCCTGTAGTTTTCTAAAGCATCTATCCTGTAAATAGCTTCATTTTGAACATCAGTGAAAAAAATCTCTTAATCATTAAAAATGATAATTAAAAATTAGGTCGCATAAGTATATGTATAATGCACTCAACAAATTTCATGTAATAAAAATGTATGAAAATTTGAATGGGGCAATGATTTGGCATGATTATAAAAGAGCTTTTTACCTTTTCCACAATGTTCTTTAGTTTGAATGGTATTTTAGTGTCTATTATTAGCCTGACATAACCATGTTTTTCTTTTTTGTTAAAGGGTCAGGGGTAACATATCCTTATTCTCTTAGAATTGTGAATGCTCTCATCTGTCTTATAAATTCTAGGTTCTGTATTCTAGATGCTTGTTTATGACAAAAGGAAACTGTTCTCATATAAGTGAGCTAACTATTTTTCAAAAATTTTAATTGCACATTTTCTAAAGTAGTAAAGAGGAACATTAAGGCTCTTAGGGTAGTTTTAAACTGTTCTCCTTGGACTTTTGGATGAGTATGTGTGAGGTATTAGTGAGGTATCTTTGTGTACACTTTATGGTGTATTATGGGCAGTTGGGGAGACTGAACATTGACATAAAAATGGATGCATCACAAATAGTCGAAAGGAAGCAATTATGATTATTGAAGAGAGCTTCCACAGAAAATACGTAGAAAGAAGATAAAATGACGTCTACTCATTGATAGGACATTACTCAAGTAAAATATAAATCGGTGAGGAAAAACTAATCCACTAAAATTTGAGTGTTTTTTTTCAAATGTACATAAAACCACAATATTTTCCCCTTCTGACTTTGTTTTACATCAACAAATGCTGAATGTGACTTTCTGTTTTGTTCACACTGAGTATATCATTGCCTAACCTTAAGTACAAAGAAACCAAAATGCATTTTGTACATACTCAAGAATGCAATGAGACGCACAATTTCACAAAATCAAACTTTATGCTATTATTTTCATATAATAGATTCAAAGCAAATTTTCCCATTCTTGGTTTTTCTTCTAAATTATAGTACCCATTTTTGAGTTGTCAGAAGCTAATTTTTAGAACAGTATAGAGACTTTGCCCAGTTTTTAAAATCATCTATAGTTCCTATTTGTAAACACAAATCTAACATTTAGGGCCAGGAAAACAATTGATACCATAAATTCAACAATGCAAAAAACAAAGAATGACAACCACAAAGCAACTGAAAATGAGTGTTATAAATGAAAAACAACAAGCTACTCAAAAGCTTGACCCCCAAAGAAGAGAGGAGATATGAGATTTCCCCCTACTATTGGCATAGGTGTGACTCATAGCATATAATGTTAGATTCTTTGTTTATTGGCCTGTTTTGAGGAATTTTTTTCTCTTCTTTCTCTCTTTAAAAAAATAATGTGTTATGAGGGATAGATCTTAGAAGATAGGAGAAGGGTACAGGAAGAAACATAAGTGATGTAAAAATAGAAGATATTAATACATTTTAAAAATAAATGTGCATACCCTTTGGCATAGAGATTCCACTGATAGGCATTTAAAATAAGGAGGTCCTCCCTCTCCTTCAAATAATTCCAGGCATAAAAAAGCACTTTTTCTGGGGTAGCAAATAACTGGAAAAAGATAGATGTATATGGATTGGGGGATGGCTAAACAGATACATTGATGTGAAGGAATATTACTGTATTGTAAAAAAACAAGGAATATGATGAATATAGAGAAACTTAAATTTACATAAACTGAAGCAAAGTAAGTAGAGCCAGAAAAACAGTATATACAATTACTAAAACAATATACATAAAAAAGCAACTTGTGTAAAACAATGAAAATGGAAAGTTATAAACTATAAAGAATAAGCTTAGTCCCAAAGAAGAGATATATAAGGACACCCTCTGCAGAGGTGAGGGGACCTTGGGTAAGGAACATTGTAAATGATGTCAGATATTTTTAATGTTTTGATAGGTTTTGCTTCTTTTGTTCTGTTTTCTTTCCTTTTTTAAAAAAAATAAAACTCATTGTTATAAAGGATGGTTTTCTAGGAGGGGGAGGGGGACACATATAAGGAAAATCTTGGAAATGTAAAACCAAACAATCCCTCTAAAATCTATCTTAAATATAGTAGATACACTTTTACATCATTTACAATTCTCTCATATAAATGCATATCTATTCCATCCTTTCCACAAGACATGATGTAGCGACATCTATAGTCTTATACATATAGTTTGACAAATTTTGTGCTTCCATATGTACATTGGATATAAATATTTCTAAATTTAGAAATAAATATTTCTAAATCTCAGCTTTAGACCAAATTTGCCAGGTAGCTTTTGGCAAGTCACTTGACCTGCAGATCTCATTTTAGGTTTTTTAAGTGTTTTCTCCCCTCTAAAACAGGGCTAATATCTGCTTTACCTATATTACAGAAATGTTAGAATAAAATGAAATAATGGTTATGAAAGATCCTTTGAAAAGTAGTTAAAAATACTACCTAAATGTAAGCCAATATCAACAGAAAGTAGTGGGACATAGTAAAAACAAAACAACCCACTGGATTGGAAATTCAATTTCTAGTCCCAATTCTATCACTAATGATCCATGTGAACTTAGGTCAGTTATTTATCCTCTCAAGGATCTTTTGCTATGTAATGAGGGTATTTGGCTAGATTTTCTTAAAAGTCCTTGAGAGCTCTAGTGTTTCATTTTCTAGATAGGGAAACTGATTTCTCCAAGTCAGATAGCTCACCCAAAGTTACACATCATTGAGAGTTTTCTCCTTAGGGATAACTTTGTATTGCTAGTCCAAGAGAAGATGTTTGCAAAATCATCATTCTCTTTTTTGATAGGCCAGAGTAAAACTCCAAGTATTTGATTTGGAATGAAGAGCCATAAGCTTTTTCTTTCCTCAGAAGGCCAAAAAACAACTATAGATTCGCTCACTTATTTTCAGAATTTTCTCTGGGGTCACACATCTGAATCAAAATTTTAACTTTTAAATAACTGAATGCCAGCAAAATATTGATTACTAAGTATTCCCATTTGTCAGAGAAAGCCATGTTACATCATGTTATGCATCTCAAAAGAAGTTGTTATAGTTATTCACCACTAAAAATCTGTGACCTTAAGAGGAAAATTTTCCATTCAAATGATAATCTCTGGAATTTGTTGAAAGTAGAAACAAAATCCTAAAAATTTGGTTGAATTTGGAGAAAGCAAATTTTCCCTGCCTGGCAGATGCCTTATCAGCTGGATTGATAGATAGAAAAGATAGATCTTAATATTATATACACGTGTGCTATGAATTTTAAAAGCTTCAAGCTACTCATTCAACATGAGCTGCAAGATAGATGTTTGCTGCTGATAAGAGCTCACAGAGAAGCACTCTTCCATGGCCACATGCACTGTCCTGCTCACCGTCATGTAGTAAGATATTCCATTGATTCATGGGGACTTAACCAAAGAACCTTGGGATTTCAGGGGATTATATCACTACTAGTGGAAAACCAAACCAAATCAAACCTGAAGCACCTACTTTTCTTCTTCAGTAAAGGAACATAGAAAATGTCTAATAATCATAGTGAATTATATTGTCTTTGAATTGCATAGTCCATATCTTTGTGGAAAGTTCACTTTGACACATCATATACCTAAATCCTATGCCATAATGCATATAAATTCATAATTTGGAAGTTGTAAAATGTTTCAATTTTTTAATCTTGTCAGATTCTGTTAAGAATGTCACTCATGATTTGGAGGCTATTAAGAGTTGCCTAGAATGTAGCCTGGATAAAGGGGCAGTGTGATTGGTGAAGCACAGGGCTAGGAACTGGAGTCACTTACTTCTACACAATATTGCTAATACGTTTGTGTCTCAGACATAAAATGGGGGAGGGGGTGTTGGTAAGCAAAATGGGCTCCTTAGCACCTAGTGCCCTTTAAGAGTTTGGCTTTTGTTTGCTTTGAGAAATTCAGTGTATTTCATTGAGCCTTACTAGGTGCTAACCCCCAGGCCCAAACCCCTATTAGGTGTGGAACCTATGTGGGTGTGGATTGGTGACTGGGGTGGGGCCCAAGGTGGGGCTGGCTAAGGGGAGGTGTTAACTCCAGAGCCATGCCCTATTAGGTGTTTACCTAATCTATGTGCATGTGAACCTCCCAGGGTCCTAAGGGGAGGGGCTAACTCAAGAACCTACCATAGTAGCCTAAAT
>CM053627.1:172945785-172968687 GCA_028646595.1 Phalanger gymnotis
TATTTGAATCAGACAAGGTCTGTCTGTCCATATTTGTAATTTGTTTGTATTTTGTTCTGAAGTTCAGTGTGCTGGTCTTTTTCACCTGAGCTAAGTGGATGATATTTGTGTGCTGAATTAAAGTAAGCATGTCAACCCCTTCACCCTGCTTTCCTTAGTTAAGCAGATCAAAAGAACCTGTGCTGCTGGCAGCTTTCTGGGTGCTGGCTGTGGGTGAATCTTATACCCCCACAGAAGCTGCTAGCTGGATTGTTGAAACAGGGGGTTGAGGCCCAACTGGTCCTTAAGTTCCCTTCTATCTTTAAGAAATGATTTACTGAATATTCTAAGAAATGCATGCACCCCTTTTCTACAATGTGGTAGTTCTTCTAGTTGTTCGTCACATGTTAGTCAGATGGCTAAAATATCTCATAAAGGAGAGCACAGAAACCTCAATGGCATAATTAATATTTTTATTAGATATCAAATATTTGTAAGTCACAACCATAAGGCTCCCATGTGAAACTTATCACCAAGCTCAGAAGTTTGAGAACTGAATCCTGATGGGATGTTCCTCGCTCCCTTCAGGGTCCTTTATTGAACCTTTAGGGAGGAGATAGATTGGAGACAAGAGGAACCCTATATGAAAATAAAGTCTCTTTGAGTCTTTTCCCCATTCTCCCCTGGGAGGGGCAAAACAGAAAAGGCCACCTGAAGTTCCCTTTTCATATCCTATTTTGTTTTGAGAGCACAGGAGTTAGAAAAGACAATCCAGTGTATTAATGTGCACCCCTCCATCCTCTCTCCTACTTTCACAAGTCCTAGTCAGTCCCCACCTCAAATTCCAGGAATCAGGGGTGAGGTGGGGTGGCAGATGAATTCCTATGTCCTTCTAGTCTGATTAGCCTACTCAATAGTGCTACAAATCTCTGAGGGAAGTAGGAGAAGAACTGTATATCTGTGTGATTTCTTGGCCCCAGTCCAACAGGGTGTACATGACGGCTTGAGCCAAATTCAGATCTCTCCTGAGGGGGTGAGAAGTAGGTATGTCCTGGTGTCACTTGTATACTGCCTTCCAGTCAATGAGGGAGTCTTCCAGCTGGGACTCCATGTCATCCTCTGCCCCTCACTGGGACAGTATGAGAACCCTCTTTACTCTTCCTCCTCTTCCTAATCTTTCTTGGATGGATCAGTGGCTTCAGGGGCCTAGGACTGTCCCTCCCATTGCCAAACACCAGGCCTTGGGGTTACAGGAGCTCTGCCCTATGTCCTCCTCCTCCTCCTCCACAGCAGAACAAAGACCATGGCTCATCTAGCCTCCCCTAGCCAAGAGAAGCAGCAGTACAGCCCTTCACATTACTGGACCTACATTTCCCATCAAGGCCTGGGGGGCATCTCTGACTCAGATGATCTGCTCAGCATGACTGGTACCCACAGTACCACAGTAGTGGTGACACTACAGACAAAGATGGCGTTGGCTGATTCATCTACAGTGTGACTTATGAGCCAGGGTCCCTGCACCACAGCTGTTGAGGGGAATAGGCCTATAGTCATACTGTACTTGTAGGCCATGGGTTCAGAGTTGCTTTGGGCATCACAATTCAAGGTAGCCTCAACTTGACCAACAAGCGAGGTGTCACTGTAGCCAGAGATGGAGATCTCAGTGGAGTATCCCATGGAAAATGTGAATGATGGTAAGACAGACTCTGAGAACGTCTCATGTTCTACCTCATAGGTAACCTCTCCGCCATCTGCTTGAGGGATGGGCACGAGGATGAAGCAGCTGGTGATGGTGAAGGTGCCAGGCACAGACCCTGCTGCTCTTATCTCTGTGCCCTCATCAGGCAGAAGAGAGAACCAGGAGGTATGGGCAGATAGACAGTCCACTGTGGCAATACAATGGACCATGGGCATTGAGCCAAGGCCCAAGGTCACCTCTTGGGGCTCCACATTGTTCTGGGGCTCAGCCAGCATGAACCACATGGCTCCTTTGCTGCTCCCTCAGGGTAAGGTAGTAAACTCACAAGTGTAGTTGGTCTCATCCTCAGCCCTCAGACCCTTCAACAGCAGGGTGGCATCCAGTAGTTATACCTCAATTTTGCTGGAGTTTCCAAAGGCATATAACATATCCTGGTCAAGGGGCCCTGAATTTGGGAAGCTGGCACCATGTGTGAACAGAAGATGGTCATACCCTGGCTACCTCTGTGCTTGTCCCAGTGGAGCCACATTACCTGGGGCACTTGGATTTTAGCTCCTTTAGGAGGTGGCAGGGAGCTTTGTATCACATCCCAGAAGGCCCTGAACCTCAGCTTGCACCTGAACTTGGTCAATCTGGGTTCTGGTTCCCAGAAACAACAATAGTAGCAGTGAGAGGGTGGTGGGGCTGGGCCATGGGCAGCTACAGGCACTTGGTCTGGGCCAGGGAAGGCTGCATGTCTTTGTCCACAAGTCTGTGGGTCCAGCTCCCTGGGCTACCCTCTCTCAACTCCAGGCCCACTCACTCTGCTCCAGAACTTCTGCTCTAACTGGGGTAGTTCTGGCTGCAGACACCTAGATGATTTACTGGTAGTATTTTAATGAACATTTCATCAGCTTAAACCAACTCCTGCAATGTGCAATTGTATTTTAATGTGCAATGTCAGACTACAATAACCAATTTTCAGCATCAATGTTCCTTTTTTAGTAAGCAAAAAATTGTATCTATAACATTCATGATCCACAGTGGTCTAATTTTGCATAACTGATCAACTAATTGAAAGCTCCTCTTATTTGCAAGGTACAATGGGCCAACTACTATTTAGGGACAAGATTAATTGCAGGAGAACCGTAAGGTAATGTTTGCAATTTAATCATTTGCAAATCAAACTTTTCCTCATAAACCAAAGGCTCTAACTTTCTTCATTGGAGACAAGTTGCAAGGTCATTAAAAAGCTATTTTGTTGTAAGGTATCAGAAAGTAAAGTATCTGAAAAAATGTTTTATTAGATAGAAAAAAAATATATGCCTAGATGTGATCTTTCAAAAACATTAAAAAACAATCTATATTTTCATTAGTTGGCAAAAAACTGTCATGAGAAAAATTCCTGTGGGAAAGTTTCAAGCCTCTTAAAATTGAGGCTTATAATGGAAAAACCTTCTCTGTCATAATTAATATAGCATCACTAATAGAAGACCTGGGCTATGCTCCCTCCTTCATATCTCATTTCTGACTGTTGTAGACCCATTAATATTATGTATGTTACATATCTAGCAGAATACATTTTGTATTATTCTTTAGTCAATGCTGCAGAATCTCAGGGTATTTGGCACCTATGGCTTAGTGACAATAAAAATATATCTTATAATATGGTTTAGTGACAAGAAGAGTATGTCCCATAATATAGCTGAACAGATATGAGTGCTAAAATTTTATGTGCTTTCATTATTCAGTCACAAAACTGTATTTATTTTTACATATAGATGGACATGTCACAAAATTCTATAATACAGTTCCAAACTCCATTTTTATTCTGTAGGTCATTCAATTTTCTTGTTTCTTTATAAACTCTGCTTATAATAAAGAATGTTTGAAAAACTTTAGAAACTTCTACTATGGTTGGCTTACTGATTAAGCGAAGAATAGTTACCACATGTTTTCTATCATAGATTCAAGTTACATGAATGAGCAGAAACTACTCAAGACCGTCTTCTGAGTTTGCAAGTTAAAAAGTAGAAACAACATGATGTCCCATTATATAAACAATTAATTTTTACAGTTCAATTATTTATGATGTGAAGAAAACTGCATGAAGTCAGAAACTTCCTCATACTTCCTCATATGAGTAAACTCGTATGAGTGAAAGTTTATTCTCGGTACGTGACTTTTCCTTTGCTAATAGTTTCTAGGCCTGTAGTTTTTGCAAGACACAGACCAATGATTTCACTGCTATGGGGAGATGCAGGTGAGGATCTTTCTCAACCAATACAGACAAGACAGCTTAAGTCACTCGCCCAGCATCACAGACAGCATGCGTAAGACAATAATTTATGAAAGAGAAAGAAAACGATCCAGTTCTCAATTTCTGATAAACACACATAATCTGTCTTCAGTGCTTAAGTTATAGTCATTTTTTCAAGGTTAGATTGAGGGTTTACAAACACAAACACACACACACGCACACGTAAATAGTTTTGCGAAACTTCGTAACTGTTATTGAGTGATGGTTTTGTACACAGTGAAGTAAATGAAGCCAATTCTATGCCCCTCAGTGCACACTAGTAACATATGGAGTAAACCAAAGGTATGAGGATGACAATGTGTGGGAACCGTGATTTCCATGAATGAGAACTCCTTATATCAGTGCAGATCATAGTCTGTCTATTCTTTATTAGGTAAGTCCTAAGATGTGTGGGGTGGGATTTGAAGCTTTGTCTTCTAAGTTCAGGACTCTAGCTACTATGCCAGGCTGCCTCCATAGTAGTTAACAGTGGATTCCCATAGATCACAATATCTGTGAAAAGAGCTTTAAGAAATACCAAGTCTGTGAACTATCTACTGCAAATATTCCAGACTCTCACTGGCTTCATCACTGTCTATTAATCAATAACCCTTTCTCATTTCGTAGAGTCATTCCCACCTGATTCTAATGTTCTCTACCTTATTATACTAGGAGAATCCAAACATCTGCCTACAATAAATGCATGTGTATTTTCAATAAGACAATAACAACAAACCATCAAATTCACTGAATTGACTTCTTTTCGGTCTTGACTTCAAAATAATCCTGATTTATCTTTACCAGCTTTTGTTAATGCTTTATTCTATTATACCCTCCTATAGTTATTTATAAATGTATCCTTTCCCTCTCTTCTTAAATAATGCTGAACGCTCTTATGCAATGTTAGACAAAAAGCATTTCTAAGGCTGATTTGTCCATGGAACATGTGATTGAAATATATTGACAAAACTAATAAATGCTTGTCTGGCAAAGTCTGGAAGTACTGAATACCCCCAAGTAGAAAGGGGAATTGGGAAAATTTTGAAGGAAATTGGAAGAAATTAAACCTATTTTCTTTTAGAAAAATGCTCATACCTAATTACTGTTGTTATACATAAAATTTCATATTTGATATTTTTTTAAAAAATGTTTACATTGTGTAGAGTGTTTAGGTTCCATGGAATACTCTTTGGGAAGTGTTATTCTATAACTCTTTCTCCATTCCCCAAACTGACTGCAGTGGAAAAAAAAAAAAACACTGGCTCTGGATTCAAGGGACCTGTATTCAAATCCCATCTCTGAGGCTTCCTACGTGTATGATCTTGAGCAAGTCATTTATGTTCCTCATGCCTCCACTTACAAATCTGTAAAGTGAGAGGTTGAATTAGAGTGCCTTTGAAGTCCCTTCTAGTCCTACTTCTATTATCTTATGAACCATTAAAGTTAACTGCAATACTTGGTGAATTGAAACTTGTCTAAAACTATAAGCTGCAAAGATGGTGACAACCTGCATGGACCAGTAGTTTCCTTACCAGTGAACGTACCCATACTAATGAAATCAGAGGTTCGGTCCCAATATCTATACTGGTCTGAGGGAGATGTAGAAAACAAACTACTATAGATTATATAAAACACTGGTATCAGTCAGGGGGATTTATTAAATTAAAACTTTACTTACAGACCCTTAGAATACAGACTTATTGTATGTGTACAACTCCTTTTGACAAGAGGTAGCATGAAATAACGATTATTTAGAATGCTAGCCTCGAAGTAAGAAAGGCATGGGCTCAACACATATGGGCTATATGACCATGGAAAAGTTACTTAATCTGTCAGTGACCCAAGAAACTCTCTAAGATGATAAGTTAGAGATGAGTTGCCAATCTACACCATTGAAGGGTGTCTCCATACCAGGAGTGCCCTCTGATGATTAATGATTAATTAATTAAATTAATTAGTTAATGATTTAAAAAAATCCACTGGTCCAGACTTTTCCTCCACTCAAAAATAAAAGCATACCAAAAGGAAAATATAACATGTCTTATGCATTTTATACATCCAACTAAAAGCACTTAGGGACCTCTTGGCATGAAAGTGTTTATATTAATATAAAAATAGCTTCTTTATTTTGCAAAGGTAAGATTCTGATGGCCTCTTTCCATGATCAAGAGTGAAACTTTGTGTGAATGTTTTCTTAAATATTCCCACAAAGACATGGAATATAAATAGGAAAAGTATTCAGAATTACCACAGAGATACTAAATTCTCTCGGGGATTTATAATCAATTCCGTCATGAATGGATGACTTTGGGCTGAATTCCAGATCACCTTTTAATTCTGACAAATAACAAGTCTGCTTCCAAAGTTTCGGTGCCTAGCTAAGGAAAGCTGTATCCATACTTTCCTCAGCCCGTCAGGTTCAAATCTGACTTTCAAATACATGTTGAGACAGCTTTACAAAAAGAAATGCTCTTTCTTTGTCTTTTGAACCTTTCGCCTGAAGGGCTGAGGAGAAAGGTAGAGTCTGGCTTTAACTGTTTTCGACAGCACACATGGGAAAACATGATAACACAGGCTGGGAATAGGAGTCTGAGCATTTCAACCATGTGTGTCTCAGTCAAGTAAAGGGACATGTCAGACTTGAGTATGTGACACATTGCAGTCTAAAGTACACCATGTGACATGCAGTTTCCTTGCAGTTAGAACCAGGCCACCTAGAACAAAATGCTGCAATCCTGCTGCATAATCTTGCAATACACACTGGCCATATTACTGAACTATAGATAATTTATGACTGCAACACTCAGGGATAAGGGCAGTGAAGGGAATAGTCACTAGGTTGGTTTTTGCCAATTTCCTACCGTGTTGTTGTTTGAGTTGTTTGAACCTGTCACTACACAAAGGTCCCTTTTTCCCTGACATAATTGTAATTACTGTTATTATGTAGATAGTTAATGTTTCTTTATAGACAAATCACTATGATGCCTGTCCTAGGAGCCATAAGAATATCTATTGTGAAATCTGGATTCAGTATAAGGATTCAACATGTTTGGCAGAGGTATGAAGCTGATTATAATAATATCCAGATCTACAAAGGGCATTGGATTCAGTGACAAAGGAACTGGGTTTAAATCACATCTGTTCCACTATCTCTGCGACCTCAGTGCATGCCACTTTACTTTTTGGGGATACTTTCATCTGTTAAATAGAGAGGTTGGATTCAATGACCTCAAAGGTCACTTCCGGCTCTAATATTCAATAACGTAACATGTCAGATTTGATCTCATGGTCAGGAAGACCCAGGTTCAAGTCCCACATCTGACATTGGATGGCTTTGTGACCCTGGGCAAGGAAACCACTTAACCTTTCAGTGCTCCCAAGCAACTCTCTAAGCTTATATGTCACAGAGCAGTTATAGATCCACAGTGGTTGAGGGAGTAACTTGTATCAATGAAATCAGAAGAAGGTCTAGTCTCTGCTCGCACACTCCTTACTAAAACCAAAAAAGATCCTCTATAACAGATATTGGTTCAGGGGTAGTGAGTGGGGAGGGGATTGTGGTGGTGGTAAAAAACCAATATTCATTTTTTAATATACTCTAGAGAGATATGTCCAGTCTCCAAATAGGAATATAACTTCTAAAGATCATGATTCAGTAACTTTAATGAACTCTGAGCAAAGGTTAAAGGAATGAGCATTATATTGCCTTGAGAAGTGTACTAAGAATCATCTTTCTAATTTTTTTAAAATTGCTGTGTGTCCTTGGGTAAGTCACATAATTTCTGTGGACCTCTATTTCTTTATAGCAACCTAAGAAGATGGGTCTATGTTTTATCACTTATAAGCAGTTTAATCTCTATCAGATCAGGTCAACTTTCTAGAAATAAATTTCTTCATCAATACAATAAAGCGGTTAGACTGGATCATCTCTACATCCTCTTCCAGCTCTAGTAATTTATGTGTCCCTTCTACTTCACTGTCTTCATTTGCAAAAATGGAAATAATATTTCTTGCTTTTCCTATCTCTCGTGAATCTCACATGAGATAATAAGTTGTTATGTACATGGTTTTTTAAGTTTCAAAGCATTTTACAAATGTTTCCACATTTGAGTCTCACAAAAACTCAGACAAGTACTATTATTATTCTCATTTTACAGATGAGGAAACTGAGGCAGCGACCTATTAAGCGACTTGTCCAGAGTCACACAACTAGTAACTGTCTGAGTCCAGATTTGAACTCATATCTTCCTGAATTCAAGTCTAGGGTTCTAAACCATTGTACTGCCTAGCTGCCCTATAATAATAGGCAATGTGTGGTAACATAGGTAATATTGAGATATTGAGAATAATGAGATAAAGGGTACAAAAGCACATTGTCAAAAGCAAAGTGGTATACACATACGAGGTATCATCATTCTATTTCATAGCTCAATATCCTCCACATTTTTACTTCCAGCAAAAAACATGTAAGTACCTATTATGTAGCAGATACTGTGCTAAAGACTGGGGGTTAAAAAAGAAAGACAAAAGATAGTCCTTGTTCTTAAAGAATTTATAGTTTTAGAAAGTTTTAAATAAACTCTTGTGGGCCTTTTTTTAAGCCTGGTGAATGGTATAAAGGTGAACGGTCTAAAATAAACCACTGTATTAAACTATGCTTTTACTTATTTCACAAACCTTCAGTTTTGAAGTTGTGTCACACTGGAGAGAGGGAAGATAGAGAGAGACAGAGGGAGGTGAAAAGGCAGGAAAAGAAGGTGGAAGAGGGAGGGAGAGAAAAAGAAGCAGAGTAAGATGGGAGGGAAGAGAGAGAGAGGAGAGAGAGGGGGGAGTGGGAAAGAGAGGAGAAAATGTAGGGGAAACAATGTTTAAACCATAAAATAACATATATATGTGAGCTTTAAAATTTTCATAAGCTATTACAAAACCAAAGATACAGCAGATGACTTTTTGCTTTTAAACAGTTTTGTTTTACCTATAGCACTGTTCCCCTCCATCAAAATGGATAATCAGAATTAAATGAAATATAGAAAAATCCTTGGGGCTGCTTGAAAAAATACTTTCCTCTCCATGTGAAGGCAAACTGGTTTGACTATAGAAGAAATGGAATGGATTCATAATAGCAAAATTATAGAAAGGTTTCTACTATATCTTTCATGACTAAGCAACACTTTGTACAATATGCTGTGCATGGCAGGTACTCAGTGAGTGTTCGGTGTCCGTACAAGACTTGAGATGTTCACAACTAGATAGCAAACATAACCGTTTATTGAAAAAATTTTAGATTCACCATCTAAGTAAAACAATCTAGTCAACCTGATGTCTCTAACTCATAAAAGAACAAAAAATCATGAACTGGCAGACACCTATAAAGGCAACTAAAAAAGAAACTATAAAGACTTGGATGTTACAGAAGTTTGAAAGATGGAGAAGTGTTGTGGAAAGAGTATAAGACAGGGAATTAGAGCACCTGGGTTTGAGTCTTGACTCAACCGATGACTACTTCTGGGATATTGAGCAATAAATGTCACTTATCTGTTTCCTCATTTGAAAAAAAATGGAGTCAAACTAAATGATCTCTAACCTTCTTTCCAGTTGTAATCTAAATCTATCATCTCTTGAATGTATTTATTATTATTACTTATAAGGAGTGTAATGCTTTGAAATTCCATGGAACATTTAGGTCAGAATGTCTAGGCACCTATGCTTCTTTGAGAAAATTTCTGTCTCCAGGAGCCAATATGTAAAAGAGGTTGTGACAGACACACTGGAAGTACTCATTGCTGTTGAAGATGTGAGTACACTATGCTGATATATTCAAAAAAGTCTTTAGCAGCTTTACTTTATGTACTTTTGTCTTCCTTATTACTAAGGCATTTGTTTTTCAATCTGGAAGGCTGCTCTTTGGAGTCAGGCTAACTTTTCCCTCCAGATCATGTCCTTTCTTCCCTGTAGGCTCTTTTTCTGATGCTATTAAGAGATAAAGGTGAAATGTAGACTTAAGAGATTAATGCCACCATTTGCCACATTCCTGGAACTAATATGGTTAGAAGAAGCTCAATTCCCAAAGCTTTTCTTTGAGTGAGGAGGAGAATAGGGAACCTAAGCAGCCCCCAAACCCTTACTATTCTGTTTGTGAAACTTGTCCTTATAAAATCCTGAGTTTATTTTTTTAATGACTCAGATTCTTAAGTTTCTGCTGGATAAGATGTTTCATATTCGCCATGCATTAAACTTACTCCTCTGTATAGCAAATGCTTCAGATTGCTTTAACTCCTACTCAAATAATTCATTAGATTGATAGGTCGCTAAAACATCATTTGATCATTTTACATTGAAAAAAAATGCTAACTTGTGTCTCAGGTCTGACGTGCAGGAGAATATCCTTTTCTTCTCTACGCCCCCTTTAGCAACTTTTGAACTAAAATAAGGTCTCCTACCTCCCACCCCCTAGCCTATGCTGCAAAGAAATGCTATCTCAATTCTAGAAATCAGTCATAAGCTTGGTAACATCTTCTCAAAATGGCAACATCTGTTGGGTGAAAAGCTGACTTGCTGATAAGGTTACATACTAAGGCCCTTAATAGAAGGCTAACCAGTTATCTTTTTCTAATACATTAATTTTTTGCAACAAATGAGTAGTTTCACCACCTGCAATGAAGTTGGAAACAGGAACAACTACCCAATTAAATACTTTGGCTCCTCTGCCTCCCAAATAAAGGGAATGGAATAATTATCAAGCAATGTATCCCTAGCAATCTTCACTGGTTGGGGTGGGGTGGGGGTGGGGAATGAATTAAGGCAGTGTATTTCAGTTTCTGAAGGAAAAGACTACTTTTTCTCTCCTTCTCTACTTCTTTCAACATGAAGCTTGCAGGAAAAACACACAGGTACCAATATTTAACTTAACTTCAGATTCGACTTTGAATGTAGACTATTTGCTTTCATTTTTAAGCTGGATCATCTTTTGGGAAGTATAGTCATTCTCACAGAATGGACACTTGAAATGATAGGTACTGAATTACTGGAGAGGGGGGAAAGAATCATTGAATTTGTCATACCCAAATAGAAGTGTTTTTTGTATGTCCAGTCTGGCCTTTATGAAATGGCTGTGATGACAATTCATGTCTTTCACTAATTTAGTGTAACTAATTAGCAGGCAAATCAGAAAAAGGTAGAATGTAAAGCACATTTCACAGTCAAATTAAGAATAATAATAAAAAGTTTTGGTGTTTTTCTAATGTTTTATTGTTCCATGAAGGTACATTGCAATCTTGTTGCAATTGATTTTCCAAGACAATTTTCCTGGTTATGTACTGTGTTAGTAAGGCTAGAAATCAATGATATTCTAAAAATGAATTAATAGGTGATCCAAATAACAGTGACAACTTTTTTACCTCAAAGAGTTAAACTAAGTCCTCTAAGCTGAATAACAAAGTGGGCCATTGATTGTATCCCTTTGTCTCTGGACTCCTCTCTATTAAGTGATCTCTAAACCCTTTTGATATTACCCTGGAAAATGATATGAGCTGTATAATGTACTCAGTCCTATATACAATCCTGGCCTGTCAACGTGAATTGTATTTATAAGCAGAGACTGCTATATGTGATTGAAGGTTTCAAGAAGAAAGGGTTTTAAAAACATCATGAAATGAATAATTTTTTTTGTTCTAGAATTATCAGAATCTTAGACACACAAGATTAAACAGAAGATTATAGCTCTAAATGGCCATGGAGGCTATCTCATTCAATACTTTATTTTACATGTTTAAAGTAGCAGCATTAGCATTAAGAAATCCTAAGTCTAATTCACCCATTGTCAGTACCTTTTTCAGTAATGGTGTAACTATCACAGACTAAGAATGATAGAACTGAATGGGCCACAGACACAGATCAAGCTAACTCATTCCTTTTATGTATGAATTGACTCTGAGCTTGTATTAAATGACTTGCTTTGTTGTTGTCATTCAAACATTTTTAGTCTTGTCTGACTTTTCATGATCCCATCTGGTGTTTTCTTAGCAAAGATACTGGAATGACTTGCCATTTCCTTCTCAGGGCATTTTACAGATGAGGAAACTGAGGCAGAGGGTTAAGTGACTTGCCCAGGGTCACACAGTTAGTGAGTGTATAAGGCCAGGTTTGAACTCAGGTCTTCTTGATTTCAGGCCACTCACTCTACCCATTGTGCCACCTAGCTGCCCTCATAACATTTTGTCGTTTCAGTCATGTCTGACTCTTGAGGACCCCGTTTGGGGTTTGCTTAACAAAAATATTAGAATGGTTTGCCATTTCCTTCAATAGCTCATTTTATAGATGAGGAAACTGAGGCAAACAGGGTTAAGTAATTTGCTCAGGGTCATACAGCTAGTAAGTATCTGAGGGCAGATTTGAATTCAGGAAGATGAGTCTATATGACTCCAGGCTTTACACAATACCACAACTAGTATTAGTTGGCAGAGCCAAGAGAAGAAAACATCTCTTTTACTTTCTAGCCTAGTTGTGTATTTTTTTAAAAAGAATTATATGACAGATAGGTCGAACCAAGATGGTAGAGTAAAGGCAGTGTCTGGCCTGGCTCTCCCCAAAACCCATACAAATATCTTTAAATAATGACTCTAAACAAATTCTAGAGTGACAGAAACCACAAAAAGACAGAGTGAAACAATTTTTCCAGCCCAAGACAACTTAGAAGATCAGCAGGAAAGGTCTGTTTCACCAGGGTGAGGGAAGAGTGCAGTCCAACAGACTGGGGCCCAGCAAACTAGGAACAGGCCTTGAGATGACTGAATCAGTGGCAGCAGTGGTGATTTCCAGACTTCTCAGCCCACAGATGCCAAAGACAACTCAGAAAATTAGCAGGAAAGATCTGCTGCACATGGGTGAGAGTGGAGCACAATCCAGCATAGACCATGCCAGCACATCTCTGGTCCTAGTAAACCAGGAGAAGGCCTTGGGACTCACTGAATCAGCAATAGCTGCTTCCAGAGTTGTCAGCTCACAGACAGTAAGGGGGTTGAACAGTAAAAGGGGCAAAAGGAGACTATATGGGTCTCTTTGCTGACACTGGGGGCAAGACTCTATTGCTTTGCCCATACTCAGATCCAGGTCTCAGTCCTGGGTAGCAGACCCAGGGAAAAGGAGGAGCAGTAGCACACCAAAGCTTATGGCTACAGTGGAGCGGGGACACCTCATCATAGTTCTGAGGCAGAAAAAGAGTGCTTGTGATCACTCACAGACCAGAGCACAGGCCAGGAGAGTAGTAAACACCTCTCCTTAGATCATACCATCTTGGAAGAACAGAAAACTTATAGGTCCCCAGAAGTATCTCTGAAAACAGCTGCACAAAACCCCTGAAGCTTGGGACAGTGGTCCTTCCACCCTGGAAACAGAGCCCTACAAAGAGTTAAAAGTCAAGAAATAGGCTGAGAAAGTGAGTAAACAACAGAATAAAATTCTGAACATAGAAAGTAACTATGGTGGTGAGGAAGATCAAAACACATACTCAAAGATAACAAAGTCAAAACTTCTACATCTAAAGTGTCCAAGAAAAATATGCATTGATCTTGGCCATGGAAGAGTTAAAAATGATTTTGAAAACTAAGTAAGAGAAGTAGAGGAAAATTTGGGAAAAGAAATTAAAGTGATGCAAGAAAATAAAGAAAAATGAGTCAAAAGCTTGGTAAAGGAGACACAAAAAAATAGTGAAGAAAATAATACCTTAAAAAACAGACTAGACCAAATAGTAAAAGAGGTACAAAAAGCCAATGAGGAGAAGAATTCCTTTAAAAGTAGAACTGGCTAAATGGAAAAGGAGGTACAAACACTCTTTAAAGAAAACAATTGTTTAAAAATTAGAATGGAGTAAATGGATGCTAATGACTTTATAAGAAATCAAGAAACAATAAAACAAAACAAAAGCATGAAAATATAGAAGACAATGTGAAAGATCTCACTGGAATAACAACTGACTTGGAAAATAGATCCAGGAGAGATAATTTAAAAATTATTGGATTAACTGAAAACCATGATGAAAAAAGAGCCTAGACATCATCTTTCAAGAAATTATCAAGGAAAATTGCCCTGATGTTCTAGAATCAGAGGATAAAATAGAAATGGAAAGACTCCACCAATCTCCTACTGAAAGAGATCCCAAAATGAAAAGTCCCAGGAATATTATAGTCAAATCCCAAAGTTCCAGGCCAAGGAGAAAATCTTGTAAGCAGCCAGAAAGAAAAAATCCAAGTATCATGGAGCCATAGTCAAGATAGCACAAGATTTAGCAGCTTCTACATTAAAGGGCTGGAGGGCTTGGAATATGATATTCTGGAGGGCAAAGGAGCTAGGATTACATCTAACAATCACTTACCCAGCAAAACTGACTCTAATGCTTTAGGGGAAGAAATAGACATTCAATGAAATAGAGGACTTTCAAACATTCTTGATGAAGAGACTAGAGTTGAATAGAAAATTTAACTTTCAAATACCAGCCTCAAGAGAAGCATAAAAAGATAAACAGAAAAGGGAAATTATAAGGGATTTAATAAGGTTAAACTGTTTACATTGCTACATGGGAAAATAATGCTTGTAACTCATAAGAACTTTCTCATTAGGGAAGTTAGAAGGAGTCTATATAGACAGAAGGCACAGATGTGAGTTAAATATGAGGGAATGATACCTATAAAATAAAATTAAGAGATGAGAGAGGAATGTACTGGGAGAAAGGGAAAGGGAGAGGCAGAAAGGGGTAAATGATCTCTCATAAAAATGGCAAGAAAAAGCTTTTGCAGTGGAGGTGAAGAGAGGGGAGATTAAGGGAAGTGAGTGAACCTTAATCTCATCAGAATTGACTCAAAGAGGGAATAACATATACACTAAACATACCTTACAGGAAGTTAAGAGGGGAAGGGGATAAGAGAAGAGGGGTCTGATAGAAGGGAAGGAAGATTGGGAAAGGGGTAGTCAGAAGGAAAACACTTTTAAGGAGGGACGGGGGAAAGGAGAGACAGAATAGAATAAACAGGGGGGAAATTGAGTGGAGGGAGATGCAGTTAGCAATAGTAATTGTGAAAAAAAATCGAAGCAAGTTTCTCTGATAAAGACCTTATTTCTCCAGCATGGGGTCAAATTTATAAAAATAAGAGCCATTCCCCAATTGATAAATGATCAAAAGATATGAACAAATTTCTTGCCTTCTCAATGGTGGTGGGGTGGGGAGGGAGGAAGGGAGAAAATTTGAAACTCAAAGTTTAAAAAAAATGTTAAAATTGTTTTCACATGTAACTGGGGAAAAATAAAATACTAAATAAAGAAAAAATAATTATATGATGAAAAACCCCTAGTTCCTTAAATTATTTAGATGCTCAGTTTCATTAGGTATAACTCAGAAACTGATTGATTTTGGTGAACACACATAGCTATGCATGAAGAAGGAAAAACAATATAAATATTCTTGTGTCAAGTAAAAGTTCAACGTCCAATGAAGATGTATAGATTAAGAGCTGGAAGCGACATTAGAGATCATCTAGTGCAAGTCCTTCATTTTAGATGAAGAAACCAAGAAACAGAAAAATTATATGATTTGTTCAGAGTTACACAAGCAGTAAATATCAGAAACAATATGGGAACTAAGGACCAATGACTTCAAGTTCCAAACTCTCCACAATACACAATTCTTTTCTCCTTATTTCCATTAAGTAAATGTTACCTGTTTCTGATTCCCGAATAGATTAGAAGAGGAGAGGCTACAAGAAGGAAGGGGGCTCAGAAAAGACTATTGCAGTGATCTAGGTGAGAAGTCATTAAAAGGATCTAAATGCAAATGGAAGGAATGGCTCTAGAGCTAATGTAGGTTGTGGTAGCATAGGCATGTAATCACTGCTACTCCACTGGCTGAGGTTAGTGACTGTTTTGAGCTTGAAAGGTCTGAGTTGTAGGGGCATAAGTTGACCAGGTGTCTGAACTAACAGTAACAATGAAGCAGGGTGAACCAGACCAGGTTGGAAATGGAGCAGGTTAAAACTTCCATGAAAACTGGTAATGGTTTCAGGCCATTGAGTAGCTCCTGAATGGCTAGTTGTGAGTGAGTTAGAGAGCTTCTACCTCAAATAAAAAACCTAACATGGAAGAAATGACAAATTTTGGCTATGGGTGCAAATGAAAGAAATAACTCAAAGCTGTTTAACCTCAGATATTGTCAGGATAGTGATACCTTTGGCATTAATGGAGAAATTGAGATGGGCTCCTTTTTACTGGGAAAATGAGTTGTATTTTTTTACAAGCACAAGTCTAAGTCATCAGACATTCAAGATAATATGTTTTATGAGTATTAAGTGTTATGAGATTAGAAAAAAAGGCAGGTCAAGAGGCATAGTTGTAGAGATAAAACACAGCAGAGAACACTATACTTCACACTATACCCCCTTTTCAGACCAGACTTTAAGAGTACAGCTAGTTGATGAAAAAGAGTTATTCTGGTAAAAAAAAAAATAGGAATAATAATACAGCCTTCAAGTGTGACATATTCGACTACATTCTTTGCTGAGGATTTTGTTAGCAAAAGAATTCTTTTGAAGCAGTTAAATATTTCTTGCTGCCAGAGAGATTCTCTCAATATGGGCTCTGTTCAATAAGCATATTCATTTATTCATCAAATTGATATCCATTGAATAACTTCCATATAAAAGCACACTGTGAAGGACTAAAGGAATACAAAGATAAATAAGCTAAAGTTTTCTCCCTCAAGGGAATTACCTTCTAGTAGGAGAAATAGTATATATGCAAATTACCATACTATAATCAATGTTGTAAATGCCATAACCTAAGAGACAGAGTACTATTAAACTTTTGCTATTGGCAGAACACTGCAAAAGATGAGATGTTTTCCAGAGAGGAGGGGAAGAAATTTAAAAAAAAATAGAGGACTCAGCTTTCAATATCCAAGCAATTAAGATCTAATTAAAGAAAGCACAGTTAAAATGACTTTACAATTATGGATCAACCTAGCCACAAATACAAAATGTGCAGAATAAACACATGGATACCAAGAAGAAAGAGTAGTAATGGGAATGATGAATGGTAACACAGAACATTGGGACAAGATGTTGGGTTTCTGTTGCTCAAAATGATTTTATTCCACATTCCTTATCTACATAATAAAGGTGAGAGAAATTGGAGAGAATATCATAATGTCATTCATCGCACATTTAAGTCCCATTCCGAGTAGTAAATGAGATGTAACATTAGTTTTCTTACATCTTTAGGGTGAGGGGAAAAAGAAAACAAAACAACTTTGAGCAAAAGATAGCAAACCTCGAAAGACTTTAAGACAGAAAAACTCTTAACCAGTCCATAAGATTTTATCAAACTATGAGACAGTTCTTATTGACACTCAAAGTGTTCCAGTGACTATAAAGAGGAGAGGGAGTTAAAATGTACTCCAAAAATGAAGTGCTCAAATATGAAAACAAATGGGTTTTTTTTCATGGTACCAATAAAGCATTTGTTAAATTCTCCCTTTATGTATCTATGTTGGCCTACCACTTGTACTCCAAAATTAATTTTCTAAAAGACTCCTATCACAAATTTTCACAATACACATGCATGTATGTATACACACACTTGAATACATATCTATGCATATTGTAATTTATGTACTACATACATGTCACATGTAGTGATATACATATTTATAAGGATGTGTATATTTGTGTGTACATATATGAACCGTATGTGTGTTTGACATATACACACATCCACGTACACACACATGCACATACACTCCAATCTAATCTCACTTCTTTTGAGGGGTGGCATTAATAAAAAAGAAAATAAAAGAAGTATGAGAGAAAGAGCTATACCTCAGCAAGATATTTGATAAAGTAAAATGCAGGCTAGATGATAGTATAATTGGCAATTAAAAAGCTTATTGAACAACCATATGAAAAAATTATTTTTCAACAAATCTAAATAGACCCAAAGGAGGGTCTCTAGTATGATGTCGAAAAGCTCTACCTGTCCTGTCCTATTCAACAGTTTTATGAATGACTTGGATAAACATACAGGAAGAACAGCTTATCAACATGATGGATAACAGGAAGCTCAGAGGGCTACCTGATATGTGGATGACAGAATCAGAACCCAAAAAATATTTGCTAAGGTTGGAATGATGGGATGTATCTAAGAAAATGAAATTCAATAGGGACAAGTTGAATTAAAAAAAAATCAATTGAACAAATAGAAAATAGCTAGGCAACAGTTTGTGTGAAAAAGATTTGGCAATTTTAGTGCACTGCAAATTTAGTATGAGTTAGCAATATCATACAATATATCAATATAATATCAATATAAAATAGTATGATAAAAATAATATAGTATGATAGTAATATAGTATGATAAAAACTGAGCTAACATTTGTACAAGCTTTTGGGTTTCAAAATATTTTATAAATATTATCTCATGTGACTCTAACAATAACCCTGGAATGTAGATGCTATTATTATTCTTATTTTACAGATGAAGAAACTGAGACAGAAAGAGGTTAAATAATTTGCCCTGGGTCACACAGCTAGTAAGCATCTGAGGCAGGATTTGAATGTAGGTCTTTGTAATAGTAAATAAGGTGGGTCTTTTTGCTGTTGACCTTTAATGATTCTGGTCTTTGTTTGAACGGGGCAGATAAAGTGGGATGTTTTTGTATTTCTCAGCACTGAGACAATTGGGAGTCATTGATTTGTATCTGATGTGATATTGGGCATGGGGAACTTTTCTGCTGGGCCCTCAGGGCCCTGAACAGGATATATAAGTGCAGAGGTTAGGGTTCTCTCTCTGAGCTCTTAGCCACAGCAAGAGTGGCACATGACTCTGGGACAGCTCTTGTAATGAGGTCCCTGGCTGAAGACTCAGATGTTGATAACTATGAATCGTATTTGGTCTGTAATTCAGGGTGCTGGCTTTTCCCCCTGAACTAGGTGGATGTTATTTGTATGCTGGATTAAAGCAAGATTGTTAACCCCTTAACATCGCTTTTCTTAGTGAAGCAGATGAAAAGGACCTGGGCTTGCAGTGAGCTGGTTGTTGTTGGCTTTACAACCTCACAGCAGCTGCTAGCCGGATTGTTGAAACAATCTTCCTGAGTTTAGGTCCAGTGCTCTATCTACTTTACCACCTCTTAATTTCCTCTATACTCTACCAAGAGAGCCATGACCATGAAAATTAGTTGAAAGACTAAAGATACTTAGTCTGAAAAATGGAAGCCTTTGTTTTTTGGTGGGGCCAGAGAGTGGTGGAATATTCATTTTAGTCATCTTTAAATATTTAGAGAACTATTTGGAAGAGGGATTACATGTGCTCTGCTTGGCCCCAGAGGAAGGGACTAGGAGTAACAAGTCAAAGGCACACAGAGACAATTTTAGATCAATGTAAGGAAAAAATATAGCTATCCAAAAGGAGAATAAACTGCCTCAGGAAGTAGTGAGTCCATTATCATTGGAGGATTTTAGGGGAGGTTGAATACCTTTTTGTCAGGGGATGAATAAGAAATTCCTATTTGGAGACAGTTTGCACAAAATGACCTCTATAGTGACTCTCAAATCTGATTCCCTAATGTTCTGAGAAATCTGGGAGTTGTTTCTTCCTTATTATTTAAAGGATACTCAATATTTACAAAATTGTAAACTCTATAAGGTAAAGGACTAGTTCTTATTAATTCTCTTTATCTTCCCCAGAGATTAACATACTTTAGGTACTGTGCTTACTTAACAAACCTTTTTCAATGAATGGATAGGTGGATAAATGAATCATAATTTTTACTATTTCGGTGACCTACTAGAAATTAACATTGATATCTGAATATGAATAAAATATCCTGTACCAGTTGGTTGTCACTTGAGGTTAAGACTTCATGATAATGATTTATAAAGATTCTCAGTTTTGTGATGTTAGTTTGGGGTCAGTCACATATATTTTCTTTCAGTCATTTACTACTACAATATCCAACTACACATTAACTACCTTAAAACTAGAATCTATCAGCAAGCATTTATTAAACACTTATTACATGCCAAGTATCATGATAGGCACTGGGGATACTAAACAAAAGTGAGACAGTCTCTGACCTGAAGGAGCTTACATTTTACTATTCACAGAATCACTTGGTATTAGAGCTGGTAAGGAAACTTTAAGATCTAATTCAGGGGCAGCTAGGTGGCAAAGTGAGTAGAGCACATGCCCTGGAGTCAGGAGGACCTGAGTTCAAATCCTACCTCAGACGCTTGATACACTTACTAGGTGTATGACCTTGGGCAAGCCACTTAACCCCAATTGCTGTGCCTACCCCCCTGCAAAAAAAAAAAGACCTAATTCAATCCCTTCACAGTATGGTCAAGTAGACTAAGAACAAGAGAGGTGAAATGTCTTGCTTACAGTCACCAAGTCAGGTAGTGGAAGGCATAACACTGGAACTGGAGTCTTCTGATTCCTATGCTAGTGTCCGTTCCAAATGTTGTCAAATTTTCCCATGCAATTAAATTTCCTATACTATTAAAAAAAATGACAAGAGAAGCTGATTCTTATCTGATTGAAGCAATTCCACTACCTCTCAATTCTATAACAATAATCTCATAAAAATCGCTTCAGGGAAAAAGAATGGTAACATTCTGCCTTTTTTTCTCTAATGGAAAAGAACCTATCAGACAGCGCCTCCTTTATGTCCTTTGTAGATGGGTTATACCTTGAATCCCTTTAAAAATGCCCACGAAATCTGGAATACTGCAAACATACTAAATACTAAAGATGCTTCTGTGGCTGCTGCTAATCTGATGTTCCTTATACTTTCTAGGATAGAAATAGATGTGATTTGGACTTGTTTTCACAACTTTCTTGGATAACATTTTAATGATTTTGCAAATAGCTTTTTATCACGTGTGTCACTCTAAGGCTAAGTATTCTGTCTCTTAGTTGTTATGATCAATATGTTCCTATGTTACGATTATTATCTGTCATGGTGCTAATTTTCAGATAATGTTTGTAGTTACAGATTTGCACTCACAGCTGTGAAGGCTAATTTATTGCGCGTGTATCATTGCTGAAGGTCATGTAACTCCAGAATCCTATTAAAACATTTGATTATATCCTGCATACTTCTGCCAGAGAGAGACTGTCTTCTGGCTCCTCAGGCCTTTGTGGAATTCACCACTTTTTCATCCAGAAAAAATTGAGAAAAGTAGGTGCTTATTTCTTGTTGCTGCCAATAAAGTATCTGATTTCTCATATGCCCTGTATGCTTGTATTTAGCTTTTCCAAGTGTGGTAGGAGCAGCAAGGAAGCAAAGAAGATGTTTCCATAAAAATTCCATAAAATTATGATCATGATGATGCTATAAAAATAAAGTTCTGTACCTCATTGTGCAGATTTCCACCATCTATGTAATATCTGGATGGATTTATGATATACACAGTTACTTGAAAGCAAAGGGGAGAGGGCTTGCCTACCCACACAAATATGGTGAGTGGATAGGATAAAAAGCACAGTTGGGATTCTGGGGAGAAATTAGATATAGAAGATGATGCAGCTGGTAAAGACTTCATGATTTTAAAAAAATGTGAGATCTAATAAATAGCCAAGTTTATCCATTATAGGACTGGGAGGATGTTGGTACCTGAGACTGCCGTAATATATCTAGCTTGATAGTTTGATTAGTATAATCTTCAAGTCATTCTTAATACTGGTTAGCAAAATGGGATCACCAAACCCAGGGATCTATGGCAGCACCAGTCTATCAGCACTGGAATGGCTCTTGCTGAATACATTCACTGAATTGGATATATGTGGTAGATGGATGGCAGTGAATAACATGATAAAGTACTGTTTGCTTAGCTGAAATGAGCAGAAACAGAAATACTCCTCTAGGACCCGACGAATCTCAATCTCAAATGATAGAGCAGATTTCCCAGCTGCCAGAGAACAATGTTGGCAGTCCAATTTAGCATGCAGTATGCAGAAACTGTGTGGTACTATTTGAGCAAAAGTTTGAGCCAAGTGAAAGATGGGGTTCTTGACAAGAAAAGTTCTAAATTGTAAAACAGATCTTTATGTGTTCAGGTATTGCTGGTCATTTAGATGTCTAGACATGTTCAAATATGTGAAAAGCAGCAACATTAGCAATGTCCTTTTTAAGCACTAAGGACAGTAGGATATACTGGCACTTGGGGATATTAACTCAGTGTGTAAACAATATTAGAGAGGAGGAGGAAGATGCTGTAGATCATTCTTGTGATGACTAAGACCTAAATGAGATGCGCGGCAGCAAGAGATGTTCTAGAAACTAGGTAATGATCTAGGCTTACAATTTTAAAAATATTTATTGACTGAATAACTGATTTAGCACCATATATTTGAGCCTTAAAGGACTTAGGGGCCATCAAGTCTAACCTCATTTTGCAGATGAGCAAACTGATGTCTAGAGATGGTGGTTTTCCCAGGGTCACATTGGTAGTGTGTATTGAATTTGGGTCTTCCTGACTCCTCATTCAGTATGCTATAGGAATGTCAAATTTGACTCCATGTTTAGGAGCCAGAGCTGGATAAAAAGGTGAGAACACTGATAACGATGAAACTGAAAGTGCAAGGAAGATGTTGAGGTTCAGTCTTCACCGTTTCAAATTTCATGTTAGTGATGCATAAAGGGTGCAACACGAGAGGACAAATGAAAACAGATAACTTTGTCCAATGACCCTCAGATTATAAAGCCTGAGCAAGGCATTAAAAAGGCAAATATTTGCCACTGTCATAGAAGCCACTTTGTGTAAAGTCTAAATAGAAGAGGAATGACATGTTTTTAATTAGGTCTTCTAAGAATTTTGTTTGAAAATAACTGCTCATATCACCAACTCCCAGAATATTAAAGGATCTCCTCAATGACATTCACAGGATCTCAAAAAGATTGGCC
>CM053627.1:172968787-172997453 GCA_028646595.1 Phalanger gymnotis
TAACATCTTGAGAAGTTGATTGACTTGTTGAAGAAAACAGAGTTGTTTAGAGGCAGAGCTGGAAATTGAACCCAGATACTTTGACTCAAAATCTAACATTATTTCCATTATACTAGATAATATTAAGGAAAACCCATCACACATTATGCCATCCAGCCAAACGGGCTTCCTCTCTGTTCTTGACTCGTGATTCACCATTTCCCATCTTTCTGCCTTTCACAGGCATTCTGCCTGGAATACACTCCCTCCTTACCTCCACCTTATAAAATCCCTCTTCTCCCTTTAAGTTGCAGTTCAGACACTATCTTCTACATGATGCCTTTCCTAGTCCCCCCAACTAGTACTGTTTACCTAAACTATCTAGTATTGAGAGACAGCTAGGTGGTACAATGGACCTGGAGTCAGAAAGACCTGATTTCAAATCCAGCATCAAATTTTTAACAGCTGTGTGATCCTGGACAAATCACTTAAGTTCTATTTTTCCTCAGTTTCTTTAATTATAAAATGAAGATAATAATAGCACTTATTTCTCAGGGTTATTGTGAGGATCAAATGAGATAAAATTTGTGAAGCATTTAACACAGTACCTGGCACATATTAGATACTTAGTAAATACTTGTTGATTCATTGTTCAACACAGTAACTAATCTTGGCTTCAGACTACTGGCAGTAAAACATTCCTCTTGCCTCTTCATTTAGAGGTAACCTGCTATAGTTACTCATGGCCAGTGTGTTCATTTATTTTCTGTAACAGTAATACTCTATTGCAAGAAAAAGTTCTATTGGGGAGGACAGAGTGAGGGGTAGTCAAGGAAGGCAATTTTTAAAAAGAAAGATAGTCTAGAAAATTTTAAAAATTCACAGCACTTTCAATGACCCCACTCTACTTCCCGACACAAATAATTCACTTTTTAAACCTCAGTATTCTCTCAGTGGTGCTAAGTGAATGAAAATCATGGAACATCACGAACTCTAAAGAATCAAAACTGGAGGTGAATCAAAAAGCACGGCAGGCATAAGTAGGCTGCAGTATATTACCAATGATAACTTGCTCACAAGAAATTATATATGAGATATAAATTAGGAGATGTATGGTTGGAAAAAAAGATAGGCTAGTAATGTAACGAGTAATAATAAATTGACAACCTAAATGTTGAATGGTACCTACAAAACGTTAAAAGACCTAGAAGAAAACTTCTAGCATATTTGGAAAAAAACAGCATCTTTGAAGAATTTACCAATAAATCTGAATGTGTTAGCACACAGAACAAGAAAGTATGAATGAGTTGAGGTCTGTGCTCTTCGTACGAGTGCTTTACAACAATGACTTATGGAAAACTACTTTGGGAGTCATGTACGTTAAAATATATGAACAGATGAGCTACCTGAAAGAGTGCTTCTAGAGAATACACGACTAAGGAGTGAATTCTAAAACTATGTTACAACTAAAATTAATATGTTAAAAATAATTTTGGGTATGGCAAAATTTTGGGGTAGGTTAGAGTTTTTTTTTTTAAATCCTAGTTAAAAAGGCATGTGACTTCTCATCATGCCCCTCCCCCCTTTTTAACATTTTATTATTTCTACATATACTATTCCTTATTCAACTTAAAGATTCTACAAATATTTGAGGAACCTCTCAAATATTTGACCTATAAAACTCAGTGCAGATTAACATCCTAATATATGCCTAATTTTAGCTGTATTGATGAATGCTTTATTTATGCTTATATTTTTTAATTTGGAAGCACACGATCTCACCTAATCCATTCCCCCTTCTTCCCCTATAGATACAGGATTATTAATAAGAGAAATTTACAGCAGTAATTTTTATTTTTATTGTAACTAATAAAGTATGTCTCTGTTTTCGGGTGTTTCAGTGTTAGGCTGTAGATGCATGTCGTAGGATATTGGTGTTTTGTGTCTGCTAGCAGATCTAAATCCCCTATTGTTTTCTATTCTAGCCCCTGGTAAATGTGACCATGTCTAAAAGGGCAATCTGTCTCTGCTTCATCTTAAAGAGGAGGGGGAGTTGAAATTTTTGAAAGGCTAGAAGTGAGCAAGTAAGTGGATGGCAGGATAGATAGTTGAAGTTATAAGGACCAAGAGTAGCAGCTTCAAAGCCAACCTAAGGAGAAGTACAAGGGATAGAGTGAAGTGGCAGATGCTGAATTGGACTGCCAATTCAGAAACTCTGAGAGTAGTTTTTTAATAAATTTGCTGCATCAATAGGTAAAAAAAGGTGACAGCCCAGCAATAGAAGGGAAGATTTAGACCTTCACTTAAAGCCTCATATGTACTTATGCAGTACTCATTGAATGCCTATTTCAGCCCACAAGCAAAGAGACAACATCTAGATTTGTAATTCATGTGAATTCCATATTAAGTAAATGACAAAGATAGGTGCATTAAGTCCTGAAGAAAAGAACTCTGGCAGGTTGAGATGAGCATGCAGTAGCTGGATACATCAAAGCCTAATAAGAACAAAGTTGTATATTTGAAATCTTCTAAATAATCCACAAAGTTTGAAAGAATTTTTCGATTTGGTGTGCATAAAGGAATGGAATCTCCAGAATGCTCAGCTTTTCTACTGGAAAGCCTCATCTATAGGTAGCTGAAAAACATCTTCCAAGAGATGAACTAGAAAAACAAAGTCAGGCAGCCACGCTAGAGATGGAGTACCCAAAGCCTAGCTTACATGAAACTTCTGAAGGAAGGACAAAAAGCATTCCACCTGGAAAGAGATAATGGAATAAGGAAATAGAGAAAATAACAATCTGAGACATGAAGATCATCAAGTGACAACCAGAGAGGTAGTGCAGTTTTATTTAAAACTACAGAAAAGATGTTCATAAACATGGTAGACAGACTTATGAGAAGAAAATTTGCCACTAACCCTCTTCTCCCCTGCCCCCACTCTCCATATTCAATCAGCTTCAGCTATAATGCTACAGAAAGTAAGGAGAGAACAACAATGAGACTTTGCTACCAGGACTGAGAGTAAACTCAGGAGCCACGTGCCCACCATATTGTGATACAGAATCCAGTGAATTCTACACACTTATACTCTGCTTTCCCAACATCTTCTCTTTCTCTAAGGGGAGATGAATCTTCTATACTCTTCCTTTTTTCCCTAGTCTACTTTCTGTTTTGTCACTTTCTTTAAAATGAATTCACTCACACTGTATCAGAATTAATACTCTACTGATCTGTGTTTTACTGGAAGGAAATGGATAGCGTTGCACTGAGGAAGAGATTTCCCAGCACGGGGGCTCAAAGTTAAACTGAAAGAGATTTGTTGATTCATATTTTATAACTTCCTAAAGTAAAGAAAGTCCAAGTGAAAGTGGGCCAAAAAAAAAGCCTAAGCACACTTGAATATGTGCTTAGCAATCTCTGTAGAGTAAGAGTTGGAGTTAACTCTTTTGAGGCCTGTAGCTTCGTGTACCTTCAATTTCTTTGTTATTCCATACAAGTTTGAAAAAAATCTCTCCTACTACAGAGGCAGAGCCGAGAGTGATGACTAGATAAAAAGTCATGCCTTAAAGCATTAGTTGCAAATATGAGGCTCCAGCCACATGAGGATGGGGTCAGCTAAATGGAAGTTAATCCCTTTATTTTCTAACCTATGCACTATTAAAAGCATGTATGCTCATTAATGAAAGTGTTAGGCAAAAATTAAGGAATTTGATAAATTATATTTAATTTGCTTAATGCAGTTTATAATCAATTTACAAACACACTCTTATTAATAGGCATAGCTGACATGTATATAGTGCATGCTATATACACAGTGCCAGACATTATGCTAAGTGCTTTATAATTATTATTTCATTTGATCCTCATACAACCCTGTAGGGAGGTGCTATTAGTATCCCCATCATACAGATATGGAAACCGAGGCCAACAGAGCTTAAGTGAATTGCTCAGTCACACATCTAGTGTCTGAGGACAGATTTGAACTGAAGTCTGACTTCAAATCTAGTGCTCTATCCACTGTACCAGAATGCTGCCTTATTAGGTGCATACTATGTACTCAGAATCATGAAAGAAAAAAGCAAGTATAAGATATAGCTGTTTCCCTCAAATAACTTAAAGTCATTCAACGGGGAGAGAGAAACATATGAAATAACTAGTGGACAATTAAATGGTACTTAATATATGTGATTGTGATGATGATCATGATATGAATTTATAGGGGACTGGTTAGCGCATGCTAGAATCATCAAGGAAAGATGTATAAAAGAATTTGGATTCCAGCTAGATTTTGAAAGATGGTTATGGCATAGAAGGTTCAGACAAGGGAAAGATGATGAACAAAGGCACAGGGGAATGAATGTCTACACCATGCATGGAACAACGTAGAAGCAAGATTGACCAAATCAGACAATTAATGCTGAGGAGTGATGAGAGCTGAGTTGGATAAAGAAGTTCAGAAATCCTTGAAAAATAGATGGCAGAGTATGGACTCCATGAGGCAGGTAAAAAAGTGCCATTATAGGGTTTTTTTTGAGCAGAAGAGTCTGGAAAACTACAAAACTACATATGCAATGCTTGCCTGTCAACCTTTTCTCCTATACCAATGAAATGAGGAAAATGATTTTAGGAAGATGAATCTGGCAGCACTTTGTGGAATGTCCTGGACAAAAAAGAATATGGAACAAAAAGAGAAGCTTTTTTGAGGCTAATACAGGAATCCAGGTGATAGTAATTATGATAGTAACTTAGTTCTCCCAAAACTCCCCCAAAAGTCTCTAAAAGGTTCAAAGAGCTGGTAGCCCAATCATTTCCCACCAGCTGTACTCCTGGTTTCAGCTCCACCACCATCATGCCCTCAGGAAAAGCTTATCACCTTTCCTTGGCAAGTTTCTTCTATCATTATTTTTAAATGTAAGATCATTTTATTCTAGATATAGCATCCATTTCCTCCCACCCTCAAATTTGGCTTCTATAGAAACAGAATTTTCCAGTAATATATAATACTTTTAAAGTTTATACATATAAATAAAACATATATAATGGAAATATGCATGTAATGTATGTTTAAATGTACACATGCATATACATTTGTTAGAAAGGGTTGTGGAAAGATAGATGATTATAAGATAATGCATTATAATACAGGTAGAAATACCTGTATTATTCAATTATTTTTCCTGCTTATAAACCATTCACAAATGTATGTTACTGCTTAAAATTATATCTCTCTGAAAAGAATATATATGTATGTGTGCACATTTGTATACATGCACGTCTCCTATGTGGATTTATTGTACTTCTGTGAACACATACATGTATGAAACCTCTTTGAAAGAAATATTTTCCTGTATACATTACACATTCCTTTAAAAATTCAAATATAACAGAGAGGATTCTGGGAAGATGGCAGGGTAGTCAGAAAATTCCAAGCTCTCAAGATTCCTCCACGAAAGAGTTAAAATAGCACCTTAGGGCAAACAAGTGTAGGTGGAGATAAATAAGAATAGTGGTACAACCACAGCCTTTGAGGGACAATAGAAGATCAGAAGAAAAATCCCAGGATGAGGTTTGGTTCCTGTGAAGAGCAGACACCTCCAAGCTAGGTTCCATTTAACAAGTGGCAAGCAGCTTAAACAAGTGGCAAACCCTGAGGATGGTTGGTTTGAGAGGCTGCCTCAGCCCCAGCCACAGGAACTTTTGCCCCGATAGTGAGGGGAGTTGGGTGTTTGAGGCCAGGAAGATTGAGGGAACCTCTGCTGATAAGGAACACCAGACTCATCTGTTCAGCAAAGAACAGCAGGGCAAGAAAGAATCAGCACACACCCTGTGAGTGAAGAAGCAGGGGGGCAGAAAACCCCTGGCCGCAGGCATTCACAGGAGGTTGGAGGTTTAGCTTTGGTTCCAGGCTAGAGGAAAGAACGGAAGATCTGAAAGAAAAAAGAAAGAAAAAGAAAGGAAAAGAGGCATCATCCTCCATAACCCAGAGCTACAGGTGATTACAAAAATTAAGCTATTACCACAAAAAATGCACAGGCAAAGGAGAAAGAATCCAACCATAGAAAGCTGTTATGGGAATAGAGATGATTGGGGTTCATCTTCAGAGGAGGATACTGAAGTAAAGAAACCCCTAAAGAGTGATGTCAAATGGTTACTTGCCCAAAAAGAATTCAAAGAAGATCTTTAAAAAAGACTTTAAAAATCAAATGACAGAGATGGAGGAAAAAAAATTTAAAAAAAAGAAGAATCCAAGAAAAACAAGAAGGGTATGGAAGGAAATGCAGCCAATTAGAAAAGGAGATCCAGAATCTTAAGGAAGAAAATGACACCTTGAAAATTAGAATTGGGCAAAGTGAAGCCAGTGAAATTATAAGAGATCAAGAAATAATTAAACAAAATTTGAATAATGAAATAAATAAAAGAGAAAGTGGAACATCTTATAAGAAAAACAACAGATTGGAGAATAGATCAAGGAGAGAAAATATAAAAATAATCAGACTAACTGAAAGTTATGATCAAAAAAGAATCTTGAAACAATTGTACAAGAAATAATTAAAGAAAATTGTCCTGAAGTATTAGAACAAGGGGGGAAAGTAGAAATAGAAAAAATCCATCAATCACCACTTAAAAGAGATCCTATGAGGAAAACTCATAGGGATATCATAGTCAAATTCCCAAACCTCCCACTCAAGGATAAAATATTAAAAGCATCAAGATTAAAACAATTTAAATATCATGCCACAATTAGAGTTGCACAAGACCTAGCAGCAGAGACATTAAAGGATCACAGCACTTGGAACACAATATATCAAAGAGCAAAAGAACTGGAGCTCCAGGCAAAGAATGTCACACTCTGCAAAGTTAAGTATTATGCTGAATGAAAAAAATGGACATTTGATAAACTCTCAGACTTTCAAGACTTTGTTTTTAAAAATCTGAACTGAATAGAAGGTTTGACATACAACAGCCAGGAGAAATATAAGGTACATACCAAAGACCGATTATAAGGGATTCATAAGGACAGACTGTTTGCTTTTTATATATGTAAAACTTATGTCTAAGATTCCTATTAATAACTGGCTAGCTCACAAGAAAGACTGGGGTAAACCTGAGTATGATATGAATTTTAAAAGTAAAACCATTTAGGAACAGCTAAAAAGGGTAATAATTTTATACAAATGAAGTACAAGTGGAAGAATTGATACAGAGAAATTAGATGGGGTAGGTGGGCTGGTAGTTCTGGTAACCTACTTTCATTGGGAATGGGTTTAAGAGGGAATAATACATAAATATATTTAGAAGTGTATAGAAGTCTTCTAAATTCAGAAGAAATAAAATGGTAGGGGCATAGGGAGAGGGGAGAGGAAAGAGAAGGATCTTTAGAGGGGAGGGTGAGGAAATAGGTGAAAGGGGTGAGGAATAAAAAGGTGTTTAGGTGTTATGGGAATGGGTGAAAGGGAAGGATCCTTGGAGGGAGGGAGGTAAGAGGAGGGCAAGGTAGTGGGTAGAGGTGAAGTAGAGGAGGCAGGAGAGATAGGAAACAACAGATATGCACAAACATAAAAACAAAGATCAGGAGCAGAATATGTTTGGGAAGGTATATGTCTATATGTATGTATATATGTATATATTTATAGCTATAGAGAAAAATATCTAAACTTTATTGTAGCCTTCTGGGTGGTGGGAGGGGAGGGGAAAACAAAGTAAAAAAGTACACAACAGACAATAAAAGAAAGCTTACAAAGAAGAAAAAAGATGGACAATTTTCAACACAACATGTTTTATCATGCAGGCCTTCTAGAAATAAAAATTTATTGTTACATATTTTGAATCCTCTCATGTTCTGCTATGCACATGACATGCTTTTTTTTCTTTCTTTGTATTTAAGTTTTAATATTTAAATTTATGATATGTTTTTGTTTCTTTTCTCTATTTTGTATTTGTGCTCTGGCCCTTGGGTCTAAAATAAATTTTTAAAAAAAGAAAATCTGCAAATAAAAATACAAAGCAAAACCAAAAAATAAAATTAAATAAAAATTCAAGTATGTATTTCAACGTTGTTGAGTCATTTCAGTCATGTCTGACTCTCCATGACCCCATTTCAGGTTTTCTTGGCAAAGATACAGGAGTGGTTTCCATTTTCTTCTTAAGCTCATTTCACAGAGGAGGAACTGAGATGAACAGGGTTAAGTGACTTGTCCAGGGTCACAAAACTAGTAAATGTCTAATCCTGGATTTGAACTCAAGTCCTCCTGACTCTAGGGCTGGCACTTTATCTGCTATGCCACCTAGCTGCTTAAAATATATACACACATATGTATATATTTATATTTTTTTTCAAAGAGTCCTCACTATGGAAAATCTATATTTGCGGGTAGTCAATTTGCAGAACAAAATTGAAACAACATGAGTACTTTGGCCTATATTATAAAATATTATCTGAAGGTAGCATTCATCCTACTTATCTGCCTCCAACTTTACTCTTCTCACACTATTTATAGTTTTCTAACTTTTTCCCTAATTTTTTCCCTAAGACTTTCCCCTTTTACTTTTTCTTCTGATGCACACCATAATCTTTCACTTTGAAGCCATAGAGAATGAAAGAAATAAAGCAATAATGGAAAAATATTTCTTTTGAAACCTATGTGCATCTTTGAATATACACTGTTTCTTTAAATTGAAGTTACTTAAAAATCTTTACTTTTTAAAGAAATTTTAGTTTATTTAGCTGAGCACGGTTAGCAATGTGGTATACAGGGAAGAAAATAAAACAAAACAAAACATAGGCCTCTGAATCAGAAGATCTGAATTCCAGTCCCAGCTCCAATATTTGCTAGTTGATTAACTAGTCTTTTAATTTATAAAGGCTTAAATTTCTTCTAAAATGAGGATATTTTGTATCACCTTCCTCATGGGGTTGTTATAAAGAAAACAATTTGTAAACTTCAAAGGACTATAAAAGATGAAGTATTATTACATTTAATGCTTATGTCATATACTATGCTAAAATTTGTTGGTCACTATAAATTATTAAAAGGAAACTTGATTTTTTGGTATTTCTAAAAAAATCTATTATACAGAAATAATCAAATCATTTCAGGTAATGATATAAGACCTCCTATTTAGAGATATTTAAAAATAAAAAGTAGACTTGCTCCTTCAGATGTTTTGCAAATATTAGTTATTACTATTGTTATGAGAACCATCATTTATGTTTTCTATTCCTGTGTTGTTTCTAAATTCTATTTTTGCAGTAAGGGTGGCTAACTTTTCCTGGTATTCCAATAGTTTCCTATTTGTAGATATCTCAGATATTTTTAGCTTGTATTATAACCCTGACTTTCATCTCTTTAAATTGTGTGTGACTTCAAGAAATGATAGTGGGAACATCCTTTTAGAGACCACTCCATAAATTTCCTGGTTTTCCCCATTACTTTATAATTAGACATTTGCTTTTATGCAAAAGTTTAGAAGCTGCTCCTGTTTTGAACAAAATTATTATAGTTGCTGTTTTCAGAGTCACCTCATGAATAAAAATTTCACACATGTTACACTCCAAAGTTCCCCAAACTCTGTCACTTAATCTTTTGTCTCAAGTGTTACTGGATTTTTTGTTTTTAAGATGCCTGCTTTTTAATCCATACTGGCTTCCCTTTGGCAATTTGGTCTGTCAGAGAAGGCTTAATTGCATTGAATATCCTTATGACACAGAGATTGATGTTACAAAATTAGTCTTAATATTCCTTCTCCTACATCTGTGTTGTCTGCTTGCCAAACTAATGTCAAGGCTTAGGAATTTAGAAATTTCCTTTAAGTTAACACTGCCATAATAGATTAGTTTTGAGAAATAAACTAATCACCTTAAGTTTACTATTTTCTCCCTTTCATCTCAGCATCTTTAAATCAAACAATGTTGTAGATATAACAGCTTATTAAAATAGATACTATATAAACCAATGGATGTTTAATGCAAAGATGTACCACTTAGTTGAAATATAGACATACACTCATCAGAAAGTCAATAATGTCAAAGGCTGTCTTATTAAATAAAGAAATGTCATATACCTCTGCTTCAGAAAACTGACTCTGGTATTGACTATTTAGGTACTACTTAAACCCTTGAAGTAGATTTCTTTGAAATTAAGATAATATTATAGGGTATCATTGAAATCTCCTCCCTTGAAATTGTATCCCCTTTCCCCCCTCCTTCCCAAGCAGTTCTATGGTTCCTTTTACAATCATGACTTATCTTAAACTAAAGAGTAGAATTTTCCTTTCCTTTGCTTTAGGACATTTCCGAATTTAATTTTGAAGCCTAGAGCTTCAATTAAGTTAAGACAGCAAATATGAGGCCTTCCTTTTTTTATGGGTATCTTAATATCAGAGTTCAATTGAAACCCTGGAGATACAGTTGTACTATTGAAAAAGACCATTCTTTGGGTCTAGTCTGACAAAAATTAGGAAATTATTAGAAAGCTACATGTTGGTAGTAGCATGGTGGAGCATGCCTATAATGCCTGCTACTGGACAAGGCTGAGGCTGGCAAATCTCATGTTCAGGCATTCTGAGCTGCAGTAGGGCTAAAGTCAGCTGAGTGTCCCTAACAAGTCTGGGTCTAATATGTTGAACCCCTGGGAGCTAGGGGGACACTATGCTATCTAAATAAGGGTAGAGCAGTTTAAAGATTCTGTTGAAAGTAACCCCAGGATTGTGTCTGCGAATGACAACTATATTTTCATCGCAGGTAAAATAGAGAGACCTAGTTACAAAAAAAAAATTCCAACAACCCACATACACACAAAAAAAATGCAGGGAGAGAACAAGAGAAAGAAAGGCAAGAAGAAAGAAGGAGGGAGATGAAAGAAGGAAGGATAGCAATATGTGAGGTGATAAGTTCACAATTGTAAGATGTTTAAATGAATTTAAAATATGTTCTTTGTTTTTGTCATTTTTGTTGTTTAGTTGTTTTGGGAGTATCCAACTTTTTGTGACCCATTTAGGTTTTTCTTGACAAAGAGATTGGAGTGGTTTGCCATTTCCTTTTCCAATTAATTTTACAAATGAAGAACTGAGACAAACAAGACTAAGTCACTTTCCCAGGGTCACACAGCTACTAAGTGTCTGAGGCCAGATTTGAACTAAGGAAGATGAGTCTTGCTGACTTCAGGCTGGGCACTCTATCTATTGTGCCACTTAGCTGCCCTTGAAATGCGTACACACATAATTAAATCCATAGACCATAAAAAGTAAATACAGAGTGATTTGTAGAAATAGATAACATTAGCCACCAAGGGAGGTAGAGATGGTGTCAGAGAACTTTCATATTTATGCAGAATGTGGCTTCTGAGAAGAGCACTGAAGTATGCCAGTTACTCTGAAAGGCAAATATAAGAAGACATTGCATTTTGAGAATAAAGTACCATTTGTGAAAGGCATAGAAGCACATGATGGACTTTTGAATTTGGGAACAGCTTATAAGAAAGTTTGGATGGAATGCAGAATGTACAAAAGGTAGTAATAACAAGCACTCTGGAAATTAGGTAGAAATTAGGCAGATTATTTATATCTTTAAATACCAGGTTTTAAATGAATATTTTGTACGCTACCCTAAGGGCAATATGGAGCCACAGAATATTCTTGAGTAGAGGAGTCTCACGATCAGCTCAGTATTTTAGGAATAACAATTTTGAAGCCATTTGGAGGATAGGTTAGAGAGAGAGGAGATAAGATAAGCAGGGATACTAACTAGGGCTATCACAAAAGTCCAGGTGAGAGGTCATAAGGAGCTGTACAAGTGTAATAGTTGAGTGAGTGGAGAGAAGAGGAATGCATATGTGAAATGTGGATTGGGAAAAAATTGACAAGACTTGGCAATTTCTAAGATATAGCAGATAAAGGACAGGGAAGAACCAAGAATGATTTCAAGGTTATGAGTAGAGGATGATAGAACTCTCAAAAGGAATAGAGAAATTTGGAGGAAAGGGTGAGTTTTTGGTGAACTATACTTAGTTCTGTTTTGCATAAGTTGAATTTGAAGTGCTTACCAGATATCCAGATAGAGATTAGAAAATTAGAGATAAGGGGTTGGTGCTCAGGACTCCGTTTGCAGTTGAAGATACAGATTTGAAAGCCCTCTGCATTTAAATTAAAATTGAATAGAAAATAGTAGATGAGCTCACTAAGGAAGAGAACCTTGGTTGGGTGCTAGGAAGTGCAAAGAAGGGAAGAAATCACTAAGGAAACAGGAGATGGATCAGAAGGTATTGGAAATATCATTCAGATGGGTATTATGAGTACCCAGAGACAGAAGTATTATGGAAACCAAAGGAGGAGTGTTCAAGTGATCAAGGGAGGGGCATGTCAACAGTATCAAACACTACAGAAAGGCAAAAAATGAGGATTAAACAAGAGCCGGTGGATTAATTTAGCAGTCAAGAGATCATTTTGCATCCTACGAAGCAGGAGTCAATAAAAAGTGGGGGCTCAGAAGTAAAATTGCAAAACACTGAAGTGAGGAGGTAGAAACAACACAGGTAGATAACTATTCCAGGAGTTAAGTAGAGAGAAGGAAAAAATATAGCTCAGTAGCCTGAGGTAATGTCAGGGGTCAAGTGAAGATTTGTTAAAGATGAGGGGAGATTAGAGCATGGTCTAAGCAGTGGAGAAAGATCCAGGATTTAGGGAAACAACAAAGATGAAAAAATAGAGGAATGATTGATGGGGCAGGTTCCAGGCAAAGGTAGCAGGGGAAGAGAATGAGAGCCTGGGGAGAGAGCAGTTAACCTTGATAAATAGAAGTGCCGTCTCTTCCTCAGAGACTAGAGCAAAGGAGAGGACTATCCTTTACTCTGCACATCCATCCAATTTTGAACTCTTCCTATATTTCCTTTTTTGTGTGACATTTACCCTTTCCTCAGCATCACTTTACTCACCATCTTAGTTCAGGTCTTGGCCCTCTCTTATTGTACTTCTTGAAGTATTCTCCTCAAGGGATTTCCTATTTTAAGTAACACTTGTCCTTTAGCCTTATCTCAATTCCTTACAGAAAAAAAAATCATCTTTCCTAATTGCTGTAATATACCTTCACTCATTATTTTTAGTTCATTCAATAAATATACCAATCATTCACATATATATTGCTGCTGTTATTTATTAAGTACTTAATATGAGTCAGCCTCTGTGCTAGGTGGTAAGAATAATATAAAGGATGATATAAGAAGTGGTAAGATGGTAAGTAAGAATAGTAAAACATTTTATACAATCCCTGTCCTTATACAGCTTACATTCTACTGTGGTGGGAATGAGGAAAATAGAGGAGGAGAGATACAATATGTTCACAGATAAGTAAATACTGGAGATATAGAAAAAATATGATATCTGTAAAATAGGTGGGTAGTGAGGAAACGACTGGGGTAATCAGGAATGGCCTTTTGAAGGTAGTAGTACTTGAGCTGCTTCAGAGAGCTTCCAGGAGTTGGAAGTGAGAAGGGGGAGAATCCAAAGCAGGGGCAACACCTTTGTAAATTCATGGAAGTGGGAGATAGTGGATTGAGTATAGCAAATAGCAACCGGGTGAGTGGCCAGAGCAGGAACACAGTGTGTGAGAAGGCAAGTGATCAGCCTGGGCAGAGAGAGTGGTGACATTTTGTAAAAGGCTTTCAACATCAAACAAAGACCTTCTAAAATCCTAGAGGCAATAGGGTAACATAGAATCTTTTTGATCAGAGAGGTTTTATAGTAAGATCTGTGCTTTTCTGATATCTATGCGCAAGAGGGATCAGGAAAAAAGGAGAGTGAATACAAGGCAACCACTTAGGACTTCACAATTGTAAAAGTGAGATGCAATTAGGTCCTCAATCAGAATTGTTGTGATGTAAATGGAGAGATGGAGACATATAAGAGACTTTAAGGAGGTAGAATTTTTCTAGACTTGGCAACTGATTGACTACATGGTGGGGAGTGGTGTGAGTGAGAGTGAAGAGTCAAGGATGACTTAGCTGGGAATCTGGATGTCTGGGAGAATGGTGGTAATCAGTCTTCACTGGATACAGAGCATTACATTAAGTATTTCAGAAGACACAAAAGGAGAAAAAAAAAGTTTGTCTCTGACCTCAGGGAAATTAAAATGATGTACAGATAAATGTATAAGAATCAGTTAAAGAATAAATGAATATTAAAGATAATACTATAGGCATGGTGAAGTGGAAAGAATGATGGTCATGGTGATTGCACATGGATAAACTCTGTCCCTTATTACCTGCATGACCTTGAGCAACTTTCTTTCTGGGCCTCTGTTTCCTTATTTGTAAAAATGAATGCCACATTAAAAGTAAGCCTACAGATGTCCAAAGTCACAACGAATAAGGGAGATAAATTCATACTGCACCCTTAGATGATAACAAAAGAAGAATGCAACACAGAAGATGCATTTAAGTACATTTGTAAAATGATATATAGAAATATGAGCAAAGTTTTACCAAGTATATCCTCAGGAAACCATGAATTAAAACAAAGTAATTATTGTGCTTAGTAGTGCATATATTACAAGTAAATAATGTTTATGAAAAATGAAAGTTTGCCTTACTTATTGACTCCCTGTAGCTTTCTTTCAGGTTCCATGAACAAGTACAGTAATGAAACTATGCGCTTATGTACATTTTCTGATTTTCAAGTAGTAGAATTTTTAACATTAATGTTGTATTGCCACAGGTTTTGCATTTAATGTTTACAGAGGTTATTGATCAAAACAAATTTTGTTCCCTAAAATATTTTTCAAGTAACTCCTATAATAACATTTGCTTTAAAAATGCATAGCAAAATTACATAGCCATGCCACCAATAGGTTTTATGTGTATGTAAAAATCATTTCACGAAATTCCAAAAGGCAAAAATATAAATGAGGAATCTCAGGATGTGAAAATTATTTGTAATATTTATTGAAATTTGCTTGGGATTCTAGCCAAATGCTAACATTTCCAGGCAAGGGAACATAAAACCTTACATTGTGCCAAGCATCTGTTCAAATGAAGCAATCAAATACTGGACATTTATGTTCTGCCTTACACACAAAGGACATCCTTCTATGATGACAATGATGAGAAACTACCTCAGATTGCCCATCACTTAGCTATTCTAATTTCAGGCATGTCGCTTAAACTCTCAGGCCTTCAGTTTCTCCATTCCTAAAATGGGATAAAACATGACCTTTCTACCCTCACAGGGTTATTGGTTGGATCAAATGGGATAATTTCACTTCAAAACATGAAAGCATTTGAAAATGGCAAAACGGTACAGATCCATTAAAATCCTATATATATATATATATATACATTCTGTCATGCAAGTGATCCTGGGATTTCTAAATGGAGCACAAGTTATAATCCTAGAATGGTAACCTCTGGTAGAATGTAAGTTCCTTGAAGGAATTGCGCCTTTTGGGGGGTTCATTTCTGTCTTTTTATTCCCACAGATAAGAATACCTAGAACATGATAATAATTTAAGATATTTCTTGAAATGGATGGATTGGATTGATTTTTTAAATTTTACATACAGTGATAGACTTTATTAGAGCCATACTAGCTAAGTCTGGAAAGTTGGGCATGATGTAGATATTTTGGGATATGAAAATGATGTCTAAAAGTTACATAAAGTAGCTAAAGCATCAATTAAAGCATGAAGAAAGTGTAATTCATGTCATTGGAGGGATTTCTCATGCTGCTGTAATCAGAATTGTTTTTGTACTAGAGGAAGTGTTATACAAATATAAAGTTTATTTTTTATCAGTTAAATAATTCTTGTTAAAAGTTATTCTCTCTTTTCATGTAACTTTAAAGTTGATTAATATGTAGAGAGAAACCATAGGTCTAGGTAGAACAGAGAAGCATAGTTCTAGTTAAGATCTAATATTCATGAAGTTTGGCAAAGCATATATCTTCTCTATACATTAATTTGCCTACCTTCAATATCTGGTAGAGTTATGCTTATATCTATCATAAGATGAATGGAAGATTAATGTTTAGATGTGACAAGATTCTCTGCATATAGTGCAACTTTCATTATTAGCAGGATTTTTCTTCTTCTGAAATCAATATTAGTTTTCCCAACTCCAAACTTCAAAAGATAAATAAGTTTTTGCTTTGTGATGTTTATGCTTTCACATGCAGAAATAAAAAATAAAAATTGATGTAACAATATATTTAGGAAGACAGTTGTGGTAGTCAAAAAAAATCAGAACAAAACCCAATAACATTTCCGTTTTTCTGTCTAACTTCTCTTGTCAAAAGCTGTCTCTGCTCTAGAAATGTCCACTCCCCTTATCTGGCCCTTGCTCAATTTTTTTGAATATCCTAGGCTGGCAAGGTTAAATGATAGAAACCTCTGTACCCATGGAACCTTTTTAATGTAACCTCTTTGCCTAGGATAGGACATCAGAGATGGGAAAACAATCAGGTCAATCTGAACAAATCTCATTCTCTACCATAGGCTCTCTTGTTTTTATCACCTGATTCAGTGTTGTAGGAGAGGAGGAAAAGTAGGGGTGAAGACTGTCTTAGTATGTGGAGTAGCCTTAACATAGTCACTCTAATTTTGGAGGTGCTAGGTCCTGACCCCAATGTGTGAGTGTGTGTGTTTGTATGTGTGTGTGTGTGTGGGGCGGGATTATGGTTATGGTGGTGGTGGTTAGTGCACAGTCTTTCTCCTGATCTTGTTTTCTTTTTCCTTGGGTTGAGTGGAGGGGCAGAAGCTTAATTCTCCTTTTGCCACTCTCCCCTCCTCTTTTTCTTGGGTTAAAGCAGAACAGAACTCTCTCCATTCCACATCTTCTCTTATTAAGGACAGAGCAATAGGGAGTATACAGACTTCTAAGTTTCTCAGTTAAGGTGAATAATGACCATTTGTTTTTGCTTTCTCTTTTTTTCTTTCTTGTGTTGTCTGCTATGTGTTGAGTATTCTGTGTGGTCTTATTTCAAGGAAGGACCAACTGAACACAGGCAACAGTGTATCTGGCATATTAGTAGGCATAAGTGCTTGGTAAATGAATGAATGCATGACATGCCTCCCTTTACACAATTTATTTCACCTCTCACTTTGCCTCTGCTTTCCTCTATTATCATTATTGCTATTATCATACAACTTATTTTTAAAATTATATATATTTTAGGATTATTATTAAATATATTTCTGCTACATAGCTAAAAATTTCCTCTACAATCCATGTTCCTGGCATCTTCTCGTACTAGTTCTCTTTAGAAAAATTGCTGCTATGTTATGGAGTTCACCTTCTAGGTACTCTGATGGCCAATGCCAAGGTAATCCCAAGGGTTATTACCCTTAAGAGGCAGGGGTTCATAGAGACTTAATTAACCACAAAAGAATGAGCTGCTTATGAGTCATCATCTTTCCCATTACCAGAGTGTTGAAGGGATTTCTGTGTGGGACATAATGCTATGATAAATGATGAACCAACTGATGATAAGTTCAAGTATTAACTCTTCATACAACCTAAAACTTCCTTTGGCAACAAAATTGAATTCTGACACTGAATTCTCTTTCTTACATCAAATTATCAAATTATGCCCTTTCCAGGAACCAGAACAATAAATTAAGAAAACTCAAGAGATATTTTGACAAGCAAGTATACAAGCCAGCAAGAGCATTCAGTGAGGAAAATAATGATCTCCCAAGTAATGGTCCTAACTAGGTAAAAGATGACCGTCACCCCACATTAAAGTTCCACCTATCGAAAACTGCAGAAGGATCATGGAATCAGATATCTTGAGCTTGAAGGGACCTCAGTGGCTACCTAGTTTAATCACCTTTTTCCATAGGTGAAGAAACCGAGCCATAGGAAAGTCAAATGACTTGCTCACAGTCACACAAATAACTGTCAGAGGCAGAATTTGAACATTGGCCCACTGATTACAGCGATGGAGCTCTTTCTAAAGAGAACTAGTACAAGAAGATGCCAGGAACATGGATTGCAGAGGAAATTTTTAGCTATGTAGTAAAAATACATTTAATAATAATCCTAAAATACATGTGTCTAAAAATAAGTTGTATGCTAATAGCAATAATGATAATAGAGGAAAGCAGAGTCAAAGTGAGAGGTGAAATAAATTGTGTAAAGGGAAGGCATGTCATGCATTCATTCATTTACCAAGCATTTATGCCTTCTAATATGCCAGGTACACTGTTGCCTGGGTTCAGTTGGTCCTTCCTTGGAATGAGACCACACAGAATATTCAACACATAGCAGAGAACACAAGAGAAAAGAAAAGGGAAAGCAAAGACCAATCGTCATTGGTGTATCATGCTCTGTGAAATGCTTGAACACCAGATTTAAGTGAAACTCCCATGTAATTATCAGACAATAATGTGAATCTTTTTTAGAGATGCCTGCTCTATATTATAAAAAATTATTGATACATTTTGTTCCTATATCATCTTCATTTCTGAATGCATTTTTCATTTCCTACCCATTGAGCTTTTTCCTATATAAACATTTTAAAAAGAGAGAGAGAAAAGGAAGTTCTGCAAGACTAATCAACACATAAACTGAGTCCAATAGCATGCACAAAGTTCCATACCCAGAATCCTCCGCTTCTGCAAGAAATGTAGGGAAGTACATTTTCTCATCTCTTATCTCTTCTTTGGGGAAATGCTTGACCATTTCAGTAACATAACCATCAGTTTTGGATTTGTTTGGTGTTGTTCTTTACATTTATATTGTTGTGTATATTTTTTTCCTCATTCTACTTACTTTACTCCGTATCCGTTCATAAAGTTCTCTCCATGCTTCTGTGAACTCATCATGTTCATAATTTATGCTGCTGTACCCATTAATGTTTAAAATAATGAACACAAAACAATTCTGAGAAGGAATGGAAGACATACAAACTAATAGAGTAAAGTAAACAGAATCAAGAAAACAATATTCATAAGGACTCTGGAAATACAAATGAAAAGAACAATAGTACAAAACTAAATGCTCTGAAATTATAATGACAACTCATTTATTTATACATGTAATCATTAAGCCATTTTTAAGTAGGCACTAGTGATATAAAAATAAGAATAAAAATCTCATTCTTCAAAAAGCTCACCTTTCACTAGGTGGAAAGACCTTGTTTTCAGAAATGACAAAGTAAGTATAATTTCCAAGGACAGAGCACTAGTAGTAACTTGAAAGTCAACTAGGGGAACAGGACAAACTTCCTGTATGAAATGGCACTGAGGCTGAGCTTGAAAAATGGTGGGAATCCTATGAGTTAGAAGTGAGAAAGATGCCTATTTCAGGCATAAGGACAGCTTAGGAAAAAGCCTATTACTGTGAGATGTAATATTTTATACATTGGTGAGCAAAGAGGCTGTTTTGGCTGACTTGTACTTACATGCGAGCATATGGTACATGAAGAATAGTGTGCAACAATCCTGGAAAGGTAAATTTCAGTCAGATTGGGAAGGGCTTTAAGAACCCCAAAATGGAATTAATATTTTATCCTAGAGGCAAGTGGGAGTCACTGGAGCTTTTTGATCAATACTTTGCTTTAGGAATAGCAAATTTGGAATTGAATGCAGGGTACACTGGACAGGGAATAGAGGCAGTAAGACAAACCAAAAATCTAATTTATCTGAATCAGGTGATTTGAACTTGTCAAGGCCAGCTAAGTGTTGTCTTACTATCTCCTTACTTACTCTGAATAACAGCTCCTTCTCTAAAAGAACAACAATAACTCATTTTTTTTGGGTCACGTTACTGACAATAACATGGGCCAGATGGAAGGCTGACCACTGCAAAATCACGAGGGCAGCAATCTAGAAGTTGCTAATTTTCTTACTACTCTGTACCTCTATTGCCACCCTCATACAGGATATCGGTACTTCTCTTCTGAACTATTATAGTCATCTTCTAAATAGTCCTTCTCCTCCAATACACCCTTGACAACACTAACATGTCAATTGTTCCCATACATGGTTGTGAGCACTTCCTTTTCCTGCAAAAATCCTTCAATACCTCCTCAATGTCTACTAAAACAAAATTCAACTTTCTAAGTCTCTCATTTAAGGCTATCTGTAATTCATCACCTGCCTATCTTTCTCATCTCAGCTAATACTCTTGCATCCTACTATTGGTCATTTCCTGAATTGATATATTACATTTTCTTGCTTCTATGCATAATTTAACTCTTACTATAGTTAATATTATTATATTATATGACAGTTTTTAAAATACTAAAATAAAGTTTATTTTAAACATTTATTTAATATTTTAAAATAAATTTCTTTAAAATAAAAAGTATGTAACATAATAATAGTTAATATTATTTCTCTCTACTTTTTAGAAGTCTACTGATCATTCAAGACCCACCAAAAAGTTCTTTTTCTTTTCTCATTTCAATAAACTAATAAGTGGAGGTAATGTGGTACATTGAAAGACCATTGGTTTTAAAGTCAGTGCGCCTGGGTTTGAATATTGCCTCTGATGCTTACTATCTTATTTAACCTTCTTAAGCCTCATTTTAATCGTCTATAATACAAGGAGATTAGAGTAGATGGGTCTCTGAGGTCCTTTCCAGCTCCTGACTCATGATCCTAATGAGAGTATACTATATGAATGGCACTGTACTAGGTGGTAAATGAAATAAGAAAAAAGATGAATGTGATAATCCTTGAACTTGAGGAGACTGAGATCTCATGGGGGAATAAGCATGAATATATATATATATATATATATATATACATACATATATATAATGCAAATGCTAAATAAAACTCTTTACAGGTCTAAGCAAACTACAAGAATTTAGAGGACAGAGGCTTCATTTTTAGTTGGGGGTGAGACAAAGATTTAGAAAAAGTTTACATGAAAGAAGCATAATTTTAGATGCACCCTATGGCACGAATGAGATTTTAATTGCTTTGGGTAGGCACTGAAAGCTTGCAATGGGAACAAGAGGCATAGAAAGTGAAAACTATGCAGGCTAGGTAACTTTCCAGAAGATTTATGGGAAGATAAGGGCAGAATCACAAAGACTGAGAGGAGTGGACAGGCAGTGAACTGCATCAATAGAGGGAGTTATATCAATCATGGGGATGGTCAATGAAATACTCAAAGAAATACTCTTTGTAAAACTGTAATCTTCGAAAGAGAAAAGATATATCCATATGAATACGGATATAGATATAGGTAGATTGTATGCTTTCAAGAATAAGTTTAAATAAAATACCCTAGAATATTTATCAAAGTAAAAAAAGAAAAAAGTCATAATTTTTAGACAGTAAATAATACCCTCCGACTCTGAGATCAACTCTACACTAAATACCCATCTTCTCATGCTGAAGGATTAAAAAGAACCACTACCTAAAGACTCAAGGTTCAAGAACCATTTTTCCAAGCTCTTCTGGAAATGAGAAAGAAAGAAAAAAGAAAAAGTAGACCAGAATTCTTAACACCTAAACCAGCCAGAATTCCAAAGAATGTCTCTCCTTTTTGTGTCCCATACTCTGGCCTCAGACAAGGAAGCCATTCATCCCTAGCCTGGCTCAGAAGAGAACACATGGCCTTCTTGGAAGATCAGATAACTACCTATAACTCTTTCCAGTCTAAAAATGAATCACACAGACACATCTCATGCCACACTTGGCAACCCCCCAACAAAGCCCTCAGTATTTTTGGAATAGTTACAATTTAGCACAGCGTAGTACTTTGAGATAAAATATATTAAAGCATTTTAAAGAAACTATCTGTCATATAAATGTAAGATATTCTTATTAGAATTATGAAACAGCTAAAAGCAAGAATATTAGTATCTTTAATTTAAAAGACATTACCTTTAAAGTCATATGACATCATCCAACAAGTCTACTTCAAGGCCAAGAATAGCTGAACTGTTACATTGATATTTTTTATTAGCATTGTTTTTCTTTTGTAGGTTTTCCATAAATAAAAATGTTTCAAATAAGATCAAGCCCATATTTTAAGATGAATCCCGTTAGATATATAAAAATAATAATTTCTTCCAACTGGATTCATCAAGTCTGACTTCTATGGAAAAAGATGTATCTACCTTTTAAAAAGTGATCTGAGCTGATGCTACTGGTAAAATACCTTCAATATATTACCTACATACTCAAAAACAGGTTTTATTGATGAGGACCCGAAGGTTGTTTGCTGACTCATTGGAGAAGAATTTGGATTAGATTATAATAGACGTAACTATTTATAAATCTGAACCATTACCATAGGATATTTACAAATCTATTTATAAATCTGAACCATTACCCATAGGATAATAATATTAAACTACATTATATTAGTTTAAGACACTAACTTACAGCACACAAATAAAGATAAGTAATGATGTGTGCTTGGCTATTGTGAAACGACATTTACGATTTCTTTGTATCTGTAGCACAGCCCAGGCAGGTGGGGTAGGGAATGGGAGTGGGAGGAGATAGGAGAAAAGGGAGGAGGGGGACAGAAGCGGAAGAGGCGGGGAAGGGGGAAGGAGGGAGTGCGGAGAACACGAGGCGGGAAAGAGAGAGAAAGTGAGAGGGGAGAGGGGGAGAACGGGAGGGGAGAGAGGGGAAGGGAGAGACCGACAGACAGACGGGAGGCAGAGAGAGAGACTAGCCCATGGAATAAAAGAAAAAAAAATCTAGACTATTTCTGTAAAATAACCTGAGTTCTGGTTCCAACTCTTGCACTAACTAAATGTGCATCCTGGGCAAGCCACTTACCCCAGCTTGGCCTCGGTTTTCCTATCTGGCTTATGAAGGAGTCGTTCCTTTAGCTCTGTTCCTTCAGAACTCCCCACACCTTTAATGAACTTCCTCGTCTCTTATTCTCAAAATTTAGATCTGTCTGTAAGACACCACTTTCTGCATGAGGCTTTTCCTGATTCCCCTGTCTTCTAGTGCCTTTTCTCTTTCCACTTATATTTAACTACTTTCTATTTGTATGCATCCTCTTTATACTTATTCTTAGACTTGTACTTGTCGTTTCCACCATTATATTATTATTAGCTTCATTATAAGCTTCTTCAGAGTAGGGATTTTTTCTCTTGAGCCTAGGTTTTAATAATTACTTGTTAATTGTGTGAATGATTGATTTTCTAACATTCCTTACGATTCAATAGTTTCATAATCTAATTCTACCCATATTCTTTTGCTGAGGACACAGTAAAGTCTGGATTTATTTTATCATTGGTATAATTGTAGAGATATGAAAGAGCTACATGGTAGATAAGCATTCACAATAAGCCTTAATACAGAAATGTTATGGACAATATAAACAACAAAACATTTATCTGATCATACTCACATAAAGCATTCAAGTGGACTGACCATAAAAATTATTAGATGAAATGGTGGAATATAATTGTGCTATTTTTTGTCTACTAGAGGAAAGATGGGGAAGTCAGTGATCTAATAGAACCTAATACTTGTCTATTACCAATGTAATGGGAAATGCAAACTACTAATTGAAAAGCATTGTTGTTTCCATTACTGAGTTTTTCTCCAAGAGATAGGCAATGTCTGAGAGAAAAGGATATTCAATTCAATGGATGTTGTCAACTCAGGGAAAGAATATGTAGAAAACACAAAAATACTTCCTGTTTTTAAATGTAAATGTTCTGTTGCATCTTAAAATTTGCTTTTCATTGTAAAGTACCGTTTTGACTTCATTGCAGGTACTTAATTTCACTGCATTTGAAAAGGCACTTAAGATCAGATTTCATAGTTATTTGCACAGGTCTAATAAAGATAGACCAAAACAGTTTTTCCAAACGTACATACTAAGTCCAAAACGAAGGTTTTTAAATGATTTTTTGCTTATGCCTTTCTAATATTACCACCTAAACTCACAACAGTTTTAAAAAATATGTCCACTGTGAGATATAGTAGGACACATTCATGATAAAAAAAAATGACCTGAGAAGGCAGCCACAAGTTAACACATCCATAGTCTTACTTTCTTCAATAAAAAGTCTCACGGCGGTATTCTCCAGAGAATGGTCTATTTCCATCTGCTAAGGAAAACAAAAACAAAACCTCACACCTTTGATTTATTAGGTTGATTAGTTCCCTGAAGACAATGTTAAAACATTTTCCAAAATACAGTTGGAAAAATGCAATGCTAGTTATGTAGCTTTTATTTGGATATTGGGGAAAAGGGACCTCTCACTGAAGGTAGGTGGCATTCCTTTCTCTAAATCGTCAAGTTTAATTCAACAAATTACTAGTATTTTTCTTGGTTGCCAGGGGCTCAATGTTGAGCTGTGCAGCATAATCCTCAATTGACTCCACATCTGGAATGGTTCAAAGTCTAGAAAAATGGTAGCCTGCAACTCTTTCTTGAAATACCCAGATTAGGCAAAATAACGATAAAAAAAATTAAAACAGCAACAATAACTCGGTAAATGGCACCAGCTGTTCAAATAGAGTACTTCATCATCCCTTTCCTCCAAAGCTGCTATTACCTCTCTACTCAGATCCCAATAGGTAGGGAATAAAGAACCATTATTTGAGGCGGCCATCAAAGATGGCAATCTTGTGATTTTATATTTTATTTAAATTAAAATAACTGATGTTCGGTTGTGGAACTTAAATTGCTCAAGTCCCAGGAATCACTATTCTGAGAAACTGTAAGTTTAAAGAGAAATGTGACCTACCATTTTGGCTATACTAAATTAAAATATAGTAGAACCTTGTTGCTGAGTGATATATTACTACCTAGATTCTAATATTTCATGGATCAAATCATACTACTTGTGATTTAACAAAAATATTCAATAAGGGCCTATATTCAATAGACCTTTATAATCACTTATCTCAACTGATGTACTATTTAATCCTGCTCAAGAAGGGTCAGTTTTGCTCCATGATCCCTTACTGTCTGTTGGCTCATAAGCCAAGTCCTGGTCATACACTAGCATTACAAGGAAGAGGTTTTACTACAAAACCTTGTTTTCATCCTGAGCATGGTATATATTAGTGATAGTTAACATGCTAAGACATAGATATTGTAGATTTTAAAAATCTTGAGCTATTAATCAGCAGATTAGATACAACAGTATGGTTAATTTTTAAAATTTAAAGCACTTTTTAAAAGACAATTTCTTTAATCTGAGATATGACAGTCTAATATATTTTCAAATTAGCTAGATTCACAAACACTCACACACACACACACGTGTGTGTGTGTGTGTGTGTGTGTGTGTGTGTGTGTGTGTGTGTGTGTGTTTTGGAGTAATAGGAGGAGGGTTGGACCTGTGATATCACTGATAGAGGAATTTCTAAATGTAGAAATTCACTGGTTCAGATGGGTATCATCTTTATCTTATAGTCTCAAAGAGTTGCCCAAGGCTTTGAGGAGTTATGATTTGCTCATATTCACACTGTTAGTATATGTAAAACTTGTGCCTAGGTCTTCTTGAATTCAAAGCTGACCTTCTGTTCTCTGTACTGTTATGTCTAATGTGTGTGTACAGATATCAAAATACTTAGATTATAAAATACTAATTTGTTCTATTGTCATAAAGAAATAAATGTCAGAACTAGAATTTCTAACAGAAAAATGAAAAACTAGTTGAGGTAGTATCAGAGAGAAAAATAATGTACAAGTAGCCCATCTACAATCTTTGTTTTTACTGCTATATGATACTTGAGCTCAGAAAATCCACTTATATGTTTGCTCTTGACCATATCAACTCTATTTTGAAGGGTAGCTGACTAAGGTGTGTAGGTAGAGAGTCTCAACAAGGTTAAAGCATCTTAGGGAATTTTCCCCTACATCAATTCATTAAATGTCAGTTACAGGGCAAAATATGTAAGGAATCTTTGAAATGGCATAGATATTTGGTTCCACATTTCCCTTATTATCCTATGCTACCTTAATCATAACTTTAGTGATAAAGTTCTATTAACTTATTCATTGAAACAAATCACTGGAATCCCTTCTGCATGAGACTCCATCTTGAGAATGATTCTAAAATCTGCCTGGAATTTGGAGGATGCTTCTGGAAAAGCAAGGAAGCAGGACTCCCATGCCTTTGTAAACCTTAAAGCCCTAGACAGATGTATTGGTATTTTTGTTGTTGTTATCCTACTGTTTCTCTAAGATTCTTTTTCCTGAAATTCTCCACATCATCCTCAAACAAAATAGACCTTTCAATGTATTCTCATAATTTAGAGCCCAAAAGTCCATTCTTACACTGGACTTGCATTTATGTCTTTAACTTAATACTCTTCCTTTTTAGGCAATAGCAAATTTAGTTGAAACATAAAGCTGCCAGAAAACTACAAAACAATTATTCTAAGGATCAATAATATACTAAATGTTTTTTGGAGGGAATATACATGCATATGATGAGGTTTGGAGTTGAGGGGTGCTCGAGACTCCAAAATACCGACACACTGGGTCCTGCCAAATGAATTCAACTCAAGCCTTCTCAGCCAAGGAAAAAGACAAAGTTCATTAAAGGTTTGCCATATTGGGTAGACTTTTAGGGAGCCTAAGAATTTGTGATGATTATGCCAGCAGCCAGATCAATCTGAGCTGAGCCCAAACCTCATCACATACATCAATCTTTAGAAAAGCACTAATTCATGCTTACTATGTGCCAGGCACATAAAAGTAGGTAGGTGGCTCATTGGTAGAGTGCTGGGCCTTGAGTCAGGTAGCCCTGAGTTCAAATCTAGACTTAGATACTTAGTAGCTGTATGACCTGGGCAAGTCACTTAACCTGTTTGCCTTAATTGACTGGAGAAGTAAATGCCAAACCACTCCAGTATCTTTGCCAAGAAAACCCCACAGACAGCATTGACATACTATGGCCCACAAGATCACAAAGAGTCAGACACCACTGAATGACTAAACAATGTGCCAGGCACCATGCTAAGCAATGAGGGTATGTAAGAAAAAAAGGAAGTCCCTGCCTTCAAGGAGCTTACATTCTAATGTAGGAGACAAAATATGCATGTAAAAGTGCTGTTAGATATCTAAGATACATAGACATATTTCTACATCTATACACACAGATACACACATACACACACACGTGTGTGTGTGTGTGTGTGTGACAGAGAGAGAGAGAGAGAGAGAGAGAGAGAGAGAGAGAGAGAGAGAGAGAAGGGGAAAGAGACAGACAGACAGACAGACACTGTTACCTTAGAAACAACAACTCTAGTGATTTTGCCAGGGTAGGAAAGGTATCCTGCAAGAGGTGGGGTTTAAACTGAACTTTGAAGGAAAGCAGAGATTTTAAGAGGTAGAGATTAAGAAGGAGAGCATTCAAAGCATGGGGGATAGCCAGTGTAAAGATGCAAAGATCAAAGATGGAGCCTTGTTTGTGAAGAACAGCAAGCAAACCAGTATGGTTTGACCATAGAGTGCATGGAGGACCATGATGTACAAGACTTAAAAGATATGAAAGGGCTAGGTTGTGAAGAGCTTTAAATGCCAAACAGAGGAGTTTATATTTAATTCTAGTGGTAATGGGGAACCAGTGAAGTTTATTGAATCGTGTGTGTGTGTGTGTGTGTGTGTGTGTGTGTGTGTGTGTGCACGTGTGTGTAGTCAGACCTAAACTTTAGGAAAATCATTTTGGAAGCTATGTGGAATATGGATTGAAATAGAGAGAGACTTGGGACAGGAAATCAAGTAAGAGGCTATTTCACTATTCTGGGAAAGAGGTGATGGGACCTGAAATGTGGCAGTGGCTCCGTCAATGGAGAGAAGGGGTTTTGTGTAATAGATGTTCTGGAGATGAGAATGACAAGATTTGGCAACTCTTTGGATATGTGGGCTGAACACGAGAGAAAAGACTAACCTTCTGCCAACCCTTTGAACTTGGGTAATTGGAAGGATGATGGTACCCTCTACAGTTGCAGGGAGGTTTGGAAGACAGGTAGGTGTGCCTTCTTGTAATTTTTGCAACTTAAAAGTCTCACTAGGAAGGTTTTGATTTTGAAAAAAAAATTAAAAGCTCACATGTTTTATTTCAAGCTGTTAGATTCATCTGTACCTAACTGTAATAGTTGGGAATAAGATCCTTTAAAAGCTTAGAAAGGAACAAACAACATTTTATACAAGCATAATGTAGATAAAATGAGCACGGAAAATTTTGAAAAGCTTTTTTACCAAGATGCCATGTTCTGTTCTTTATTCAAAATATTCTTGGAGCTAGTTTTTATGATGGAACGAATAGGCTATCTCATAATAGAAGGGGTCTTTATATCATGCCCTAGCAGACTCTTTGTTGCTGCATCCTAAGAACCAGCATAAACATATCATGGACTGTGGGTCTGCAAGCACAGTACTTGACAGGTATAACACATAAGCAAATGTTTTCTTGTTATGGTTCACTCTGCTCAATTACATGTAAGGAATATAAACCAATATTTAAGGGGATACTATGGGTGAACAACTATGTTAGGAGATTTTGGGGATGGAAAAATCAAATAATTGGAGAGGCATCTTTTAGGCAAAAGCAAAGTGAATTTATTTTACAAACCTCATGAGATTTGGGCGTCGCCTCCACTACGATGGAACTAGTGAAGGGAGGTAAGATAGAAAGGAAATGCATCAATGGATATAACCTTAATGCAAAGATTCCCATCCACCTTTATCCCTTCTTGCCATTGGCTGGGAGGTGGGCTTACAATCTAGGTGCAAAAATAAAGAGC
>CM053627.1:172997553-173009360 GCA_028646595.1 Phalanger gymnotis
AGAGGCACCTACAGCTTCAGGCACTGACTTTCCAGAAGTTAGGTAAGTTACTACAAGGTTAAATTCCAAGCCTCTGCCACTCCCTCAGGCATTCCCTACTCCAGAAATGTGAGAAGAGAGTAGCCCCTATATTCTTACCCTGTGAAGTCTTCACAAATTATATCCTTCTCACCCAGGGGACATATAAAGTATAGATAAGACACCATTCCTGCTCTCATGTAGTTTATAATTTAGTAAGGAAAATGACAAGAAATAAGTAATTGCTAGACAGAACATGTGATAATTGTATGAGAAGAATAAGCAAGTGATATGTGTGTTAGGAAAGGTCTCTCTGACAGGGGGAATCAAAGAATCATAGAATCTCAGAGTTGGAAGGTACTTTAAAAGCCAAATGTAGTAAAATGTAACTGTAGTCCAGAGGTGGGGAACTTGCAGCCTCAAGTCCACATGTGCTCCTCTAGGTCCTCAAGTGCTGCCCTTTAACTGAAACTTCACAGAATAAATCTCCTTAACAAAAAGATTTGGATTGGAATCAGTCAAAAGGTCACACTTGAGGACCTAGAAGCCCACATGTAGCCTAGAGGCTACAAGTTCCCCACCCCTGTGTCTAGCTCATACCTGGTAAATCAAACAATCAACAAGCATTTATGAAGCACCAACTATGTGTCAAACAATGTGATTGGTATAATGGTAATCAGGGCAAGATTTTTTGCTGTTAAGTGCCTTTGATGAGTCTGGTCTTTGTTTGAATGGGGCAGGTAAAGTGAAATCTTTTGTCTTGGAATGTTTCTCAGCACTAAGATAATGGAGAGTCATTAATTTGTATATGATGTGGCACTGGTCATTGGAGTTCTCCTACATTCTAAATGCTAAGTTGGTCCCAGCCCCCAGGGTCCTGAACAGGTCCTATGTACTGGAAGGTAAGCAGTTGATTTTGGGGGATACTCTCATTGAAAGGGTGACAAGACTCTGGGCAAGCCATGGAAATAGTCCGGCTGGCTTTGTAACCCAGATTTTGGTGCTTCAATGGTAACAACGAATTGTGATTTGAATCAGACAAGGTCTGTCGATGTTTGTAATTTCTGTTTGTATTTGCCCTGAAGTTCAGGGGGCTTATCTTTTCCCCCTGAACTAAGTGAAAGATATGTATATGTTTAACTAAACTGAGATTGTTAACCCCTTAAAGTTGCTTTCCTTAGAAAAGCAGATTAAAGAACCTGTGTTGGCAGCCTTTCTACATGCTGGTGTTATTGGTCTTACACAGCCACAGTAACTGCTAGCCATATTATTGTTATGTAGGTGCTCTGTATATAATAAGAATCCCTACTACAACATATCTGCTGAGAAGTCATGCAGCCTTTGTCTGAAGATCTTAAGTGAGAGAGATCCTGTTATCAAGCAACACAGCCCATTCTGTTTTTAGATGGCTTTAATTATTAGAAATATTTTCCTTAGCCCACTCTAAATCTGTCTTATTTCAAAATCCATTCAATGCTTCTAGTTTTGTTTTCTAGTGCCATTTTGGCATCAGAATGGATGATGTCTGTTAAGTGTCACAGTGAATAGAATGCTGGACCTGGAGTCAGAATGAACTGCGTTCAAGTTCTGCCTCAAACACTTATAGTTGTGTGGCCCTGGGCAAGTCACTTTCTCTCACTCAGCCTCAGTTTCCTCATCTACTAAAACTCATCATCCTCCAAGATGATATCAGCTCTGTAACTTACACCTCCTCAGCTCATTTCCCACCCAGATGTAAGACTTTATTATGCCCTTGCAAATGGTGTCCTTCTTCCCTCCCTTCCTTTCATTCTTTTTATGTGTTGTCTGCCCTACTAGATCAAAAACTCCCTGAGGGCAAGGACTAGCTTATATTTTCATTGGAACCCCTGGGTGCCTGGAATAGTAGGTCCTGATTAAATATTGACTCTGGCAGGTAGAATTTTTCAGAGGCATCATTTGAACCCAGGTATTTCTGAATTCCAGATGAGCTTCCTATTCGATTTGCCAAGATGTTATCACCAATATTTTTTTTTTGTATAACTCAGGTAAGACTTCCTGGAGATGGCATTTTAGTTGGGATTTCAACATTAGGTAGGAATTTTAAAGATGTGGAGTTAGAATGAAGAGGAAAAGGAGAGATGAGGAGCATAGAAAATCTATCATGGGCATAGACAACATTCTAGCAAAGGGAGGCCACTTGAGTTTAAGTATCAATGAAAGTGATTTTTACTTATATGTAATTTACATATTATATGTAGAATGATGAGAGGTACTGTGGTATGGTGGAAAGAAAATTAACCTCAGAGCCAAGTTGAAGTTCCTGCTCTGATACACACTGGCTAAGTAAACCTGGTCCTCAAGAGAACTCATTTAGACTATAAGTTGTATTAATTGAGGGAGTATTCTTATTTGGAAGTCTATACCAATTAAATCATAGGTTCAGTCCATATCCCAATTCCTAAATAGAATAATAAGATTATAGATACAAAATGTTCTGAAAAATGGAAGTGCTAAATAAGCAGAAGTTATTACTATATTCATTATCTTAGGTGTCTAATTTTCATTAAGAGGAAGTTTTCTGAAGGTTCCTGCCATTGCATTTTTTGCATAAAACCAACCTGTCTATATAGCAAGAGGTTTGGGGCACTTCCTAAAGAGCTGGGCTTTGGATCCAAGAGGCTGGGTTGATGTCTTCTAGCCACTTGCTAAAGGGCATGCACAGCTAGAGGCTCTTGGTTATTTCCTTGGTCCCCAAGATGGAGCAGTTCAAATTGTTGGCTCAGTACCCTATTCTCCAGGATTGTATTGACTAAGTAAAATCTTGGGGATAAGCTCTACATTACCTCTGCTGGTTTGTTATATCCTCCCTCACCTCAACTTTAATATAACTATGCCTCTGAAGATAACTTGTATCAAGGTTCTCCATCCCCTATCTCTAGATCCACTTCAACTTTTATCTCATTTATGCTCTCAGGAATTTTAAAGACTAAAGGAAGAGGTGGGAAAAGACACCAAGGAGGCTCTTAACTTCCTTTTTTAGCCCTGGTGGGTTCATCCTATAATGTCAAGGAGCAGTGGGGTCCAATCAGTTCATCTTGGGATACAGCTACCCTCAGAGGCAAGGTACACTCTTGCATCATCTAAAGTGAGAGGCTCTCAAAAGTCCCAAGTTTACAGTTTATGTCTCCCTATAAGCTCATCAAAAAGATCAGGGAGCTTATTTTCCTAATCATCCCTTTTACATATATAATTTTTAAGGATCAAAATTAAGCAAATAAAGATTTCAAGAGGTCAAATTTTATGCGTAGCACACACTAAACTCCTGATGCTGACTAAAAGAAAAGCCACTTAGGGGCATGGTGGTAGTAGTGGTGGTGTTAGGGGGATGGGGGTGGAAATGAACCATTTGTTTCTGTAGCAAATGGAAAAAAAAACAACTTGTCAGTAGTATTTGTCTGCAAATTCTTTGAATTACTTTTGAGCAGTTGTTCTAATGATTTCTCCAACATTTATGTAAGTTTAAAGGGGCAGATATTACTTTCCCATGTAGAAATATTCCTATGAAAATGATAAGGGAGTTTAGAAGTAATAGGATCAGATTGAGGTTTTTGTGTGTGTGTATGTGTATCTTTGTATAAATTATTTCATTCCTTTTCATCTGACCAGTTGGATGTATGTTATTTCCCCCTTCTTTGTCTATTTAATAATATCTTGGTTACCGTATAGTTATATAATGATAGTGATTGAAATATCAGTGAGGAAAACTACCTTTGAAAGCTCTCAAAAAAGTAAAAATAGTACTCTACGTATTTTTTTAAAAAATTAAACCAACTTCTGCATTTCAATTTTTCATGTGTATTGGGCCAATACTTCTGTGGGGGGGAGAAAAAGGACAAATATTACTTAAGAACAGTACAGATTGTTAGTGATAAATTCTGTTCTGTTTTTAATTTTGGCATTTTTTTTCTTTTGATTTATTCTTTGAGGGGAGAAGTAAAATTATTTACAGAAATCTCGCAAAATTCTACCAGGAAAATACAGTTTCATATTCATTTTAGGCACATTTCTGCCTAAAGATGTGCTGACTATTGAGTCTGTTTTCACAGTGTAATGTCAAAAGACTAGTACCCCAGAACTCCATTTCAAAGCAATAGAAACTAGTACTAAGAAGAGATCCTTTCTCTCTTCTGAAATTGATTGTCAGTTACCTATTTCAGTTATAGCCAACTACATAAAAATGGAAGTGTGGTGCCTTGAAATTGATTAACCATTTTCTTCAGGAGACAGAAACATTGAGGATAGAGTGCCTAGATCTTCCCATTCAACACAATTCAGTTCATAGGATCATAGGATTTAGAGCTGGAAAGGACCTAAAAGATTTTCTTTTCCTTTATTTTATAGAAAAGAAGGCTGATGTCCAGAGAGTTTGAGTTGCCCAAGGTCAAACAGCACAGGTAGTTAGAATTCAATTCCACAAGCATTTATTAACGTTCTATATATGTTCTATATATGCAGAACACTGTGTCAGGATTAGTGGAGAGCAAAGGGGAGAAAATGGAATGCAAATGTCTAATAATAAATGGTTCCTGATTTTATTCAGTACCCAATCTGTGATATGATATAAACAAGTCCAGGATATGATATATACAAATATCTAAAGTATAGCATATTAAGTACATTAAAGAAGTACAAAGAACATGCTTTAAGAGGCCTGAGGAAAAAGGAAAAATTTTGAATACGTGTGTGAGTGTGTCAATGTACTCATATAAGCAGGCATGCTCACATGTGAAAAAACATGGAGAAGGTCGCAGAATTCAAGACTGTTAGGATCATTAGCCATAGTACTAATTTGCTTGACTGAGGCAGATTAAGAGTTTCCGTAGCTTTTATCCTTGGGGGAATTAAAATTTCCTGGATTTACTCGAGCTTTAAGAATGGGATTTTCATCCCAAATATTGTCTGAAACCATGTGTAACCAGGCTACTAATTTCATGTAATCTTAACTGATGCCATAAATACAAAAATAGGAGACTGATTTCACACTGCTGGAAAATTCATGTGATACCAATCTGATTTTTATGTCACAACCATGAAGCTTGGGATTATAATATGAAAAATATATTTATACAGTGCTTTAAAATGTGCTCAATATTTTATATACATTTATTTCACTTGATTCTCATAGCACCACCATGAGATAGTATAAATAGTATTATCTCCATTGTATAGGTCAGGAAGCTGAAGCTTCCTGAAGACTTGACAGAGGTCTCAAGGCCAGGGGTGGGATTTGATTCAAGCTTTCTCTCCACTACACTCCACCTCTATTAATATATTTTTTCTACTTAAGAGAAACTCAGTAAAAGTTCAGATTTTTCCTAGCTATACACAGTTTGTAATATTCTTTCTTATGTGTTCAGGTCTATAGTACTTTTGACCATTCCAAATATATTCAAATAGAGTAGTTGAAGTTTAAAAGTTTAAGATTTCATAAGTAAAACTATTGTACCATTGGTATATCTTTTCATTCTAAAGAATTCAAAACAAAAATGAATTTAAGAATCTGGTCCTGACCTTTTTTAAACACTGAGAATTATGAATGTATATTAAATGCCTCAAACAAGCATGCTGGTTGAAAAAGATCTGAATTTTGGGTCTACAGCATTTAGCAATTTAAAGTTACTGGGGAGCTACATAGATTAGAATTTCAATTTAGAAGAATGAAGGTCTTCTAAAAATCTGTAGCACTCCAATAATTTTAAATTATTTTAAACTTTGTAAGTTTAGAACCTCCACTACTTAGAAAGAGAGGTACTTAAAAAAAGTAGAGTACTACAATAATTTTAAGTCATTGTGTGCATCATAGGGCAATTTCTAGCCACTGAAATGCTTATGATTTTTTTTTCTTTCCCCCTCTTTCTTGAAGGCTCTCAATAGAAGCAGAAGCTTTCATGCTATAACAATTCAAGATATATTAAAGAAATTTCAAATTTAACTAAAGTTATGGCAAAATAGGGTGCATATGGATGACCGAAGGGAAAAAAAAACACATATATAAAAGAACGTACATCCTCCCAAGGATGAAGAAAGACATTAAGCTGGATTATAAATTATCCTTAATTGGCATCAACTGCAATTAAAAAGAAAAGTTCACAAAAGTACCAAAGACCTATAACAGTAATCATGGAGATATACCATATAATATTATGCATGTATGTGGGTGGGGCTGTGTGTGGGGGAGTTTCCTATTAGTTAACAAAAGCCATAGTCCAAGGTTTTGCATTATTTCGTTGGGATAAATATTCACTTAAAGGAAATTATTATAGATACAACCATCACTTGACCATCATTATCAAGATGTACAGTTACATAGTGCTTTAATGTTTTTACAATGCTTTTCTGACAGGTGCAAATAAGGAAACTGATGATCAGAGAAGAGATTTGCCCTTTAACTCAACAGTAGCACTACAAGGCTCATATGATAAAGATTTGAAAGAAAGAAATAGTATAGTAAACTCTCCATGGCAGCCCCCTCCCCATTTTTTTTTTGAAGCAAAGAACTGTAAACTAAGGAGTTATCAGTTGGGCAAATTCTAGCACAAAAGGACAATGAAATATTATTGCATCATGAAAATTTATGAAAAGGATGATTTCAGAGAAATCCTGGAGGGTTTTACGAACTAGTACAAAGTGAGGTAAGAAGAAATAGTAGAACATTTTATCTAATGATTACAACATTGCAGGAGGAAAAACAATCAGCTTTGAAATCAATCAAAACTTCAGAGAACTGTTCATGAAACTTGCTTCCTACTTCTTGACAGAGGTGGTACTGTAAAGGTAAGAATAAAACATTCCCTTTTGAATATGGCCATCACATCATTTGTTTTTTGCTTGACTATACTTGCTTATTGATGAGAGGTTTTTTTTTTAATGTGTGTGTGGGTGTGTGTATGTATGTGGGTGTGTGGGTGTGGGTGTGTAGAGGTAACAATAGCAAAGAAAAACAGAAGAGCTTTGATGAATCATTTTTTTAAATGAACAGAGTAAAATAAGAAGAGATTTAGAGGGAAACAAGCAGGGTAGTTTTGGAACTAAAATGTTGAATGAATTATATGTTTTAAAAAAAACCTAATATTTATGGAATGGAGATTCTCTATTTCATATGGTATTCTTTTTTTCTGTTCTTTGTATATGAAAATGCTCATGAATGCTGGCATTTGTCAAATCCAAAATAATAAAATAGAAACTAAAGGATGTGAAATGACTTAGGGTCCTACATTGTAGAGCTAGAAGGGAACTCAGGGTCTTACATGAAACCTCCTTCAGGCCATACAAGTAAGCATGCTTCACTTTCAGAGCTAGGATTTAAACTCAGAACTTCTGATTTCAGGTCCAGTGATCCTTACAATACATCCTTATAATGCAATACAATACATCTTTATAACGCGAAAATGTATAGTTTTATATGCTGCTAAAAGTTCAAAGAGGTAAATATAGCTAAATGTATGATTATGTACTGGAACACAAATATTCATCTTCTAAAAAGTTGCCATGCTTGGAAACACTCTTCCTTCTCCCTTCTACAATCCTTTAGACAATACCTCTCTCCATTTGGAGCCCCTCGAGTCCTTTTTGGTAGGTCCTCCTGTCTTCTCCTACTATTTTCCTAAATTCCCATCCCTCCTCCTGTTCTTATAACATTTTTCTCTATTTCTCTCTCACCTGCAACAAAATTTATTGATGTCTCACATTCCCTGAGAGTGCTGCCCACTAAATACAGAGACCAGATTTTAAGCAAATAAAGTAATGCAAATATAGCGACCAGCTAATCTCATCCTTGCCAGGAAGCATACCTAAATCAATGCAGTGATGATATGTGTTCAAAAGATACTTAAAAACTGATTCTAAGAATATGAATTTCAGACTTGACTGTGAGGTCTTTGGTACTGTGTTCCTTTGGAAGGCCTAGCTGTCAGTATGTAAAGTAGGCCTAGCTATCAATATGTAAAGTAGGCAGAATTCTACCTCCTAAATGCTCCATTAATCCTCCAAGGTAAGCAGAAATTCTAAGTTAAAGTATCTAAAACATATACTGTTTTTAGGAATGTTTCAGTTAAGTGTTGATTTCTTTGAGCCCTTCCTTTTCCATGCTAAGGAAGATATAGGCTCATGGAGGCCTTTTTATCAAAAGAAAGCACTAGAAATTAGTGAATGAAGAAATTAGTGAATTAGGAAGAGAGAAGGGCCAGAGGCACTTTAAGAACGACACACCAGTTGCAGAGTATAGAAGTAAAAGAAAAATTGATGTAGAAAGAAAGATGGCAGGTTTGGTTTGGGACGCATTGAATTCAAGGTGACAGCCAAATGTTCAAGTGAAGCTTTCCTGTATGGCAGCTAGAAATGTGAGTCTGGAGTTCAGAAGATAGTTTAGTACTAGTGAGAAAAATTTGGGAGTCATCTGTGCATGGGCGATAATTGAAACTATTAAAGTGAATGAAATTGTTTCTCCTTGAGAGAGATAAGACATATAATTCTCCTTGTTGTGCTGGTGTCTCCTCAGCTGTCAATGGTGTATCCTTTGCAAAATGACTTTGCTGTCCCTTTCTTATTTCTCCACAAATTCCTTGCATTGTTCAATTTGAAACATACTTAGAGATAATATTGCCAAACTCCAAATTTTCGAATTGAAAGACAGACTTGCCTACAGTCAAATTCACATATTCTCTTATCTGCTTTACCTCCTTAAGCAGGACTACTTTTATTTAAATCCAGTCTGTCCTGTAGCTATCTTTTCTGAAAGATCATTATTTTTATCCTGCAAAAAATTCTTGTGGAGATGCAACCCAGAAATTACTCCTGCAGGTATCAGAACCACAACCACTTAAAAGCCAGAAAAGAAAGTTATTGCCCCCAAAATCTTTGAAACCATTCAATGGTTCAACATCAGAAACCGATACAACTTTAGTAGTGGAAATAACATTAAAGAAGAGGCATTACTATCTATTTTGCCATTGTACTCGAAGGACTATAGAACTTTCCCATGTGATTTCCAGCTGAAACCTTCCATGTATACTGTCTCCCTCATTAGAAGAACTCCTTGAAAGCAAGGAGTATCTTCCTTGTCTATTTATATAGCTACCATTTAGCACAGTACTTTGCACATAATAAACACTTAATTCATACTTCATTTATTCATTCTCTTTACATCTGAATAGTTTTGTCACAAATACATGCGATACTGCTTTTGTTTTGTTTTTGATGTCATTGAATTATTTTGGCCATGTCTGAGGTTGTGACCCATTTTGGACTCAGGTCGTTCTGACTCTAGGGCCAGTACGCTATCCACTGCACCACCTAGATGCCCCGTGTTGCTTCATCAACTGCAGCAACTAGAATAAAATCCTTTCCTGCAAGTGTTAACTGATATTTACAATTCAGTTATTTGAATCCATCCATAAATTTTTCTGGGTGGTATGCACCTGCCGGCCCTGTAGTATATCATCTGTGCTTTTGCTCACTTGAAACCAATTTGTTACTAGCTAAGATTTCCTAGCTGAACTGATTATAATTTGTAAGGCTAAATTGAAAATGCATCTTTTCCCTGTTTCTCACTAATTTTTGCCATGTGTGTGTTTGGTTTCACTTGCTGCTTTTTGAATAATATTTTAGTCTTTTATGAATTGCCTCTATTTAGACTTTGCTGAGCATAAATTATTTTACAGTAATATTAGGGGGAAATAAGACATCTGGATAGGGAAAAGGTAGAAGAAAACAGCTAGCTGCATGTACACTTGAGTGTCTTCAAGTATAGAAATATAATTTCAATATGGTTTTGAGTGTATATATGAGCTACTTTTACAATATTCTCTTAGCAAAGTTTGCAAATACATGAACTGAACTGTAACAAAAACTAAGACCATTATCTGGTGGAAAGAATGTCCTGAAGCTGTCTTGTACTGTAGTGCAAGGCAATGGTGTAAGCATTTTCCTCCCTTCCTGTCTTTCTGATGATTAAGAGAATTGATAACAGGTTGAACTGAATGTCAGCCAAAATCAATAACCTGGAGGTGAGAGTGGATTGAGACAAGTGAATTAGTTTTAGAGGAGGTATACAGGCAGAGTAGGACAAGTCCACAGTAAGAAAAATCAAATTTTTCTTTGTTGCTTCAGCAAAAGAAAATAAAAGGCTGCAAAAATGGGTTTCACAGAATTGTGGGAAATAAGGGGTCAAAAACATTTCTTGGGTCATAAATGCCATCTACTCTGCCTCAGAAGGATTGTTTCTTGTTGTAGTCATGGTATCATCAATTTAGAGCCAAAATGGAATTCGTAGGTCACCAATTTCAACCTTGGCATTACATAGATGAAGAAACTGAGACCCAGAGGGAAAACCACTTGCCCAAAATCACAGAAACAGGAGGTGGCAGAATTAGAATTCAAACCCAGGTCTTTTGCTCTAAATTCAGTGCTGCTCTCACTGAAAGCACTCTGTGCCTGCAAGATTTTTTAAATAGCTTCAGAAACTAAGCCTTTATAAGTCTCCACTCTCAATGTACAAATTTCCAAATCTACCTTAAATGCTCCTGCCATTCTAACTAACCCAAAGTGAATTTTTCATTTTAAAAATGAAATCCTTCCCTATTGCAGATGTCAGTTTGTTTTAGGATCTTTAAAGGCCATTGTGCCATTGGTCATTTTATTAACCTAAAGTCAATCTAGAAAAAGGGACATATGAGTGACTGTATGGATCCATTTGTATCAGTCAGCTGCCTTCAGGCTGGTATGTTATTATTAGTACATTCTCAAAGTCTATTTACTAATGATTACCATGGGACTCAAGGCTGTTGCCTTTTTCTATTTAAGGTACGATAGAGATAACAACACAGAAAGGGACAAGCTTGAACTGCAGCTAATAGTATTTGGCTCTGCAAATCTTTCTTATATGACCTTGAATATGAAATTTATCAGTCTCGCAAACCAGATGAACCTTAGACAAAATAAACAAATGAAGGTTCGGGACCATCACATGGAAGCCATGTTCACCAAATACTTTTTGCTTGATATTAGTTGACTGCCTATGGAATTGAACGTGCCAGTAATTCTTTATACATAAAAATAGGCAGATGATAATACAAAAGTAAAGCCAAACCCATGCTTAGTATCAAGCTCAACCTATAAGAAGTAACAAAATACATAACAGACCATGGAAGAGAATGGTATCCATGGTTATTATGCTAATGAATGTATGAGATGGTCATTCAATAGTGTTTGGAAGAGTTTTGACCTTATGTTGGCTCAGGCGGGAAAGACTTCATGCAGCAGATAAGACTTAAAGGTAATTTAGCCAGGGAAAGCAGGATATGGCAAACATTCAGTGGCAATGGGAAGGTGTAAGCTTTTGAAGATATATTCTGTTAAGTGGATCAGGGCATAGGAGGCTTAGTTATTCATGAATTTCTATACTCTAGATTTAATGACTATAATATTCTCGGTATAGGCATAAGCCTGAAAGACATCTTGAAGTGTCATTTATAAGCTCAAAGGCTTTGTGTGAACAGCGATTATTTTCCGAGTATTCTGTAGCTGAGGAAACAGAAAATTTTACAAGACACAGGATAGTCTAGAACTTGAGATTTTTTAAAGAAAGAACAGGAATCATGCTCTAAAAAATACAGACTAAGAACTTTTTTCTTTTTTACTTAAAGCATTGATGAAATTTAAATATTAAGCAAATTAAAAATGAGTGAGAGAAAAAAAAAGACGAGGGAGAGGTCAAGGCAGAGGAAAAGAGAGAGAAGGGGGAGAAAGAG
>CM053627.1:173009860-173029407 GCA_028646595.1 Phalanger gymnotis
AGTTGATAAGAGAGGTATAGTAGGATTGCCTAGCAGTAATGAGAGCCCTGTGAAGTTTGTGTTACATAAATTTGTAGCAGACTTAAGCAGAATAGTTGCATGATTTTTTTTTCTGCCTTCATTCAGTAGCATGTGTGTAGGAGTAACAGTGGCAGATGATGAGAGTGATCCAAGACTGACATCTGGCAAGATAAAATACCTACAATTGGGGATATAAGAGGGGATTCAATCAGGGGCTCAAGAGAAGAGAATATAGAGTTGAACTGGTTCACCAAGGGGTTAAGATGAAGAAAAGTAGAAAAAGTTGCTAGTCTAGTGATAATGTCTTGGGACATTGAAGAGTTGAGTGATGGGTCATAGTATGGATGAAGAACAGGTTTGGTAAGAGGAGGCAGAGGAAGAAGTGAAAAGCAAAATACTGTGGTCAGATGAAAGGATTTTTGGAATTCTTGAACATTAAAGTGACACATTTGTAGATGATGGTAAGATCAAGTTTATGACCTTGTTATGGCTGAGGTGGGGTGAAGGATTAGATCAGGGGAAGTGAGCAGACTGAGGAACAGCATGGTTAGCATGTTTGAAAGAAGATGTCCGTGGATATCATTGTCTCTCTGTCATACACATCCCTTAATCTAGATAACATCTTCTTTGTAGAGACTCTACGATTTCCTAGTCAATAATGACTTTCCCCTAAGATCTCATATTACACTTTCTTCTTTATCTCTTTAATTCACTTAACATTTAGTATTTCCTATTATCTATTCATGAATTACTCTCCTACAAGACTTTAATTTCCATAAGGGCAAAGGACTTGTCTTAACAAAGTTAGCATGATGCTCCACAAACAGTAAGTGCTTAACAGTGCCTGCATCAATCTTCGTGCGAAACATTGCATGTCCAGCCCAGAACTAGGAATGGTGAGAAATACAAATGGAGTATAAGCTACTCAGTTCTCAGTTCTCTCCAGAAGTCATCTAATACTGATTTTAGTCAGAGGTAAGATATTTCTCCCCATTTTATGAATCGAGGACTAGAACCCAGGTTTCCAGTGCTCCAAGGAAGTGTTCTTTCCTCTACAAAGTTGTCCCAAAATGGCTTATTATGATCTACCTGAGGAAATAACATTAAGATAAATGAAATAGTATTTTAAAGAGTGAAGTGGGTAGAAAACAGTGTTATGGAGGTTCAGAGAAAAATAATAATCAAGAAATCTGGGGATTTGAATTAGGAAAGAAAGCAGAATTTCTGATGGGCCAAGAAGGAAGTTGGGGGGGGGGTGGAGCCAAGATGGCAGCTGGAAAGCAAGAACTAGCATGAGCTCCCTGTCAAGTCCCTCCAAAAACCTATAAAAATGGCTTTGAACCAATTCTAGAACTGCAGAACCCACAAAATAGCATAGGGAAACTGGGCCCTAGCCCAGGACAGCCTGGATGGTCTCTGGGTAAGGTCTATCCCAAACAGAGCTGGGAGTAGAGGGGAGCGGAGCTGAGTGGAGCAGAGCCCAGCATGGGCAGCACGGACCAACCAGAGCAGGAGCCAGGTGGAGCGTGCCCTAGCACACCAAATCAGTGAGCTGTGGCAGTTGCCAGACTTCTCAACCCACAAACACCAAAGACAACAGAGTAGGTTAGTGGGAAAAGCTGCTGGGGACAGGGAGTTTGCGGTTCGGCCACCACCCTGGGGGCAGTGGAGGTGGGGCAGCTACAGAGCTACAGCTGCAGTTGCTATTGACCCCAGGCCCATCTGTTGGGAGGAATTAAGTGGCGGATCAGAGCAGGAGTGAAGAGCCTGCTGAAGATCTAAGTCCAGTCCTGGTTGGGGGTTCTTGGGAAAGGAGGAGTGCTGGTGTGGTGGAGCTGGCACATTCCCCCAAGCTTGGAACATAGAACTCTTTACTCTACAATCAGTCATACCCCTCTGAAAAACTCAAGGGTCAAGTGAGTTGGCTGGGAACATGGCCAGGCAGTGAAAATGCACCTAGATTCAGTCTCGGACTTTGGAATCCTTCTTTGGTGACAAAGAAGACCAAAACATACAGCCAGAAGGAGTCAATATAGTCAAAGAGCCTACATCAAAAGCCTCCAAGAAGGAAGTGTAGGAATTGAATTAATTAAACAGTAGAAGGAAGCAAGGAGGGAATGTTATAGGTAGAAATATCATTAATAAGGACAGAAATGATCACATTGTGTGGGAGAGTAAGCTATGGTAGGCTGAAGCATAGCATCAAATTCATTTGGGGTATTAATGGGAGATAAAGTTAGAAAGATTAAAGTTAGTTGATCTGGGCCTTTGAATTTCAGGTTGAAGACCTGAAATTTATACTTTATACTTTACCTGACAGGCAATAAGGAGCTATTACCTATAGGCCCTTGAACAGCAATACATTAAAATAGTGCTTTACAAGTTTAATTAGGCATGGGTATATAAAATGGATTAGTAGAAAGAGTAAAGTTACAAGTTAAAGGGCTATTAAAGTAGTGCAAATATGAAGAGATGAGGTCCAGAATTAAGATAGTACCTATGGGAATGAAGGGGCAATCATTAATTTGGTGCATATTACATGCAGTGATTGAATCAACCACCTGATTATGTCTTTTGTGACTAACCATATATAATTGAAGACTGATAGGTATGATTCACTGGTAACTGTGAAGTTTTCAGCCTTCACAGACTTTACAGAAAAGTAGGAAAACGGTGGTATGACAAGGAAATGGAACAGTTAATAAGATAAGATAATCTGAGGTTGTGCGAGTGTGGGAGGATGGTGAGTTTGGTTTCAAACAAGTAGAATTTGAGGTGACAACAGGATAGTCATGGAGAGAGTCTCATAAGTATCTGACAGTTTGGAACCAGAGCTCTGGTAAGAGGTTGTGGCTAAAGATGTTGACTTAGGAGTCATAATAATACAGTTGTAAACACTAAGATTTGGCGAGCACACTCTAAAGGAGAATAATGAAAAAGAGAACTAAGCCTTGAGGTAAAGTCCCAGTAGGGATAGCGTGAGAGGAGGATAAAGTACCAGCAAAATGATACAGAGAAAAAAGGTCATCCGATTTGAAAAATACACCAAAAAACAACAAAGGAAGAGTTCCTAACAAAAAGGAATAGTCAAAAAGAATGACTGAATATTTTTGTCCCAGAAATTAAACTTTAAAAATACATTTTTTCATGAAGAAAATCAAGAGAACCTATTGATGAAATAGAACACACCCAAGTTAATTTCTAATGCAGAATAGGACTGAATAAGCAATTAGGAATTCAGGCAAAGAGCTGGTAGTTTTAATCAAGACACTACAATTCTAGAGGCATCAGTTTACTAGAACTAGTTGATATATTGGCAGGTCACCAACTGTCAGGTAATTTGCTATGTTTTTTTTTTACCAGTTTCCCTAACTTTTTTCCACCCTCATATTTCTCCTTTTCCTTCTCTTCCCTTCCCTTCTCCCTTACAATTTGGATACTATTATTATTTCCCTGGATTTTCTATTTTTTTTTCTACTGTTATACCTTCCCCCTCCTTCAGGCTAACTTGATTTGCTTTCTTTCATTTCTTGCCTTGCAACCTTTCTCTTAAGGCATTAAACTTTTTTTTCTTGCTATGTGGTAGACCCCTTGGGCAATCTTGTGATGCCTTTGGTAGCAGCTAGATGATTCAGCAGCTATAGATCTAAACATGGAGTTAGGAAAATTTGAGTTCAAATCTTGACTCAGATACTTACTAGCTATGGGATGTGGGGCAAGTCATTTAACATCTGACAGTAATTGTCTTAAGTTGGCTTTAATAGGCATGTAATTTAAAACAACATGGAGAGCTTTGTTGGAGAATTTCCCATTGGTTGGGAAGACGATTTCTCATTCGGGATGACTAGTATATGGAATTAACCACTAGTCATCAAAGAAATTAAAGATACCTATAGAACTGAACAATGCAAAGCTTACTTTTATTTGAAAAACTGGTGTGAGGGGAAGGCAGTACTATAAAATTTACATTTTTTCTAATGGTTTATTCAGAAAGTGTTAAAAGTAGATTGCTTGGCTTCAAGCCTGGATCAATGATTCCTGGAGAAGTCTTTTTTAGGGAGAGGGGAGAGAGATCTGCAGCTCCTTTGTGGATTGCTAAGTAGCAGAAAAGAGATTTCAGAAGCAATTCTATAATTATAGTTACTATATATTAAGGCAGAGAAGTGGTATTATAAATGATCAGCAGGATGTCTGCATAGTGAATAATTTTCTTCATGTGAGGGCCATAAGATTCTTTAACAGCTCATTTCACTTAGAGGTGGGCTTTTTATTTTAATAAATATCTTCTTGCAATAGAGTTTCTCATTTTAGTTCAAGGGAATCATGCTTCTCACTAAAATGGATGTTCTAAAGATATAGTAATACATTTGCTTCTTAAACAGGGGGAGAGCTTTTTATTCAGCCTTTTCTCCTATATAGCCTAGTGACACAGCAAGTGAGGATGGAAGAAGACTGGTGAGCAACATCCTGAAGCCTGATCTTGGAATAATAAATAAATCTGGAATTGGAAGGCTTCTCAGAGCCTATGCAGTTCAGCTGCCTTATTTTATAGATGAAGAAACTAAAGCACAGAAAGCTTGAATTGTCTAAGGCTATTCAGGCAGTAAATGTCAGACCAGATTTGAATTCAGGTCCTTTGAGTTCAGAATCAATATGCTTTTCATGGTACCATAATGATAGTCCAGGCACAGGTATCAATTTACATATCCTTTTGTGTGGCATAAGAGAGGGTTGTGAATGGACATGGAATGACCTAAACATTATTAACATGACATATTTTGTCACACCCTTTTTGGAAGTAAGAAGTTCAGGTGCTATTTGGGAAAGTCATGAGTCTTTCACATGCCACACCCACTAGAGCTCCAGCTGAGCTTCGTGAATGTAAAGAGCAATTGTTTCTGTTTTGGCCAGAAACCTTGAGGGTCTCATCCTCCCAGAATGTTTTTTTTTTGACTAGGTAAAAGAGGCCCTTCTCTGCCTCATTTCTTACCTAGCCTTAATCACTAAATGGGTGTTGCCTCAGTCAAACTGAGACCTGTTAAAGATCTTAGCTTTAAAAAGACCAAGGTCACCCATCACCTAGAGGGCCATCTCCAGTTGTCCTGACCTATATCTGGCCAATGGACCCAGATGGCTCTGGAGGAGAAAGTGAGGCTGGTGACTTTGCACAGCCTTCCCGCACTCAAATCCAATTCACTTGCATGTTGAGGAATCACCGTCCTGATTTCTTAGTCCTCTTCAAAAACCAAGGAAAAACAGGTCATCCAAGAAAAAACAATGACTTTTGAGTCAGAGGACCTAGGTTCATATTACATGTCTGAAAGTTATTTCCAGCATGACTGCCAGTATGTTTTTACCTTCCTGGGCCTTAGTTTCTTTTTGGGTGGAATGAGAAAATTGGATAGATGGTCTCTGAGGTTTCTGACTTTATAATTATGCTCCTACAAATATTCAATAATTTATTAAGTATCTACTATGTGCTAGGCACTGTGCTAAGTCCTAGAGGTACAAAAAGAGGCAAAAGACAATGCCTGCTCTCAAAGAGCTTACAATCTAATGGGGGAAACAACATGCAAAGAACTAAATACACAGCAAGCTGTCATTTCAGTTGTTTTTCAGGCATATCTGACTCTTCCTGACCCCGTTTGGGATTTTCTTGGCAAAGATGCTGGAGTGGTTTGCCATTTCCTTCTCCAGCTGATTTTCCATATGAGGAACTAAGGCAAACAGGGTTAAGTGATTCGACCAAGGTCACACAGCTAGTAAACTCTGGAGACCAGATTTAAACTCATGAAGAACAGTCTTCGTGATTTCAATCCCAGTGCTCTGTCCATTTTACCTCCTATCCTTTCCAGCAAGCTAAAGGATAAATAGGAAATAATTGGTGGGAGAAAGCAGTAGAATTAAGGGAGGCAGAGGAAAGATTAAACGAGACAATATTTGTAAGGCAATTGGCACAGTGCCTGGCACATGGTAGATGCTTCATTTATGCCTGTTTCTTTCCTTCATATCCCTATTGTGAACACAGCAGTTATCAAAATAATTTTTCAATAAATAAAGAAGGATTGTATAAACTTTTTATTATGTATAGTTCACTTTTCTAAGATACATGTGTGTGTAAATATACATATGTACACATGCATATACATATGCATATATATTTGTTTTTATACATGCACATACTCATTGATTTTAATAAGGCAGTTTTATTTGTGTTCCCTTTTGCATTTAAAAAATTATTCTGTGCTATTTTATTGATATTATTTTTTGCATTTAAATCACCATCCACTAAGCTACCTTACCATGCCCCCAAGAAGCCCTTTCTTGTAACAAATATGTATTGTCTGGCAAAACTAATCGATATATTAACCATGTCTTAGCATGCATCTCAGTCTGCACTCCTAAGTCCATTAACTCTCTTCCAAGACCAGGAAATAAATTTCAATATAAGCCTTTTGAATTCTCAACTGGTCACTGCTTTCATCAAAATTCTATGTTCTTTAAAGTGATTTTGCTTCACATTATTATACACCCAAAGAAATCAAGGACAAAGGGAACATACCCAACATCTTAGTTTTACAGCCGAGGAGAATAGAGCCCAGCAATTTGCCCAAGTTGACACAAGTAGCAAGCGATAAAAGCAAGATTTGAATGTAGACTCTCTAACTAGAGTCTTTTGTCTCTACCTTGTAGTTAATTTTTTCTTACCCAGCCCCTCCACCAAAAAAGTTTGCCCATATTCTAAGGAAAAAAACCACCCTAGGTAATTTTTGAAAATATTGAAATTATTTTATAAAAGTTATTTTCTGGCCAATTATGCTTAATTGTTCAAATATAGAGTGAAACAAAACTTCATCTAAATTTCAAATATACAACTCAATTACTTTGCTGAATTCAAAATGACTAGTGATTTAAACTCGCTAATTGCTAAAAGAATAACTAGTGGGGGAGGCTCTATGCGAAAGATTTTGTAATAAGGTTAATGAAAGAGTATCTGAACTTGTTGATCTCCCGTTATTCTTAATTCATACTCTGTTTTCAGTCCCAGATACACCACTTTTGGCAAGTTCATCAGGATATGTTAACAGAGGATTAATTGAGCTATAGGATTAACTAATGGAACAGCTAGATGGAAAGTGTGGGACCTGGGTGGGTCAGGAAGACTTGAACCGAAATCCAGTCTCAGACACTAACATGCTGTCTGAGTTTCCTCATCTGCAAATAATGGGGATGATAACAGCATCTACCTGACAATATTGTTCTGGTTCAAATGAGATAATTTTTGTAAAGTGTTTTGCAAACTTTAAAGTACAATATACATGTTATCATCACCATTATTATGAACAGTGCTGGCATCTTTGATAAGACTCTGGTATTGGGCTTAAATCCTGCCCCCTAAGCTTGCTACCTCTCTGACCCTGACAAAATCATTTAACATCTCTGGGTCTCAGTGTCCTTATTTGTAAAAATGTGAGGGATTGAACTCAATGTTCTGAAATCAGATCCAACCTTAGAAACTTACTAGCCATGTGACCCATAGCAAGTTCCTTGCTTAACCTTTATTTGCCTCAGTTTTCTATTCTGCAAAATGAGGATAATGATAGTACCTACCTTCCAGGATTGTTATAAGGAATCAATGAAATGAAAATCATAAAGTGCTTAGCACAGTGTCTGGCATAAAGTGCTATACAAATGCTATTATTACTGTTTCTTCCAGTTCTAAATTTATGAGCCTATAATTGTGTGGTAGTATAAGTAATGGATAAAAAAAATTGCTTTCTTGTACAAATCTTATCTTCCCTCTTAGATTCTAAGCTTTTTGAGGGCAGAGATATTTTATTTATTTTGTTTTTCTGTCAGTTCCTAGTTTAGTTGATGGCCTACAAGAGATGCTTGATGAATGCCACACAATTCAGTTTCAATAAATGGACAAACAATGTTTTATGAAGCATCCACTCTGTGTCAGACATCAGGTTAGGCCCCGGGAACACAAAATTATAAAAATGGTAAAGTCAATTGAAAGATAGTATATGTGCAGAAACAAGTGTGATCCAAGGTAAAGTATGATAGAGGCAAAGTATAGACCCAATATAGACGTAAAATTCTTTAAGATTATTTGAGTAGATAGTAAACAAATTTAGTCCTGAGATTAGAGAAGGCATCATGGAACAGGGATACATCTGAGCTGAGCTTAAATGAAAGAGGATGATCTCAGGCAGAGATGAGGAGGGAATATGCTTTGATGTGTAGTGAGGGTAGGGGATTTCAACAATACAGTATTCTACAGATTGACTCAAACAGCCTTTATTCTAGATTTCTGGAAACTCTCTTCATGGGACCCTTTCTTCTGATGTAGTTTTGGGTGCTGGGAATCTTTCTGTGTCAAGGTACAGGGGGTTAGTCTGGAAAGAATTCAAGCACTCAAGCCTTCTTTCAGTCAAAGTAGTAAGTTTGTTATAAGCCCAATATGACCAGGGAGATTCCTAGTGAATCTGTGCCTTTATGGGGATGAGAGTGATACTTATACACACGAAAAGACAGTGAGAAGATCTGGATGGGATTAAAGAGTGGTAAATAGTCGGGGGTTGCCCAGGTGGAGAGCCACAGTGAAAGGACTATTAAGTAGTCTGGAGTGGGTCAAGAGGACTGAGAAAGGAATATTAAGTGGTCTAAGGTGGGCAGAGAGCTACTGTGAAAGGACTGTCGAGTATTTGTGTGGGCTGGGTCAGATGCCTTGGGTGAGACACAAGTGATCTCGGCTGCTGAAATGTGTGGAAAATATAGGGACTGGGATGCTGAAATGTATGGCAAAATTCAGGGTCCAGGTCCCATCACCCCATCACTTCTAGTCTCTCAGTTCTATACAACTGGTCAGCAGAAAACTCATTTCAGCCTCTACTAACTGAACTGATTTTTCTAAACCACTCAGAGGCATGGCCTATCATTTCTCATCCTATAGCACTGATCCCTTTTTTAATTCACTCTAGGGACTTATTTAATATCTTATTATTGGCCCCTTTTTATGAATAGGTTTGAGATTTCAAGGACAACTTACCTTACGAGGGAAAATCTAAGATAAACATGGTAACAGCTTTGTTCAAAGCTTAAATCACTATGGCTCACATCTACGTCTGACTAGTGGGTAGCCAGGAGATAAGCAAATAGATTCAAAAATTGTAACCTGTCTCCGAAGTGGCAATGGCAAAGTATTGGGAGAGAGAGAGAGAGAAAGAGAGAGAGAGAGAGAGAGAGAGAGAGAGAGAGAGAGAGAGAGCACCAAAGCTTCCAAGTGACTCTTCAGTTGTACTTCTGAGCTGAGAATATACCAGTACTTGTTTTAAAGCAAAATAGATTGAATGATAAGTGTATTATATGTATGTACAGTTTATTTAAAATTTCACCCCTTTTTTATATTCTCTTTATACTATGTGCTATTTCATTGAACTATATTTCAATAACAGAGAAAATTCTTAGTAATAGATATTAAATTAATTTTATTCTGAACTTAGTTAATAACAAATAGAACAGGTGTTTGTAGAATAGAACCACAACAAAAAAGAAGCTTATACAGGAAACCACAGGTCTCTATTATAGATACCTTGGGTTTTTAATATAAAATAAGGTCAATCTGTAGCTTTCAAAGCCATCCCATTTGTCTGGTCTCAGACATTGTTCTTAATTGTGGAATGAAAACTCCCCCAGCCCCCTAACTTTTAAGGAATTTTAGACAGCAAGAGACCTCTGCAATCATATTTGTATTTGAAGATAGCTGTGTCATGAAATTTTGACAGATGTTTCAAGATCTTTCCTCAGGAATGTAAGGCCCCTTGGTTTCCCAAGATCTGCTGGGTGCATAGAAGCATGTTTCCTTTTATCAAAGACTTCTTGCAAGACCTTGTTCTATTTAGGATATGTCAAGTGGTTTACCCCTTTCCAGATCTTTCTCTCATTTACTTTGCTGAGGAAAGGGTGGGCTCCTTCCTCTAACCTTAACTTTTCCATCTTCCCTCAAACTCTAGATTAAAAAAAAATTTTCATATGTGATATTCAGCCAAAATTTAATAGTATATTTGCACAATAAGTAAAGGTTGGTCCTGATTATCACTAATAATGAATCTCTTGCAATGGTCACATTATCCAAATTCATACTGCGTATTTCAATTGGGCTAGAGCCAAATTTTATATAGTTATAACTTCTCAGTGTAAATTAAAATACCTGGGACTACTTCATGGGATTCATTATTCACACTAACTGAGACCTACCTGTTCATCTTTTGAGGCATTCTGAATTGTATCCCTGAGCCTCCCACCAGATTTCTATTTTTGGTAATGAAGTTTCTGGCAGTAGTATGTCACTGGAATGCATCTTTTTGTTCAAGAGGTACACATAACTAAAAACTATCAATTTTGGTGTGGCTGGATTTGTGAATATGCAATCCCTTATATGGCACTCAGGAGGCTTCTCTGACCCCCAAATTTATTGCTACACAGTTGATAAAATGTTGAGGTTACACTCAGTAGCCACATCTTAGAGTTATGGAATCTGCCCCTAAATGGCCCATGGCAAACTCTGAAAAAAGTAACACTGAGAAAATGAGAACGTCTATGTTTTGGTGGTGAGAAGAGGGGCAAGAAAAAGACACTGTGCTGGGATGCTGTATTGGGGAGGCTAAGGGCTCCTTCATATTCTCATAGGAGTATATGGCATTAAGCTATTTATTCAGAGTTGATTCTTTAATCTGAAATGAATCTCAGTAATGGGAATACATAGATATATGCATAAATGCCTTCCCATTAAGGAGGGTGTCAAATCTTCTACCACATTTCTAGGGGCCTACTTCACAAATTTCCTAGAAAGCATTCAACTTTTTAGGTGAGGAAGGTAGAAAATATTCATGTGGATTATTTTGAAATATAATCATTTCTAATGTGTACCCTGTTGATATTCAGATATTGAATAAAAGTTAGCAATTTTGTAGACAAAGGATGAATTCTTCTAGGTCATGTGGCCATTACATAGTGCCAAAAGAGTAGTAAATTTGGTTTAGCTATTTCAGTATAATAACATATTTAGAAATGGCTCAATATGAGGATCTAAAATCATATTTAAGTACATTAATCTTTGGAATCAAACACAAATGAGTTAAAATTTTTAATGTCCACGTTCAATCAATTCCCAAGTCTTGTCTATTTTATCTTTATAACATGTAAGTCTCCCTCTCTCTACTCACAAGCCACTTCCCTAGTTCTGGACCTCATTACCTGTTGCCTGGACTCTTGTAATAGTCTCCTAAATGGTTTCTCCGTGGTTCAGTAGCTAGCATCGGACCTAGGGTAAGGAAGAACTGAGTTTAAATCTGGCCTCAGATAGTTACTAGCTGTGTAAACTCAGGGCAAGTACCTTAATCTCTATTTATCTCAGTGTCATCAACTATAAAATGAACATAAGAATAGCACCTTCTTCCTAAGGTTACCTTGAAGATCAAGTGAAATAATATTTACAAAGCTCTTGATACAGTGCCTGACACAGAGTAGGTACTTTAAAAATATGAGGGATTACTATTAATTACCTGACTGTCAAAAGAATAGGTGGATCCCAATTAGTGTAAATAATGACTCTCATGAAGTGGTCACATGTAGTAAATTTGCACTATTAGAATGTATAATTATGTAAAATATGGCAATAGAATGTTATAAACTATGCCAATGGAACTATGATATGTGAATTTGACTAATGTGATCACTTTATATGATTCATTATTTGCACTAACTGGGATCCAGCTGTATTCCTACAGCTTATATCTGACTGTATCACTCCTGTTCTTAGAAATCCTTGGTTTTTGCCTCTTGGATAAAATATAAGTTCTTTAGCTTGGCATTTAAAGCCTTTCACAATCTGGTTCCAGCCTACCCTTCCAGACTGATTTCACATAACTCCCCTTCACATTTTACATGCACTAGCCAGACATGCTATGTCCTGAATTTAGCATTCTATCTCCTGTCTCCATGGTTTGGCACAGGCTGTCCCAAATACCTAGAAGGCATTCCTTTCTCAATTTCGCCTCCATCTCTTAGACTCTTTGGCTTCTTCAGATGATATCTCTTCTGCAAAGCCTTTTCTGAGCCTTCTAATAACTAATTAGTTCTACCACCACCCTGAAATTAGTTTGAATTTACTTATCTGCATAAATATTGTATCACCAAAATAAACTTATTTCCTTATAAGCAAGGACCTTTTGGGGGGCGAGGGGGGTGAGGGCTTGAAATCTATTTACTTTATACACAGGCATTTAAACATGCGTGTTAATTAATAAATGAATTTACCAAAATAACCACTGTTTTCCCTAAGATAAGGAATAAAACAAAAATTTTAGAACTAAAATAAACACATGCATCTAAAAATGGATATTGAGATTTAGTTTATGATGGAAGAAAATGCCAAATGGCAAAAAAATAGCTTTTCCTCTTTTATTATATTAAAAGCAACATGTCCTTTAAAGCCCTGAATGAGGCTATTAAAGATGTGATTATTATCTGTGGAACACAGAGTATTAGAAGGGAATGTTATGGCATATTTTGGAGCTCTTTGACATTAAGACTTTAAAACCTAAAAAAAAACCAGTTTGAATAGTTTATAGGTCAGACAGACCTGAAGAAGAACTATTCTAATAGGAATTAGAAGTCATAAATAAGCCTGCAGAAGGAGTACATCAACTTCAGGAATTGTGGTGTCAGAGAGAAAAAAAAAATATGTAATTTTGAGCCAAATAGGAGAGATTTGTTAAGGTTTAACTATACTAGGGGAAGAGGAAGGGAAATGAAGGAACATTTATATAGAACCTACGATATGCAAGGCACTATGCTAAACAGTTTTTTAAAAATATCTCATTTCAACACAATCAGATGCTGTAATCGTGTCGATAATTCAGGGGCACTATGCTTCACAGTGTTAGCGGGACAAGTGAACTAATCATAACTGTTCAATAAATATCCATTGACTTGGGTTAACTTTAAGTTGATTGATCCAGAGGGATCAATGAGAAAATAAATAGTTTCCCATTTTCAGCCAGCCACTTGAAAAAGAAAGGCATTCTAAGTCTGGTTCATGAGACTCTGAGTCATAAGTCTATTATACAGGTCCTCATTTTTAATAGAGGATTCCACTAATCTCTCATTTCTAATTTAATGACTCGTCACTCCCCCATCACTTCTGCTCTGTCTCTTCTTTAACACACCATGAACCAGTCAGATAAAAGTTCAGCAGATGGTGAGAAAACATGGAAAACAACGGTGTCAGCCTCAGCATCTCCCACCACAAAGAACACACACAGAACGCCCCAAACTTACAAAGTCTGTCTTACTTCAGGTTCATTTCAATTAATTCATATGCAAATTATTGCAGGAAGTCCAGCACAGAGAATGACATCGCAAACCTCGGATACATACAGTGCAACTCTTTGTGCTCTAAACTTAAATCTCCATCCCTTCCCCTTCATTAAAATTATTAATGGATAAAATGGCTAGTGAACAAGTCCTTGAATTGTTTAAGTCACTACTTTACTTCTGAGGGAGAGAGGTAGGAGGAAAAGCCTCCTATTTAATTCTGCTTGAATTTTTGAAAGAACAAATGTCAGTCAGATGGTTATGAACATCTTCTGAGTGACCCTAGCTCCTCATAGCTACTGGAGGCAGTTAAGCCATTTCTGAACTCTGAAGACCTGTGTCACAATCCTAGAGAGACATACTCATATTTGAACTCTTACTACTGAAAAGTAATTAATAACTGGGAAGCAGATGTCAGAGGAAGGAGAATTGGAGGTCTTCGTTGTACACTATTTATCAAACACCTTATTGCATATGACATTGTTCTGACAGTCATAAGGTTAATCCTGCAAAGCCCACACACAAGTTTATATCTTCTTTTTTAAGGCTCATTACCTGAGCAATGCTAGGTAAAAGATGTCATAGCTATTTAACATTTCAAACGGTAAAGTACAGACATTCACAGCCTCTCCTTCTTCGCTGTCTTAAATGCTGACAGGATTTTGGCTTTATAAAAACAAAACTGTAATTTTTAGTATTTATGTTTTGAAGTCCTTGTAACAACAATATTGCTAGCAGCTGCTGTGGGAGTGAAAGTACAACAAGAGCACATAGGAAGGGCTGCTAGCACAAGTTCTTTGATCTGCTTTTCTAAGGAAAGCAACTTTAAGGGGTTAACAATCTTACTTCAATTAAACATACATATACCATTCACTTAGTTCAGGGGGAAAAGTCAGCACCCTGAACTTCAGAGAGAATACAAACAGAAATTACAAGCATACATTATATAAACAGAGCAAATAAACACAAATCAGTCTATCCATAGCAATACATAGCTACCAGTGAGAAGCACCAACACTTGGGTTTTCAAAGAGGGGGGAAGGTTTGCTTCAATGGCTACACAGAGTAGTCTCCCCAACACTCTTTCAATGAGTGTGCCCCCAAAGGCAAAATGCTAACCTCTGAGTTTAGATATACTTCTTCGGGGTCAAAGGGCATCACAACAAAACCACTCAAACCTAGGGGAACTAGGCTTTCTTGTTTCTTAAGCACGTCAAAGACTCTTGATTCAAATATAAAATGAATTAATTTTTTTCAAATTAAAATATCTTTTGCATAATACTTCTGTCCCCAAGATAAACAAATGTCCTGTCTTTGAATCGTTTGCTTCTAAGATATAAAACAGTAAGCAATATTGGAAGAAGCCCTGGCTCCTGAGTCAGAGGCCCTGAGCTCAAATATTACTCCTGCTACTATTTATGTGATTGGTTAAATCACATAAACTCTCTGGACTTCAGTTTCCTCAGCTGCAAATATAGGTTTTAGAATGGAAAGCCAGTGAAGTCCCTTCCTGAACTAAATCTACAAAATAGCACTATTTTAGCTGATAGTAGTTTAAAATTGAAATAAAAAAAAACTATGAATACATTCTGATGCCTACAAATCAGTTTATAAAGCAGTAAGTCTTAGACGAAGGAGTATTTATGTGACAACATAAGGACATGAAATGCTATTAGTGGTACAACATTCATTTTACAGAAATCTATAATAGAAGCATCCATGATGCTAGGATTAGGCCTAGCTATAATTCTGGTTGTCTACAGTAAAAGAATGATCAAAACCATCTTTCACTGGATAGTATATTCTTTTGAGGCATTTTACTCATTAGAACTTTGCTTTAAATATTTTGGAAAGTGAAAAACAATAACATTGAGGATAACAATCTTATAAAAGTGATAATTAGCATTTGTATGGCACTTTAAGTTTTGCAAAGCACTTTACAAATGTTTTCTTATTTTATTATCATAACAATACTAAGAGGTAGAAGATATTATTATCTCTATTTTGCAGATGAGAAAATAGAGGTTAAGGGATTTGCTCAGGATCATACAGCTAGTATCTGAGGATCTATTTGAACTCAGGTTTTCCCACCTACAGGTGAAGCACTCTTAAGAGCGCTTCTTAAATTGGATCACGACCCACAGTTTAAAAAACGCTAAAAGAGTCTTGAGTAGAAAAAAGTTTAAAAAGCCCTGCACTATCCCACCTACTTAACTCCACATAGCTCTAATGTATTTTTAGAACTGTATCTCACTTTGATTCTATTTAAAGACAGCATGTCCAGCATTCTTGCCTCTGTGCCTTTGCTCACATGTTTACTTATATCTGAAATGCCCTCCTTCATTTCTATTGAAATTCTTGTCTTTCTTAAAGGTTCAGGTCTAAAGCAACCTCCTCCCTAATTCCTGACCCCCTCGCAGTATTAAGCAACCTCTCCCTTCTGCAATAGCTTATCCTTTTTTGTTTCTACTTTTCCTATGCACTTATCACATTCTATCTTATAGGTATTTGCCTACAGTTTTTTTCTTCCCTGTGAGAAGGAAACGTAGGCACTACTCTCATAGCAAGACAGCACTCATATAAGAGTAGTAAGAACTGAAAGGACAACATAACTATCTCATTCAGGTTATGTTAATGCTTTGTTATAGAAATCCAAGGGAAGAAGGATGCAGATTTTCACTGAGCATGTTTACAATTCATACCCTTAAGAGAGAATAAGGCCTCTGCTTTATGTCTTTCCAAACTTAATATTCTTGATTAATCAAGTACCAAGGATTTATTTTGCAAAATTTAATTTAACTTATTTATTTTGTTACATTTTAAGTTCCAAACTGCCTCCTTCCCTCCCCACTCCATACTAGAGAAGGCCACTATTTGATACAAATTTATAAATTTATGTAAAACCACACTATACATAATTCTATTTATCAGTTCTTTCTTTGGAGGTAGATAGCACTTTCCTCCAGAATCCTGTGTAGTTGATTTGAATATATATGATACTCAAAATAACTTGGTTGTTCTCAATTTTTCTTTGAACAATACTGCTATTACTGTATACAACATTCTCTTGGTTTTGCTCACTTCACTTTTCACTTTTCATTATTTCATGCAAGTCTTTCCATGATGTTCTAAAATCAGCCAGCTCTTCATTTCTTACAACACAGTAGTATTCCATCACAATCATATACTACAACTTATTTAGCCATTCCCTAATTGATGGGTATCCCCTCAATTTCCAGTTCTTTGCCACCACAAAAAGAGCTGCCATAAATATCGGTTCTTTTTCTTTTTCCTTGATCACCTTGGGAAGCAGATCTAATAATGGTACTGCTAGGTCAAAGGCTACCAACAAGCATTTATTAAGTGTCTACTAATGTACTGAGCTCTGTGCTGGACACTAAGAATAAAAAAAAAAAAACAAAACAAAAAAGAAAGTCTATAGGCATTTAAGCACCTACTATATGCCAGGCCCTTTGCTACGTGCTGAGGATACAGAGTCCTTGCCCTCAAGGAACTTATATCCTTTCAGAGGAGACAACACTCATGTGTAATGTACACATGCACATACACATATAACATATGTGCATATACATACATCTATAAAATATGTGCAAAAGAAATGCAAGGTCACTGAGGGGGGAAGGCATTAGTACTGGGAAAGTCTTCATAAAAAAGGTGGCAATTGACCTGAGTTCTGAATGAAACAAGGGATTCTGATCTGATGCAATAAAACATATCCTATTCAGATATGAGATGCTGTAATTGTCAAAGAGCACCGACTCCTTTGGTTCTGAATTTACTTGCTGACTTTAAAAGAATGAAAATTTAAAAGGCTGTCAACACTTCTTTCATCTCTCTGCTCTCTACTTCTTGAGATAATTAAATTTTAAACCAATGTTTGCTTGTGAAATGTACCGAGTACTTTCATGAATACACTGATAAAGGCTTCAATTTATATATTTTTACCATATTATTACAGTTATTCCTTTTTAATGGACCATGCTTTTAGTGCACGCTTATACATAGTTTTTTACTCTTCTTGTTTTAAACGAGAAAACAACGCAATATCTGCTTCATAGGCAGATAGTCACAAAGACCTCAGAAATGCATCTTGGTAACTCCTTTTAATACTGAGAAATAGAGAAAATATCCTCGGGGCTTAATGGCTTATGAAGTTAGAACTGCCTGCTTGATAGATGTAAGGGAGGTGACAGTCAGGAAGCACTTTTTGACAGAGGTGCACAGTAAAGGAGACACATTATATAATGGGGTGCCCCACCCTGGAAGACATTAATGGAGTATGCACATCAGTAAGACATAAAAGCAAACACAGCACCCCCACTGTAGTCACATATTTGAACAAAGTACTTGATGTAATGAGCCACCTGTCTGTCCAAGGGCAGTTAGATTTGTTAATAAATTTGTTGTTGCTCTAAATAGCATTTCCTTTTGGTCTTTTTTTACATTGTTCTTTGATTGCACAAACAGAAGGAACCTCAGATGCATATTCTCAGATAAATACCTCATTAACCTAGTCCAGGATTAATTTTCATTAACTGCCACCACCCTTTCAAACAGAATAGGGTAGACCAGTGCTCCAACTGCTTTCAGACCCAGAGATAGACACCGACAAAGAGTGCTCTCCTTCTCTCTCTTCCTTTATCTGATTTTGCATCTTTATTGTACCAGAAATACAATTAATTGATCAATCAACTAATACACTTTTATTATAGACAAGCACTCTGCTCAGTTCTCAGAATGGATACAAGGAGAGAAGAGAAACAATGCAAAGCTCAGCAAGCTTAAAACAAAAGGACCTTAAAGGACATATCTCCTTTCTGCCAGGGCTAGAGACTTGGATCAAAAGACAGGGAAAGTCAGGAAGAGTAGGGAATCCAGTATGTGTTTGGACTTGAACCTGAAATAATTACTAAGTTTTACAAATTGCTTTTAGGTGTTCAAAGTGCTTTGCAAACATTATCTAATTTGCTTCTCACAACAACCCTGTGAGGTCAATGCTTTGATTATCTCCTATGTATGGATGAGTAAACTAAGGCTTATACAAGAAGTTCTTAAACAGGCATTCCTAAGCTTTTTTTTTTTACTTTTGAGGACAGCAGTTTAATATAATTAGTTTCCTTTATAATCCTCTGCCTTTTATCATAGACATTTAAAAACATTATTCTGAGCTGGAGTCCATAGTTTTCACCATAAAAAACAAAACAAAACAAAACAAAACAAAAAAAACCCACAAAAAGCCCAAAGTTAAGAATTCTCAGGTACAGTGTTTATTGGCTTACCTAGTATCACACAGATATTAAATATCTAATATAGGATTTGAACACAAGTCTTTTTGATTTCAGCATTTCCCAAAAGGCTTCTTTGCCCCCTCTAGGATTTCTAACTATTTATGCCCTACTGGGATCCACAATTGCTTACTAGTTATAAATAATGGATATCAAATCAGTCTTAAAGTAATAGTCATTCAATTATTTGATACTTCTATTATTAAGAAAAGTCATAAAGATAAAAAGTATGTCCATTGCTACTAAAGAAAAGCCTCAAATAAATTACCTCACAGAAGCAAAATAATTGACTAATAGCCTCACTCACATTAGTTTCTCCTTCCCAGATTTTTTATGTCTGCAAATCTTGTTGTAAATGATAAATTCTGGTACTTAGATTATTTGTTGATATGTTTAGTAGTTTTGTGTAAATATTTACTATCCATTAGGATGAAAAGTTGTTTTTCCTTCTTAATTTGCTAAATAACAAGTGCAAGCATTTGCAATTATGTTCTCTATGTCACTGTTTAATTGTAAATTATTCTTTTTTAGTGCTTGGATTTCAGTTCATTTTGTAAAGCTTCATGAATTATAAAAGTGAGATGAAGTGCACATGTATGCACAGATGTACATGAATTTCTGTGTTTCTGTATCATGTACCAGAAAGGGAAATCTGCCCATTTGCAGACCTACAATGTCCTGTTTAATAGCTGAGAAGCATTCAGAGAAATTTAGACTACTAGAAGTATTACCACTGGCTTGAAATAAAGAGAATAAATAAGCTCCCCACCCCTAAAGAGAAACTTCTCTCTTTTTATCTGTAGGAGATATCCTAACATTTTCTTATTTCCTTTAATA
>CM053627.1:173029907-173046487 GCA_028646595.1 Phalanger gymnotis
AAAAAAAAAAAAAAGTTCATCGGAGTGCAAGTTGTGGCACTTCATTTGTGCTTCTGTATTGTCCATAGCTTTCATTTAGCTCAATATGACCTTAATTTTTTGGTGCAAAATTAGAAATTGATAGAAATAGACAGTTATAACTGCTATCTGTGTCACTTATTGCTACCAGGAAAATAATGTATAAGAATCTTAAGGTCCCTTTCCATTTCTACCCAACATATGGGTGACTTGTTATTCTAGACACAGAAGCTATTATTAAATTATGAAAAATTACTTTGAAAAACCTATTATTTGGCATCTGGGAAGTACAGTGAATAAAGTACTGAAGTTGTAGTCAGGAAGACCTCAATTTGAATCTTACATCAAGCGCTTAATACCTTTTGACTTAAATCACTTAAGCTTTCTCATCTATAAAATTAGAATAATAGCACCTGACTCCCAGGATTGTTGTGAGAATCAAATGAGATAACATATGTAAAGAACCTTGTCATGGAAGCACCTTCAATGGAAATAGTCCATTTCCATTACTGTTATTAGCTAAGAACACAAATTATACTAATACTTTATAGAAAATTTCATGCTTACTGTAATATTATTACATTCATTACTTATCACACAAATTTGAATATTCTACTGTTTGACCAAAATATACTTACATGCAATAATAGCTGATGAAACACAATAAGCTTATAAAGTAGGTTCTTGTCCACATACCTGATGCTAGAATTATAAAGAGACTTCACTATATTTATTCAGGAGGCACTTAGTTTGGGTAATTAGCATTCCTGGTTTTAGATCATCATGCTAACCCACTCTCAGCAATCTGGCATCAGCAATAAAGAGATCTGTTGTCTTCCAATACTTGTGTACAGGACATGATGGAGAACCTCCTAAGACTGTCAATCCTGATAACTAATCCAAACTTCTGGTGATTCATGTGGATAAAAATGATACTGACAGAAGGAATCTAGAAAGAATGCTAAAGATGAGAAAATAATGTCCAAGAAACAGTAGACCTTAAAGGTTTAGGTGGTATTTTCATAAGTGTGGCAGGTCCAAGACAAGGACTTCTAGAGAGAAAAGCAAATTGTAGACTAAAAACCTGGTTAAGGAGATGGAATATGGGAACTGGACTTGTATTTCTGGACCAGAGATTAAAATATAGGAGGTGGAGAATGGAGAAAGGAAGGGAAGAAAAGTTTATTAAGCACTTGCTATCTGCTAAGCACTGTGCTAAGCATTCTACAAGTATTATCTTATTTAATCCTCATAAGAAACCTGGGAGATAGGTGCTATTATTATCCCCATTTTTGAGATGATGAAATTGAGACAGAGAGAGGTTAAATGACACACAGCTAAGAAGTGTCTGAGGCTGGATTTGCACCCAGATCTTTCCTGAATCCAGGTCCAGCACTCTGTCCATTGTGCCTTCTAGCAGCTTCTCTATAGGTTTTAAGGCCTCTTGGAGAAGAATGCGATGAGCCTCATGAAAACTGATAAAAAGATGTTTGTCTGGCTTGTTAGAAATCTATCAAATTTACCATGTCAGAAACCATGGTGACAAACTACAATTAAGGAAGAAGAAAAGCAGAAGAGATCCTGAATTATGCACAGGAATCAAAATCGAAGATAGAAGCCAGCTGTACAAAGTGGCATTACATTTGTGTACACAAACCTACAAGGTATAACTGATGAGCAAAGTAAACTAGAGATCCTAATGTAGGAAGACAAATTTGTTGTCATAAGTATCACTGAAATTTAGTGAGATGGTTCACATTACTGAAATATGGCTCTGACAGTTTTTTTTAAACTGGAATGTAATATCATTGTTGTATAAAAGTCTTAGTAAGATAGGAAATTCTACCAAGGTATATTGGCACCTGTATTAAAACATAAAATTTGAGAGTTGCCTGGAACAGTAAGATGTTAAGTGACTTGCCCAGGGTCACATAGCCAGTAAATGTTAGAGGCAGGACTTGAACCATTTAATATTTTAGAATACTTTAAATATGTTATCTCATTTGATCCTTAAATGTCATATGAGATAGATGCTATTATTAGCTTCACTGAGCAAGGTTATATGACTCTCTAAGTATGAGACACCACTAGAAAGTAGCTGATGCAGGAAGTGAGGGCTCTCATCTGGATACTAACTCATAAAGAAATTAGAGTCAGTATCAGTTAGTAAAGAAACTGAGCCTAAGTCTTTCTGATTATGGGGCCAGTTCTTCACAGTCAGTCAATAAGTGGCATTTACTATGGGTAAATACTGGGAATACAAACCCAAGTAGAAAGACAGTTCCTGGCCTCAAGGAACTTACATTCTAATGGGAAAAGACAACTAATAAAATAAAGCTTAAAGGTGTGTGTGTGGGGAGGGCTGGGGAGAGGGTGGAGTGAGATGAAAGTGCCTGGTTAGGGCATTGTAGATAGCGTCTAGAGAGGAATATGACATAGTTGGCCTGTGTGTCATCTTTAAATGGAGATTTGGGGATAGCCTAGCCAATCAGAAAGAGTGGCCCCAGTGGTGGAGGATTCTTCAGATGTGTGAATGGTTTCTGGGGCATGGTAGAGAATGTCCTGAATATATCCCAGAGAGGATTGCGGCGCCCCAGTGCTGCCTCTCTTGATAGGGCATAATTTATGCAAAAGGAACAAAAAAGATAAAGAGTAGGGAAGAATGCCATTATATATTAAGAACACATACCAATGTGAGAAAATCTAGGAACCAGTGGGGGAAAACATATTGGGGAGCATCTGGAGAAAGATCGATGGAGATAAAATAGAAGCAATATTGTCATGACCATATACTATGCTCATCTGGACAGAAGGAGAAAATAGATGAGGAGTTTGAGAAATAGATTGCAAGCCTAGAATAGAGTTATGCTATAGTATAGTGAGTAGAGACTTCAATTATCTAGACATCTGTTGTAGCTCTGTCTGCCAAAAGTAGATCAACTAATAAATTCTTGGCTAGCCTTGATATTTTTTTCCTTCAAAGGTAGAGGAAGCCAGAAGGCGAACTACTATTCTGGACCTGATTTAACAATAGTTCATATTTATATACGGCTTTAAAAAGTTAAAATGCTTTAAATACATTATCTTATTTGATCCTCAAAAGCCGTATGACACAAATGTTATTATTTGCCTCACGGAGCAAGGTGAAATGACTTGCTAGGGATCACACACAGCTAAGGACTTGATGCAGGAATTGAATCCAGGTTTTCCTGGCAGCCTGAGTACCCTATTACATTACTCTGTATCTGAACATGATACTAAGTGTTAAAAAAATTAGCATCATATATCATTGATAATTTAATTTCAATTGATGTAATCAGATAAGCACTCAGTTAAGAATGGAATGGGAATTATTTTTAAATTTTTTTAAATTTTATTTTTGGAGACACAGGATTGGAGAAGGAAAGAGGAGAACTTCTTAGATGGTTGTCATAGACCAGGCTTCTCTAGTTTCCCCTCAAAGGGGAACCCTCCAATTTAATGGAGATCTGAAGATGTGTTGTTAAGCAAAATGGCCTTTGTTTTCTTTGAGTGGCTCAGTGTGTTTCATTAAGCCTTGCTGGGTGCTAAGCCCCAGGCCCAGAGCCCTGTTGGGTGTGGAGCCTATGTGGGTGTGGATTGATGACTGAGGTGGGGCCCAAGGTGTGACTGGCTGAGGGGAGGTGTTAACTCCAGAGCCATGCCCTATTAGGTGTTGACCTAATCTATGTGGACGTGAGCCTCCCAGGGTCCTAAGGGGAGGGGCCAACTCAAGAACCAATAAGCTGTGGTCATTCAGACGATGCTTGATGACATCAAAGGCTTTATGGGAGGAGAGAAGACAGCTTGAAGATTGATTTTCTGTTGGAGCCAGAGACAGCTGAGGCCCAGGCTGAAGATAAGGTCGAAGCCAAAGCAGGAGCTGCAGAAGTAGAGCTGACCCGGAAGCAGAGCTGACCCAGAAGCAGAGCCAACCTGTGTGTGGACCAAGGAGTGCCGAGCAAGGACTTGAGGCCAGTAGGTAATCTTACCGGAGAGGGGAAGCATGAATACAATTTGGTTTAATACCATCATGTTTTTCTGTGGCCTCTTGATTACTCTTGTGAGGTGGACTTATTGGGCCTGGAAGCTTTTGATCAAAATATCAAAATGGGGAGGCTGGTTAGTGGGTCTGTTACTTTGGAGCCTGAATAAATGCTTTAATTCTTCTGCCTTCTACTTAGAGAATTCCTTATATCCTGCAGTTCTGAACCATTCAGACATATATATGATTCTCTTTGAAATCATAAATTCTGCCTTCATAATACAGAAGACCAGGAGAGTCATCAAATCTTGCCTCACTAACAAGACTCATGTCCAATATGGAGAAGAGAGAGGGCCACATCCAAATAAACCAAATGCCTCCATATCCTTGTTGCATATACTGCTCCACTAGGGCAAAGTTAAAGCCTTTGGTAACTATTCAGTGACTTTATGAGTTCATCATTTCATCCCAAAACTGAACCTAACCTAAAAGGGTATTGGCTTCAGTCTTCTCCCTAACAATGTTCAATATTAGTATTGTCCAGTCTATATGAATCGCTCTAGTCAAGATACTCTGGCCTCTTTTGGTTTAATATAGTGTCTTCCTATAGGATCCCATGTATTTTTTTTCTGGGAAGTAAAGGGAAGAAGGAGAAAGAGAAGTAAAGGGAAAAAAGTGGAAGAGTGAGAGGGATGTCAATGATGAGAAAATTTATATCTGTTGTACCTACAGAAAGAAAAGTAGGTTGGGACATGAGAAATTTCTCAGATTATTTTTCTTCCCTTGGCACCCCTCTCCTACTTTTATGATAGGAATTCAAATATTCTCCTACTTAGATTGATACAGAACTTACTTGAGTTATAAGGGGCCATTGATATCATCTACTCTAAACTTATTTTACAGATGAGGCTTAGAGCTAGCAGGTTTTCTTGAGTGTCAGAGCAGTGATTTTACCACATTACATACTTGAAAGGACTTCAGGACTTCCGAAACCTAGCTAAAAACTTCCCCAAGAAATTTCCTTTTTCCTTTCTAATTTGTATTCCTTTCAAGCTTCAGAAAGCTTCTTTTTCAACCTTCAGCTTTCAAGCTTTATCTACCCCAAGAAATTATTCTTTTTTTTTGAGAGGTAATTATGGTTAAGTGACTTGCCCAGGGTAACACTGGTAGTAAGTGTCGTGTCTGAGGCCACATTTGAACTCAGGTCCTCCTGACTCCAGGGACATTGCTCTACCCACTGTGCCACTTAGCTGCCCCAGCAGTTTATTCTTTATGTGATATGACTAAGAAAAACCAGCTCTCATTTTAAAAGTATCTGAGGCAATGCATAAGAAGTGTGAGAATTCTAACTTTATCAAGTCCAGCTGAAGCTTCAACATTGCTTATGCCTCAATCAGATTTGATGCCTTGAGCAGTAGGCTAATCTGTTGGTATAAATAAGGATGGTGCTAAATCATTGTTTCATGGATTTATGATAACTCACATACTCCCTTACAACTGGATTGAATTAATTATTTTACTTTCCCTATTAACTCTCTGATCAAGGGATAAGTAATGAATGCTAGATGTGGCACTAGAAAGCCCTGGCCATTTCATTAGCTTCTCAGTGTTTGATGAGTATATTCTACCTTTTTATAACATTTTCTTCCTGTAGAAGATTATCAATCCATGAATAATGGCTGAATTTAAGGATTTGAAATCTGAAAATCTAGAGGAAACTATTACTATGACGAATATTTGTAAAAGACATCCACACACATGCAATCAATAAGACAATGTCATACACCTGAGACAATTCCAACTTAACCTTTTAAAACCCACTAGTTGGGATTAAAAAATAAGAAATGGATAAAAGAACAAAATCAACCCAGAACACATTCCTGTTAAAGTTCAACTAACATAAATTAGTTGTTACGATATTGCCAAAAGAGTGTAGAAACAGCCTCAGAGAGCAAATACTTGATTTCTCTGCTATGTGGAAAGCAATGGCAGCCAGTTCATTTATACAGTCTTGCAGAGAAAGGTGAAAGCTTGTGAACAATGTTGCCTCATAAAATCAATCAAGAATTATTCATTCCATACCAACTATGTGCTAGATAGTATACTAAACATTAAAGATTCAGAGATTTAAAAAAAATCAATGATTTGAGTATGAAACTTATATTCCATTAGGGAGAAGCAACATGGAAGAGCTCCTGAGAGAAAAACCCTTGAGGGAGAAGGAAAGATTTTTTGTATCTCTCTGTACTGCTCCACAGAAAGGAAAATGTAGTGACCTTTAAAAGTTTGGAAGGTATAGACTTCTCATTGGTTTCAGTAACTGTCTCCAGAACAGCAGTGGCCAATGGTAAAGTCCACATTAGCAGCTGAAGACAAACCATAGTCCTGAAGAAGGGTAGCTTAAGGACTCTACAAAGGTTTGAACCCAGAAGAAATTATATATCCCTTTTGCGATGTGCTCTCTATTCTTGATCCCACTCTTACAGTAACTAAGTGTGTGCAAAGGGAGAATGTACTTTAAACTTTTGAGTTGTACCAACAGTTGTACCAACTATTCTTCTATAATATCTCAAGAAATATCCCTTTTTAAAGCTAATTAATTCAAGATTGCAAATTAATAATCAACAAAGACCTTACTGGGGAGGCTTATGAGTGATAGCATTAGAAAAATATGCCTTAACTCTTCAGTACTGGGCCTAGAGCCCCGAGAGGAGAGGTAGTCAGCCACCTCCAATGTTAGCTTGAGTCTAGAGAAAGTAATCACAGAGTGGAGGCCACACATATATCAACTGGCCACCTTTATTTTGTGGAAACACACTTTGTTGAAAAGTTCACAATCAGAATTGTATATATGTATCTGGTGAATGGTACTGCACCAATGATTTTAATATATAAGGAAAACATAATAATTTATATACATGGCAGAATACCAAAAAAAGAAACCTGGCTCCTCTTAGGATTTCTGGTATATTCAGAATCTTGTTGGTGCATGGAACTAAGAATGTAAGCACTTAAGAATTTTGCTATAAAGAGCTTAATTTGTAAGAAAGTGAACACACACACACATATACCCTGTAATTTTCTTACTGATCCTTTATGTAGATTAGTCACAAAATCTATTGTCTTTCTATTTAGAAAGAAAATTGCAGATTTCTTTGGGAGTTCTTTAGGGAAGGTAATTATTAAAAAAGATGTATGTCTAATAATCAGGGTAGATATCCTTATTTAAGTAATAAAAGCTCTGAGAATTTTGTCAGGTCTCTATAACAGAAGGCTAATTTGCCGGGACCAGCATTTAGTGAAGCCTCATTTGATTTAGCTCCACTCTATGGTCTAGCCACACAGTGAGGACCTGGAACCACCAGACTCAGTGCACATAGCTAAGTTACAACAATCCCTTGGTAAAATGCATGGAACCTGACAGCAACAACAACAGAAAAATTCCCATCCAGTTTGCTTTCACTTATTCAGAGACAAATTTTTCGTATATTGATTTCATCCATTCTTATATTGTCAAAAATGTAAATTTGGGAAAAATAATTCATAATGATACTATTTTCTGAACTAGCCCTATCTACTGAAATTTCCTTTTTCTAACTTCTCAGGTTCTGTTACTGTTAAGATAATGCTTCCTGTCACCCAGGCACATCGGTCGTCTTCGACTTCTTCTTCTCTTTGACCTCCCCCACTTATTTCCATATCCAACCAATCATCATGTCATGTAAATGATAATCTGAGAAAGTAGAACAAAAATAATCTCGATGTCTGTCCCTTTGTACATGAATATCTCAGCAGTTAGAAGAATGGTATGGGGCAAAAAGGCAGCCTGCTTCCCCAGGGCGCATTAAGTAGAGCAGAACAGGGTGCAATCAAAACCATTATCAGGGGATCAGAAGAAATAGCATTTTAGGGAGGAACATTTTCTTTTGTTTATGTTGTCAGTTAACACTCATAAAACATATTTAAGGTATAAGGAGTGCTCCACCTAAAAATGTAGGTCTCACTGAAAAGGAAGAATCTAGTTCTAAGAATTTTTTAAAAAGAAAACATAATTTCTTTTCCATTTAAAAGTTGTTACTCTAGAACAGGGGCGGCAAATATGGCCTAGAGACCAAATCTGGTAGCTACGTGTTTTTGTGCTAGGTAAACTAAGCATGGTTTGTAAGCTCTCCTAGGAGAAGAAAGAAAACAAACAGGAACAGAAGAAAAAATAAAACCAATATCATCTGAGCAATAAGTGTAAATCTTTAGTGGATATGTTGATTTTGCCATGTTCTTCTTGCAGTAGGGAAATTAGAACACAGACACCGGTATAACAATATAACTATCCAAGGTTAATTTTCCTAAAATAAAATTACATCAGATTCATCTGAGTTACATGTGATAATTTTTACCCCTTCAAGCATTTTTATCCATTGGCAATCCTACAATATTGGTTTATCTATCAGGATGGTCTTCCTTCACATTTTGTCTATCTGAGAATCACCAACCAATTAATCGGAAAGCATGAATTAAGTACTTTCTATGTGCCAGGCACTGTGCTGAAGATAAGGATGGGAAATGGACTTGTAATTTCATTGGCATAGGGAGCCTCTCTATGAGGAAACTACATTTACCAGTACAAGCCACCCTCTTCCATTCAACTATGAGATTAAATGACTTGACAGTCACAGAGTCAGTGTGTATCAGAAATAGGACTTGAGCCCCAAATCTTCCTAACCTTGAGGCCTGCTCTTTATCCACTACACAAAAGTTCTCAAAGCATGATGACCACTGGGGCTATCTAAGAGGTCTGCAAAGTCAAAAATTGTTTTTAATAATATGTTTTAATTTCTAACACAATTAATATTAATAAATATAATCCACACAATCAAAAGGTCTTTGGGGAGTCCTCAATATTTTCAAATATGTAAAATGATTCTGAGACCACAGAGTTTGAGAACCGTGGTACTATACCACACTGCTTCTGAAGATACAAAGACAAAAATCAAATAGTCATTGTCCTCAATAATGTTACATTTTATAGAAGAAAATAACATGTGCCATAATTAAATACAAACTATATAGATAGTAAATACAAAGTTTTTATTTTGTTTTGTTTTGTATGGGAGATCCTAGGAAAGGTCTCATGTAGGGGAGGTGGCTCTTGAGGTGAGTTTGAGGGAACTGTGGTTTTAAAAGAAAGGAAGAGAATTCTACCTTAGCAGTCAGCCTTGTCAAGATGAGGTATAAGGAGAAATTGTGTATATGGGAAACAGCTAGTAGGCCAGTTTGTCTGGACCATACAGTATGTGAGAGAATAATGTGTAAGCTTAGAAAAGTCACCTGGAGGGGAACTTGTGAAGGCCTTTAGATGCCAAACAGAAGTGTTTATATTTTATATTAAAAGCACTGGAAAGTTACAGGAGTTTTTTTTGATCAGAGGAGTAATTTCATCAGATCTTAGTTTTAGGAATATTCCTTTGACACATTATGGAGTGTGGATTGGAGAAGGGAAAGGCTTGAAGGAGAAAGACCAAGTAAGAAGGTTTTACAATAGTTCAAGTGAGAGGTGATTAGGGCCTGAACTAGGGTGGTGGTTGTGTAAGTGGGGAGAAAGGAGTAGGTCAGAGACTTGGAGGCAGAATTGACTAGACTTTACCGTTGAATGGACATGGGAGGTGCAGAACAATAAAGTTTTGCTAATGATTTTGAAGTTAGGCATCTGAGTGAATGGAAGAGTGGTGATATGAGAATGATAATAACAGAAACAGAAGTTAGGGCTGGTTTTGAGGGTGCTTATGATGAGTTGTTTTCTGTGTTGAGTTTGAGATGCCAATACAACTTCCTGTTTTAACAGGTAGTTATGCCTAGATCCAATAGTCAGTTAATGAGGTAGAACTGAACCTCATAAGAGACAGTAGGACTGAAAATATCAATCTAGGAGGCATCTGCAAAGACATAATACCTAGGAAAGATGACAAATTAGTTCACTGAAAGAAAAGGCAAAGAGAGAGCAGAGATAAGGGACCAGGACATAGCCTTGGAGTGTAACCACAGTTGGGAGATAAGACATAGCTGATGATGTAGCAAAACACTAAGAAGGATCAGTCAAACAGGTAACAGCAGAATTAGGAGAGTGTATGATCAGACAAACATAAAGAAGTTTCCAGAAGAGGAGAATAGGCAACAATGCAAACTGTTAGAGAGAGGTAGAAAAGGATGAGGGTTAAAGCTCATTGGATTTGTCAGTGAAGAGATCATTGATCACCTTGGATAAGACAATTCCAGTTTAGTGATGATATAAGACATACTAAAAGGATTTGAGGTGTAAATGAAAGTCTAGGCAGTAGAAGTCACAAGTATAGACAACTCTGTCTAGCATGAAATCATAAATGTAGAGCTGGAAAGGAGCACAGAGGCCATAAAGTCCAACCCCCATATTTTATAGATGAAGAAATGGAGGTACCCTGAGCTTAACTGATGTAACCATGGTGACACAGGAAGCAAGCATCAGAGGAAGGATTTGAACCTAGGTCTTTTATAGCTAGAACAATGCTATCGTTACCATACCATGCCTCTACTTTGGCTATTAAAGGGAAGAGAACTATAGTATGATTTTAAAGTAACAGTATAAGCAGTCTCTAATACTAAAAACATTTCTAGCACTAAGGGTCAAAAAAGTAAAAACTTTAGCTGTAATCTCTAATCTTTTATAATATGATGACTTTGAAATTATCTCTTTTAGAAGAAAAAAAGGAAGAAAAAGAAATGGCAGTACAGAACACATAATTGAACTAACCTTTATACGAAAAGACCGCAGACATCTACCCCAATTTTTTTCTGGAGATGTCTAGAAAAGTCAAATTGCCAAAAACATAGGGCTGGATAATGAAATATTGAATTATTTAGTAACTAGAACAGGTATTACTAAAACAAATATCATGGTTTAAATATTATTCATTGCCTTCCTGGAATACAAGTGCCTGGTTAGGAGTTTCTACATGTTTCCCTGATTACATTAATTTAAAGGGCAAAATATCCCTCAGACTAAAATTTCATTCTTTTTATTCATATTTCTAGAAAGACTCCATGGAATCTAATAAAAAGAGGAAAAAATACAATTTAACGATAAGCAGAATTTATTCTCAATGTTGGCTACTAAACGAGCTAAAAAATGAAGTCTCAGAGTGAGCAAAGATAAAAAAAATCACAACTTAATGACATGATATTATTCAATACTTGGCAAATTCATATAGCATTTAAATATTTATAGACCAGAAAAGCATTGCATAGTGCTTAATTGTTCCTTCATTTGCATATTGATTCTCCAGTGGACACTTCCTTATGAACAAAAGCTTGTGTCTTAATTTATGCTATCTTTATGTATAAATGTTATCACCTGACAAATTCATTTGGACATAAATGTGTATGTATGCATGTATGACAAAGACAGTGCCTCTTTGAAAGAAAGGAAAAAATGTCTTAGGTGATATCAACCATATAATTATACTTCTTCAGAACTTTCAAAATTCACAATGGACTGAAATTAAAGATGGTAGCCTCAGGAAACGTTATTCTTTTCAGACTGCTGAAGATAATTTAAGAAATGGTAAAAAACAAATCAAGAAAAATGGATATAAAGCTATGATTCTATCGTAATTAATAAATCTCTAAAGACTATTTGCCTTTTCCTTTGTCATTACACTGGAATGACTAAGATAGAATTTTCTGCCTGACCAACCCATTATTAAGGATATGTGACAATGCAGCAATAAGGCCAGGATGTTTTGCCTGATGGATATTTCCCATAAGCTAATAAATTATACATATGGGTCATGATAAGCATCAGAAAAAGATAGAATATCCTAAGCAACACTATTTAAAACATGAGATAGGATCTATGATTTCTTTGTTTTAGGAAAACAAATAGGATAGGATAGGAAACTCCATCTATACCAATATAGGTCAGTGCCTTCTTTTGAATTTATAGTTTTAAAGAGTTGACTATAGCACTGCAAATTTAAGTGATTTTCCCAGAGTCACAAAACCAAAATATGTTAGAGGCGTGATTTGAATCCAAATTTTCCTATTGCCAAGGTGAGCTCTCTACTACACTAGTGGATCTCTATTTTTTTTCAGTGAACTCCTTTCAACAGTGATAAAAGATATGTTGTGAATCCTTAGAATAATAAAATAAATAACTGAGGCTATTATTTATGATTATTTACTGTTTAAAGCACCATTTTTAAAGCACAAACTCCCTGGATCATTCTCATGAACTTTCAAGGGGTCATAAATCACTAAATGGGAACCACTTCATTATATCAAGGCTGCCTGTCCCTTATAACATAGGGGCTATTAAAATACCTATTCTTTGCATTGAACTAAGTATCTATTTGTACATTAATATTTTGAAATGTAGATCATAGAATCAGAGACTGTCAGAGCTGGAAGAGACCTCAAAAATACATACCTGAATAAGAGGCCCCTTTACGACTTCCACAACAATAGATACCATAGGCAGCAGGAGGCTCAATAGTTTTCTGTGCATTTTCTGCCAGCTACACTGATTTGGGACTTCTCAAGAAGTCTCCTACATGCATTTTCCCCCCAGAAAACTAAACATTGAGAAATCTCATTATGTTGCAAGCATTCTCTGCCTGCCTCTCTGACTGGACCCTATGACTGAAGGGCAAAGCCATGGGCTCTAAAGAGAGGTTTAGCACAATTTTTCTCCCCATGTCCCACCAGTTATACAGCTTTTGGACTTCTCTGTGACTCTCTAAGATATCTCCCTCCTCCCTCCACATTTTCAGCTTCCTTTTCTGTGTTGTCTTTCCCTGCTAGATTGTAAGTTCCTTGAGAGCAGGGACTGACTTTGTTTTTATTTGTATTTGTATCCTCAACATTTAGTATTGTGCCTGGCACATAGTAGGTGTTTAATAAATGTTTAATGACTAACTCAACAAATGGTCATATAGACCTTTCTTGAAGACTTCTGATGGGGAGGTGGGACCCTCTAGTTTCTAAGACAACACATTTCACTATTGGATGGCTCTAATTTTTAGATGAGTTCAAAATTGTTCCTGCTTCCTCCTCTAAATTCTACTAGTTCTGTCGTTCTAGGTAAATAAGTCAATTAATCACTCTATAAACATTTATTAAGCTAAGACCTGAGGATACAAAGAAAAAGCAAAAAATAGTTAAAACTCTGTTTCATAGATAACACGTAAGAGGCACTGGATTTTCTGGACTCCAGCCTCTAACAGGTTCACTCTTGATCTGGTCAGATAGGAAAACAGCTTCAGAGGGGTCAATAATCAGCTTTATTCTAGTCTAGTCTTCTTATGAGGGTTGCTGAGAAGTTCAAGTCCTATAGCATTCCCTAATCACCCTTCTTGCATGGACAGGGAAGAAGCAGAGGCAACTACCTCATCTCAACCAGGTCAGTCGAGATGGGCACAGCTTGTGTACTCACCTAAATCCCTTCAAGCCTCAATAGGAGCCAGTTGAGGCAGGTACATGCATTCCTCTATGCATTACTTGTGGATTCCCCATAGATTCTCCGCTTACTGACCAGTGCCCATTTGCTTTATAGGGCAACAGACAAAGAAAGCATCTTGCCAACATTAAGCTCACAGGTTATTGTTAGCAATATTGTCATTCTGCGCAAATGTAGTAAATATCAGTTATGTCACCTCTACATCTCAGAGCGCAGCCTTAGTAGGACTGTCTGTCATTATGATTCTAGGAATTACTATCTAGGATCCTTGGAAACTATTCTGGGCGTTATTATCTAACACCTGGAAACTAGATATTGCCATGGCCATGGATTCTGAGAAATTGAACTCTAAAAGGATAACAAAATCCTCCTTACATCACAAACTCTAACACTAAATGAAAAGGCAACATCTCTCTTGCAAAAGCACAGATATGGGAGATACAGCTTACTGTGAGAATAACAGCAAATTAGTAAGTTAGTATGGATGGAATGTAGAGTGCACGATGAGGATTACGGAGACTAGAAAGGTAATAAAGAACTGGTCAGGTTGTAAAAAAAAACTTTAAATGCCAATCAGAATAATTTATATTTCATCATAGAGATAAAAGGGAAGCCTTGGAGTAGGGAGTTGAAATAGTCAGACTTCTTTAGGAAAATCACAATAGAAGTGGTGTAGAGAATAGATAGGATAAGGAAGAGATCAGCAGGGAGAACAGTTATGAGATTGTTACTATAGTCTGGCAGAGAGTTGATAAAAGTCTAAATGTCAGTGATGGCTGTGTGAGTGGAGAAAAAAGAGAGTATAAGAGAGTTGCTGAAAGAAATTGAAATTACTAGATGTAATAATTCATTGGCTATAAGGGGTAAGTGAGAGAGGAGTCAAGGTTGACATCAAAGTCATGAATGTGGGAAGATGGTGGTGTCCTCAGAAATAATAGAAAATTCATTAAAGAGATACATTTGCATGAGGATGGTGAAGATAATGAGTTTTATTTAAGGCATATTGAGTTTGAGAAACTTATAAGATAATCAGTTCAAACTGTTCAGTAGGCAGTGATTTATAAGTAAGACTACTGCTCAGTAGAGTCACCAGGCTTACAGTTATAAGTGTGAGGGAGAGTTATTGATATAGATGAAACCATGAACCTATAGTAACGATGAAATCACCAAGAGAGAGAGCATAAATTGAAAAGAGAAGATCTTTAGAGAACACCCTACTTAGTGGGTGAGATCTAGAGGAAGATCCAGCAAAAGAGATTGAGATGGAACAATTAGATAGGAAATTAACTGAGAAAGAGCAGTCTTTAGAGAGGAGAATATCCAGGAGGAGGTGGTAAATAACATCAAATACTCTAAAAGAGTTCAAAGAAGATGAGAATTTAGAAAACAAATGATTTGCCAATTAAGAAATCATTAGTAGCTCAAAAATTCAGTCAAATGAGGAGGTCAGAAGCCAGATTACAGAGGTTTGAAAGGAAGTGAGAGGAAAGTAAGTGGAGGTATTGGACACAGATGGGTTTTTTCCCCCAAAGAATACAATTGAGAAGGGGAGGAGAGACATAAAATGATAACTAGCAGATATAGTGAACTTAATGAGTGGAGACAGGATGGGAAAGAATTAAGCGTGTTTGTAGATAGAAGAGAAGGATAGTTAAGATCCAAGATTAAAGAGTAAAAGGGGATCCTGGGTGGGGTGGCAATCTGATGAAGAGGATGGAATGGGATAGGATCAAAGGTACATGTAGCAATGCATGGCAAGGAATGGGGCCACCTATTCGCCATCTACTGGAATGGGGAAAAGATAATCCAAGGGGATATTAGAGGGGGAGATTGAAAAGGGAGCTCACAGTGAATGACCTCAACGCTTTTGTTGTTTTTCATGAAGCATGGTATAATGCAGAAAATCCTGAATCCTCTGGTCCTCCTTGAGCCCATGAAAACATCCTAAGGGTGGAGTTAGGGTTAGAAAGAGAGATAGATTCTGGTTCCCTCTCTTTCATTAACCTTCCATATAGCTCTCACTAGACAACTTTACTTGGGTGGGAACCTCACTTAGGGAAGGCTGGTCCCCTGGATGACTTTTCCAACTTTATGTTCATTTCCTTAATAGACAACCAAAATCTATCTCAAGGCAAATGTGTCCAGGCTTAGGGGGGGATTTTGTGAATGTGAGAAATCTAGGACAACTATCCTGCTTCCTGAAAACCTGGCAGAAAGGGAAATTTTTTTTCTACTGGAGATGACAGTAGGAAGATGACTAGACAGTGCAGAATCAAGATGAAATATGGATATTTCTTTGAAATTCCCACAAACTGATTTATGTTCTGATAAGCTTTAAATACCAACTTCTAAAGAAATTGTAACAGTTGTTATAAAATAATTAAATCCCATCCTAAATTGTTCTGACAATGAACAACATTAGTCTTTTCTGTCTATCAGCATTTATTTGTTGTGTAGGAAATAAATACCTGTCCCATACTTGATTCACACTTATGCTAAATAAAAATTTAAGCTTAAAAAATTGATGTCAAGGTCGTGATTGAAGAATACAGAAAAAGGGAGCATTCTCATTACTTTCCATTCTCCTCCCGGTCCCACTCCCTATTTAGATCATTTGTCCATGTTGGGAGGAGAGGGAAGGTTACAATGCCCTAGACTCTCGGACCCAATAACAGTTCTTACTATGATTAGAATAGCAATTGTAAAGAACTTAGACAATTCTGAATTTCATGGGATTTTACTGTCCATGCTTTAATAAAGGCCACATTACCTATTTTATGGGGCTCTGGAACCATTTTTTAAACATAACATTTAGGGACATTGAGATTGGGATCTCTCAGTTGCCATGAAAATGAGTTAATTTTATAGCCTTCCTCTCATTAGAAAGGTTGTCATGAGAACAAACTCATAGTATACCACTTACTGCTTTCTTTGCAATCTTCCAATAATAAAGCAAAAGAATGAAATGAATCATGCTTTAAATTCTATGATTGTTTACTTTCACAAAACTGAAGTGGGCTCAGTATTACAAGAAAATTTTGAAATATGAAAAACTGCATATGCTATTTTAATTAG
>CM053627.1:173046987-173069523 GCA_028646595.1 Phalanger gymnotis
GGGGGGGGGAGGAAATGGGGAGAAAATTTGTAATTCAAATGCCTGTGAAAATCAATGCTGAAAACCAAACATATTAAAAATAAATTAAAAAAAAGAAAGGAGGGAAAACAAAACTTGTGTTATAATCATTTGTAGTCACTTAAAACAAATTCTCATATTGGCCATATCCTCTGGCAAAATACATCAGTCTATATATTGTGTCAGGAGGTGGGTGGTTGGGCTCATCATGAGTATTCTAGAATTGTGGTTGGTCAATGTGTTGATCTGAGCAGCTAGGTAGCACTGTGGATAGAGTGCTGGACATGGAGTCAGGAAGACTCATTTTCCTGTGTTCATATCTGGCTTCAGACACTTGCTAGCTGTGTGACCCTGGGCAAGTCATTTATCCTTGTTTGCCTCAATTTCTTCAGTGGTAAAATGAGCTAGAGAAGGAAATGACAAGTCACTCCAGTATCTTTGCCAAGAAAATCCCAAATGCACTCATAAAGAGTCAGACACAACTGAAAATGACTGAATAACAACAATGTATTGATCAGAGATCCTCAGTCTTTCGAAGGTTTTTGTCTTTCCAATATTGCTGTTACTATATAAATTATCCTTTAGGTTCTGTACAATTTACTTTGTATCAGTTCATACAAAGTTTCCCATATTTCTCTGAAACTATCTCCATCATTTCTTATAGCACAATAATATTCCATCATATGCATATGCCATAACTTGTTTAGCCATTCCCCAAATTATAAGCACACCTTCAGTTTCCAATTCTTTGCCACTACAAAAGAGCTATTATTAAAAAGTTTTTGCAAAAACAAGTCCTTTTCCCCTTTCTTTGATTCTTTTGGGGATAGAAACATGGGCATATTTGAGGGCCTTTGAGATCTGGATTTATTAACTGAGCTTGTGGTACTGTTCTTTAGAGGTACTTTGCCCTAAAAGGAACTCTGATGATTTAGTCCATTGTTTGGAGTTTTGTATTTCCTTTTATTGGGACAGCTCTCACAGTTGGGGATTCCTGAAGAATGAGATCTCTTTCTGGAATCATTCTCTTCTAGGGCCCATTAAAGGAGCTGGATAGGCATAGCCTAAGGAAAATCATGACCAAGCTAGTCCCAGGAACTACACAGTGAGAGAGAAACATTAAGGACCACAGCCTAGAACTGAGTGATTTAATTTTAAATTGTATTCCAATTACCTTGCCATAGTATATTATTTTTTAATTTTATATTTTATTTAACCTTGTTCATAACCTCCTACAGAAATCTACTCTTAATATCTTGCATATGTAGAAAGCATAGGGAGAAGAGGAGAAGGGAAAAAGGGAAGTGGTCACTGAAATGAGACACTCTAATATGATAGAAGTAGTTTGATTTGGTGGATCTCTGAATCTGGGGAGCTGAACTGCGTCAGGGGTCAGGAAAGTAAAAGAGTGGGGCTAGAGTGGACCAAGAAGTTTAGAATATAGTAAAAGGTGAGAGGCAGCAGGGCGTAATGGACAGAAAGCTGTCCTTGGAGTCAGGAAGATGTGGATTCAAATTTCACTTCTGCCACATACTGGCTGAGTGATTGTGGGTAATTCACTTAGCCTTTCGGTGCTCTAGACAACTCTCTTAGGCTAAATATTGCATATTAGTTGCTGATCTGCATTGGTAGGGGGAGCTCCCTCACCAGGGATGTCTCTTAATGAAATCATAGATCCAGATGGAAGAGAGGCATGAAGAAAGAGAGATATGAAGACAGAAAGGCAAGCAGTCTAACCCTGGTGTCAGAGGCAAAAGTCTCTGGGAAACTGGCCTGCTCATGATTTAGTTGACTACTAGAGATTGGTGGTCTTGGCATGAAAGTTAGGTCCTAGATGTTTATCTGATATATAACATTCTAAGGAACTATTCCAGGCTACCAGTAGAGAAAATAGACCCTGGAGGAAAAGTAGTGAAGAAAGAGAGAATCTGTAATCATACCACAGATAATTTCAGATCTGGAACATCAGAGCATGTCACATAAGCACTATATTTAAAACCAAAAAAAAATATATATAATAGGGATTTAAGAATGAAGCGGAAGCCTAGTATTGGCAGTTCAAAGAGACAAGAATTCCTTTCAGCCTTGAGATTGATTTGGTACTCCTGTTATCTTGAAGCTAGAAGGTGGACTTGAGTCATGCCTGGGAGTTCTTAAAGGGATATTCAGTCTTCCAGAGACTGGAACTCAGGAAGAAGGACTGGGGACTGCAAGAGCTGAACAGCAACACCAGAGAGGAGTTAGCAGTCCCAAACAGCATCCAAGATTTAAGAAGCTAAACCAGAAAGAAAGATTAAAAGAAGAAACTAAAAGGAAGGCTGAATAGTGATAGAAAAAGGAAAATTCACAGAGGGCCATCAGGCTCTTATAGACATCTCAAAGTATAAGACTCATGATGAGGCCACTTGTATCTACCTCTTTAAGGATTGAAGAAGTTTAATGAAGGGGGTGAGAGGAGTTTCTTTTTCCAACTTCTTATCCCTAGATCTGTCCTGTAACAGACACTACAATATACTCTACTTCCTTTTTAAGAAAATCTAAACAACTCCCGTATTAAGATTTTGCCTCAAACATAGAGCCTAGAGGTAAATGAAAATTTAAATTAGAGCAGAGAGCTAGACTTCAGTCTGAGTGTAAGGAATTTTACCAACTGAAAGCTTTTAAATTATTGTGATTGCATTAATAATTTTTCTTCTGAAGTAAGTGCCATAAAACAGAATAAAGGGGGTAAGTGAACCTGATGGCCATTATATTGCCCCTCAGCTAAAAGAGTAAGTTAATTGTTTTTAACAGTGTGGCTGATTAAATTTCCAGAGAGAAGGGGTATAGAGAGAAGTTGGTGCCCAAAGAAAAGACCATATCCTCACCTACTTCCTAGGGAACAGATAGGAAAAGCCAAAGAAATATTCAGTTATCTCCCATATAACAGGGGAAAGGAAATAGAAAGGATAAAGTAGGGACAGGTCATCTTTACCCTGTGCAGTGACACTCATCTGCATTACAAAAACAACTACCGAACTTAGCAGACATCAAGAAAGCAAACTGACATAATATTATTTTTAGAGTAAGAGGTTCCTTAAAAAAATAAATAAGCAAATACATAACAAACAAATAATTCAACTCAAGAAGCATCTATTCAGATTTCATATTACCAATAAAGTAATGGATAATTGACCACATGTATTCCAGTTATAGATTTAAATAAAAACATAATTGAAAGATTGCTATTATTCAGTCCAATAAATATTTCATTTATCCAAAGGTAAAAAAAAACCCACAAAACTATGAAAAATGTTACCCAATTGTTTAAATTAAATAAAAAACACTGGAGTCAAATAAGTACAGCATGGGTTTGAATAATGAAGTCCACATAGTGGCTAAGTAATCACATTGGCATTTTAATCTAAAAAAATGCCTAAGTTACTAATTCAGTCAACTGAGACAATAGGCCAACACTTCCATTTCTAAACTATCAAAGATTAAAAAAAATATTCCCTTGAAATCTGCACAGGAACATGATTTGCACATTTGGTAAGGCAGTTCTGTCCTGGGATAGATATATCCTGGTAGCATCCAATACAAACATTTATCACGCTGCCTACAGATTTAACAAAGGGAATATTTTCTCTTCTGGTGCAACACACATCCCACTGACTTGAAAACATTCCTGTTGACTAGCAGGCTGCTCAAATAATTTAGTGTTCTTTTGAATATATTTAGTCCAAAATAAGGTAAGAAAACATCTGTTACTTACGTTTTTGAGTCATCCCACAGCACACAATAAGGATTCAAAGTACCCTGAAAAAAGAGAAGAGAAAAATAAATAGAACTTGAGTAAATAAAATTTTAAGAAGAAGGTATTATAGGAAATGCAATCAAAATTGGATATGATGGTGCTTGAAAAAATCCTCCTCCTTATTTTAATAATTTATTCTTTATTTTATTTTTTGGAAATAATTTTGCATTTTTGCTTGACTAAATACTCCTACATTATTTCAATCATAATAATAGGTTAATTGTTTACAAACTTAGGTTTTTTTGACTTATGATTATTAGGAGAAGTGGTGGGATAGAGGACCAGCCTCAACATTAGGAAGGCCTAAGTTTGGTTCTTGCCTGTAATAATATATACTCTCTATCTGACCATGAGAGAGTAATTTAACCTTTTAATGTCCAAGGAAACTCTCTAAGACTCTAGATTACTGGTCTGTATCCACGGAAGGAGTTTCCTTAGAAGGAGCTACCAACACATAAATAAATATTTAAAAAATCTTGATTACAGAACAAAAATAATTTTTAAAAATTAAGATCATTAGAAAATAAGTTCTGCAAAGTGGAAAATTCTAGCAAACTGTCACATATTGTGTTTTATATTTTGAAAGATACACAATTAATCTTCCTTTGGTCCAAAAATATTGTTGCATAATTGTATCCAAGAAGGCAAACAACTTTCCCTATAATTAAATTATAATTAAGTATTCTAAAATCTGACATATTATAATTTAGATGAGGGAACAATAACAGTAAGCCTTAAAATAGATTCAACCTGTTTTGGGGATGTGTATGTGTGTGTGTGTGTGTGTGTGTTTGTGTATGTGGCCATGTTTAAATTACTTTAAGGTGAGTAGAACAGTTTGGCTCAGAAACAGCACATTAAGAATTTCATAGTATCCTAAATAAGATTAACCCTCCTTCTTCCACCACAATTAGAACTTTCTTCCCATCAGAGACAGCAAAGGACACTTTTCTAGTTCCTTTATAACCCAAAAGTAAATGAGAACTGACTTTCTATTCAATTAAAGCAAAATGGATTACAGCTGAGTTCAGAAATAACTTTTCATATCCCATCTCAGATATTTACTATATGTATGATCCTAAACAGTTAACAGCCTCTAAAATTCCTTCCAACTCTAAAGCTATTTGTTGTTGTTCAGTCATTTCAGTTGTTTCCTACACTTTGTGACCCCATTTGGGGTTTTCTTGGCAAAGATAATGGAGCAATTTGCCATTTCCATCTCCAGTTCATTTTACAGAAGAGGAAACTGAGGCAAACAGAGTTAAGTGACTTGCCCAGTGTCACCAGCCAGTAATTTTCTGAGGCTAGATTTGAACTCAGGAAGAGGAGTCTTCCTGATTCTAGGCCTAGCACTCTACCCACTGAGACACCCAGCTGCCCTAAATCTTTGATATTATTAAATACGTATTGATAACCTGCTGTTGTGCTAATGGGGTGCTTGTGCTTTGACACTAATTTTAACAGCCTCTGCTTGGGTGCCTGTGCCTGAACCCTAATTCCAAAACCACATCCAGTTCTAAAATCACATTGCTCCCTAGCTTTGAAACATTGGCCCTAGCAGTTTCTCTCTAGCAAAGCGTGTTAGCATGTTCTAGCAAAATACTCATCTCTCCTCCTGATAACAGTATCAGGAGGAGAGATGAGTATTTTGAGGCAGCTGTGCTTATCTAATAATTGACTGTGCACTGGGTCATGACAATATTCACTACTTGCTGACCTTACTGAGATGTATCCTAGATATAGTCTCTTATATTTATTTTGTCTAATAAGACATTTGATGAAAGCCACCTAGAAATTCCCAGTCAGCCACTACCTCTAGTTAACAGTGAAGTTTCACAGTCAAAACCACACCTCTAGGTTGCCCCTCATTGGGCTATTTCCCAGTGAACTCTGGGTAATATACCTGCGCAGTAGATACAAAAAGTCCATGTTCCTTTAAGGACTGACCATCCCTTAACCACTCCCTAATCACACCCCAAAACACCTAATTGACATGTTTCACCCCCAAATCTCTTATAAAAGCTCTACCCATACCCCTCTAAGGTTCCCTAAGAACTCTTGCCAACTTGACTTAAAGAATACTTGAGATTGTGAATTCATTCCAGACGGCCCCCGACACTCTCCAGTACTCGGGTCCTCGAGGGGCACTCCCCCTCAACCAGGAACTCCAGTCCTGGGAACTTTAGTTTTGAGATCCCTAAATCCCTGGGTTTTTCCCTCTCAACAGTGCTAGGTCCTGTAAAGCATCCAAAAGCAGAAAGGTCATCATAGAATTATGGAGCTGGAGGGAACCTTTGAGATCATGTGGTCTACTCCCCTTATTTTTAATTGATCGAAAAATTGTGGCCCTGAGAAGTTAAATGGTTTGCCAGAAACCACAGAAGCACCCAGCAGTAAGATCAAGATTAGAACCCAGGATGCACTAATCCTCGATAAGTACTTTACTCACTACCCCCATGCTAGCAGAGCATGGTCCCTTTCTACAGAGTTTAAATGTTTATTAGAGAGAGAGGATATGTACAAATTCAATGCTATATACATTTACTAAGTGCCTACTTCACAAAAGGCCTTGTCCTGGATTCTTCTGAGTATACAAAGATGAAATCAAAGATAGCTTTTGGCAATGGAAATAAATAGATTATTTATTTCACTTTGTCTGAAAAAGTCGTTAAGCTCATTCTAGGTGGAAGATAGTATGCTAGGAAGTACGGATAAGAGAGCTATGACAAACTCTGTTGTCAAGGTTTTGTTATTGTTCAGTCATTCAGTCATGTCTGACTCTTTGTGACCCTGTGGACCCCTGTCTACAATTGGAGTGGTTTGCAATTTACCTCTCCAGTAGATCACCAATCCATAGGCAAACTGAGGTTAAGTGAATTGCCCAAGGTCACAAAGCTAGGAAATTTTCAGAGGTTGAATTTGAACTCAAGTCTTCCTGATTCCCAGCCCAATACTTTAACCATTGTGCCACCTAGCTTATCTTCTCAATAGTCTAATAAAGGCAACCTAATAAAGAGACACACCTAGCAAAAGTATAGATTAAGAAATAGAATGTAATTCACAGAAGGGCAAAAACAATCTCACTTTCGTATTTGTAATCTTAATGCCAAGGACAAGGCCTACCAAATAGTTAATACTTAAGAAATGGTAGTTGATTAAAAATTTAAGTGCAGAGGAGAGGTTTAGATAAAGTGCTACAAGAAATCTGATGAGCAAGTGGTCATTTTCCCTGTAAGGCAGAGGGTTAGAGTAGGTGGAACCTGAGTTGAACCTTGAAGGAAGGGAGGAATTATAATATATAAAGGTAGGGGTAGGGTCCAAGCAAGAATCCTTTCTAGGCATGAAGGCAGTGTGGCCAAAGGTACAAATGTGTAAGAAGGGCAGTATGAGAATGGCGAAATGAGATGAATGCAATTTTTATGTAACATTAAGTAGGTAAACATGAATAAGGTGAGATGAGGCTGAATAAGTAGTCTGAAGTAAGATCATGGCAGGCCTTTAATGCAAAATCAGGAGTTATGTTTTATTTGGTAAATCTCACTGAAAGTTTTGGAGCCAAAGAATAACAGTAACAGAGTAGTACAGTAAGAATCACTCAAGCCATTATGTGAAGGATGAATTGGACATGGAATAGACTGGACCAAGGGATAACAGTTTGATGATCATTGAAATAGTTTAGTTAATAAAAGATGAGGATCTGAATTGGGGAAGCTGTTGTCAGAATAGAAAAGAGGAAAGACAAGAGATATTGTAGGGGTACAACCAACATAACCCAGAAAGTGACTGAATATGTGAGGAGAGGGAAGAATCAAAGATTGCTCCGGGGAAACAAGCCTGGTGATTAGGAAAATAGTGGAGTCATCAAAAGAAATAAAGATATTAGAAGGAGATATAGGCTTTGGTGGGAGACAGGGTGTGGGACATGATTCTGGTACATGTACTCTTCAATCCAGTGATTCTTCTAGCTACTTTATGCAACAACATTCTCTATCTCTTGGCTCTGGGAGTTTTCTCTGGCGGTCCCCTACATCTGGAATTCTCTTCCTCCTCCACTACACCACTGACTTCTCTGGCTTCCTTTAAATCCCAACTAAAATCCTATGTTTTACTGTAAGCCTTCCCAAGTTCCTCAGTCTTAGTGTTTTCCCTCTGTTAATTATATCTTATATGTATATTTTGTGTATATTTGATTGCATGTTGTCTTCCTTGTTAGATTATAAGCTCCTGGAGGGTAGAGACTGTTTTTTGCCTCTTTTATATCCCCGGCATTTCACAAAATACCTGGCTAATAGTAAGGAGTTAATAAATATTTATTGATTGGTTGATTGACTGATAGTTTAGAAATATTGATTTTGAGGTGCTAAAGGGACTTATAACTAGAGATATCTACCAATCAGTTGGGAATATAGGACTGGAACTCTCAAAACATAACAGAACTGGGGTTATTGATTTTGGAAACTTTCTGTATAGAAAGGATAGTTGTAGTCATAGGAGTAGATAAGATCACCAAGGGAGATAATGTAGAAAAAGAAAGAGAGAGGTCTGGGGCAGAGTATTGGCATGCATTCATGTTTAAGGGAGGGAGGATAGGTATGAGGAGCTAACAAAATTGAGGAATGAAAGGAGAGATAAGAATAGAACTTTGAAAGTCCAGCATCATGGAAACCAAGGGAATAAAGGTTATCAAAAAAAGAAAGAGAGATCCTTGGGGCAAATGTGATAGGACAAGAAGGATAAGAACAAGAAAAAAAAGAGATTTTAGAAATACAGGAAAAAAGGTGCAAATGAAGTGATAGGGGAAGGAAGGAGAGGCCACTCTGGTTACTACAGCTGAAGATCAAGAAGACTTCATGTCCATTGAATATTTGATTTTAACAAAACCGAACTTTCAAGTAATAAGATTATCTGTAATTAAATTCCAGTAATATGGTTTTTGACAATAAAGAAATGCTGTGTGTGTGTGAGAGAGAGAGAGAGAAAGAGAGAGTTAGATTGATTGATTATGGCTGGAGGTAGTTAAAGATAGCTTCAGAGGAAGTGAAATTTCAGCTGAATTCTGAATGAAAATCTGGATTGACACAGAATAGCTAGGGAGATGTTCCATGTAGATCCCCTACTCTCCCCACTGAGATTTTACCTGATTTTAACAGTGCTATACATATATTTGCACCTGTTAGTGTTCTGAAAAATATTTTATGACAACACAGTCTAACTTGTTGCTTCAGAGTTGTGTAGTATATTTGTTTAGATCTTTTGTTCTAAACCCTTGTTCAGAACCCTTTTCAGCGGTTAAACAATTCCCTCTTGCACAATGAGGGAAGTGTTTCCACAGTGGGGAAAGGAGCAAGGTGGAATCATGGGGGCAGGAAAGGAGTAGGTATGGCCATTGGCACTGGAGACTTTACTGGCCTTTCCATCCCTTCTAGAGCAATGAGCAGCCAATGTAATTAGAGAAGAGAAGGTAACATAACTAGTTTTGAAACTGATCCTTTCAATATTACATTGAATGTAAGAAGATAGAAGGCAAGAGTCAGGTAAGATTTTTGCAGTAAGTCCAAGTCATTGTTTTGGGTTGGAGTCCATAGACGTTTCCCTTTCTCTGTATTTCTTTCTGGTATGCTCTTTCCCTGTAGAGGTACGTTCAGGAGGGAATTTATTGTGTGTGATTTCCTTATGAATATGCTCATAAGACTGAAAGTGTAGGTATACTAAGCACCACTGGGAGTAGTTCATGATGATTTTATGTCTATAGATTCAGAGAAATTGCGTCCCTGATAAGTGTCTTCTGTGGCCACTGCCTTCCTTTGAATAAAGAAATTGGGGTTACTAAGAAATTTTATTGTACATTTTTCATACTCTCTTTAAATTCTCTTTGCACACTTATTGTATAAGTAGCAAAGGAACTACATTTGATAATGATTGGTCATCATAAGTAATATCCCCACATCATACAAGTCAGTTCTAGAACAGTAATTAAAATCCATTTCTACAGCTTTTGATACATACTTATTATCAATGAACTTACTTTTCACCTTTACACAAGGGAATACAGTTGACATTAGTCAAGTCATTTCAATTCAATTAAAAAAGAAGATTCAATATCTACAATTTGCAAAGAAAAGGAGAACACATGCAATGAAAGATTCCCTGCCTTCAAGGAACTTAACTTCTGTTGGCAGTGATGAGAAAAACTACTTTTGCTCCTATCCTAAGTTTGCCAGTCTCATCCAAACCTTTTCTCTGGGTGTATTTCTGAGCAGAAGAATCAAATGTTTTTCAAAGGAGCCAAGTATTCATGATGTGCTCTTTTAATAAATGTAGAGATGACTTCTAGACAGTCTACAACATCGTTGATCAGCACACGTTAGATTTCTATACTGCCTAGTTCCACCCAGGTGTCCCAACATATCCTAAGAGGCACAAGCACACAAAGGTACTATTTCCTTACATCTACATTTGAGCACCTTCTTCACTTTGTAGGGGCAAGATTAAGATAATTTACTTACAGTTTGTAAAAGATTAGAGAAAATTAAAACAAAGATACTATTAACTTCATAACTGAATGTCAATTATTTATGAAGTCAGAATCTAAGGTGGGAAATAGAAAGCCAAAAATAAAAAGCTGAATGAAATTTATAAACTCCAAAAGAAATGGATGAAAGGTTCCATTGAGAAACCACTTATAAAATATTTATGCTATAATTTCCAGATAACTTTAAAAGGACCAAGCTATAAGATCTATTATGAGAAATTTCCAGGAAATCCATATCAGGAAATGCTGAACCCAACAGAAAAACACAACAAAACATGGTAGCAAGACATGGGAAAATAAAAACAATATGAAATTATAATATATAAATCACTTTTAAAATGATAAAATTTGAAATAATTTGGAATGAATCAAAGGATTAGGTAATATGGACAAAAGATTAACATACCAGGCTGAAAGCTGATTAACATTTAAGACCATGCTTCTGAAAATTGTCTGAAAGGATGCATTACACTTGACAATGTGGCCAAAAAATCTTTTCAATGAGACCAAACACTGTGCTCCCAACAGCAGAGCTGAACTCATTTTTTTATCCAGTTTAAGTAATTCCACCACTTTATTTTCTGACCTTTTTAAAAAAAAGTTCTAACATCCACCCAACTTCCCCGTTAACTTATACTTTCTTCATGTCACCTTTAGGTAACTTTGATATATTGAATTTCTCTCCCTTCTCTTTTCTGTTTCTCACAGCCATCAGTGAGCAGAGACTTAACAGTGTATTATCTCAGGAAAGGCTTATCCACTTATCTACCAGTGAATTCCTATGGATATTTCTACCTGCTCCCCATATCTAGAAAGGCCTCTTTTCTGCTTCCTTTCTTCTTTCAAATCTCTACTTCTTAATCTTTTATTCTGTGAAATCTTTCAACTGATACAGTATCTCACCTTCCAAAGCATGGGATTTAGAGACATGTCAGAAATGAGAAAAAAAGAAACATCGGCAAAGCCAACTGACCCTCATTCTTGTGAGGTGTTTGTCTTTTTTCCCCATACAATCCCCTGGTGTCTGTAGATACTACCCGTCTCATCTGTGATTCATAGAGGTAAGAATGCATCTTATAATTCTTACACTCAGTACACATTAAGTGAAAACATTATTATTTTTCATTATATTCTCTTCCACATTGCAAGCACTCAGTGAATGTGTCATGGTTAATTTTTTGACTTGGAAGCTGAAATTAACTTTTCTCTATTCTCTATTCCTTGAATCAGTGTCCCTGAGTGTATAGGCACTATCAAGGTTTACCACATGTATTCTGAGCTCAATAGTCTAAATCATGACTTGAATTTCTGGTTCATATCCAGGAGCAGAAATATCTCAACGTCTTCTTGGGCACAAAATGAGGTTTTGCCTGCCTATCTTTCGTTCACCTCCATGTTATTGTCCCATGGCTTTAACTGAGAACAACCTGAGCTTTATTTTTTCTCACTGGTGTTAGATATTATTTTATTTTTACCTGCATTAAAGATTTTTTTAAATGTCTCCCTGTTTTCCCTGGGCTGGAAGTACATGACCTTTTTGCAGGCCTGATCTTAATCCTAATCAGCCCAGGGTCTTTGACCTACTCTATTACATCCTGGACTTATTTGCACTTCCTTAGGCAACATGGTGAGCCCCACTAACAAAGGCTCACTCACTATATTGATATCAGAGTTAGTGCTGACACCTGATCAGCACAGCTTACTGAATCTCAGAACTCCTGAACTCAAGATACTCTAGTCCCAGTATCTCTGGAAGCTGAAATTACAAGCACTTCCCCCAATAAACCAGGCTGTGTTAAGGACTATATGGGTGACCACCACAGGAGCACTAGAATTGCTGTTAGTGTACAGCCTTAATTTTTTACTTCTTATATTCTTATAATAACCTATTTTGTTGTTGCATGGTTAGAGCTACTCCACAGAATTTCTCCTTCTCCTACTGCCCCACCATGACATTTGTGCATATAGCGGATACACAATTTAAATTCAGAAAGCAGTGATATGAGAAATCCCTACCTCTATGTATTTTATGGTCCAGTCAATTGACTTTCTTTCTAGTCATTACACAGGATGCTCCAATTCCAATCTCTGCGTCTTTGCAATGGATGTCTCCTGTGTCAGAAATGCCCTCCTTCTTCATGTCTACCTCTTGCCATCTCTGATTTCATTTAAGAAGCAACTCTTCCTACATAAGACCTTTCCTGTTTAACCCACTCCACAACTTCAAGTCCCAATGATTACTTACTGTCTTCTCTCCTCAGATTACTTTTTATTTGTGTTTTATACACCTATCTTTGCGCATGTTAGAATGTAAGTTGCTTGACTACTAAGACATTCATTTTTATCTTTGTGGCCCTAGCACAATGCATCACAGAGTAGACATTGAACAAATGCTGGCTTATTGACTGATCACAAAAATAACTTTTTAACTGCTGCCTGACTCATTAAATATGGTTATAAATATCACTGGGTATCAAATTCAAACTACATTAATAATTCATACTTGTATTATTTGTGCTATCAAGAACTTTAAAAAGCTACACACTTACAAATAGGTTTTTAAAACGCTACATTCTGCAATGTCCAATTCTTTTGAGTTATGAGGTATTTTTAAAAAATTGGTAGCATAATAATTACATTTAGGAAATATACAGAACATGAATTTGAAATGCAAATATGATAGCACATCATGAATATGTCTGCCCAAATTCAGACATTTTTGGTTAGAGAAAAAAAAAGATATATTCAAAGAGCAAATAAGAAAATTGAAGCCATCCATGGACTCCCTCAACTGCCCACTAGCAAGCTGCTAAAACTCTGTATGTCCTCATCTATTTTTTCTGTTTTCTTCCGGTGTCAGAAGAATAAATTACCTTTTTCCTTGCCAAAGCTGTCTTTTACTTGTACCCTCAATCTCATAGGATAATAAAAATGTGTAAGACACCTTGAAAGTTACTGAGTCCATCTTCTTCACTTTATATATGAAGAAATAGAGGAAGAGTGGTTGTGTCTCGCCCCCCGCCATATAGCCAATAGCTACCTGAAATGCAATTTGAACCCAGTCCTTCCTGACTTCAGTGTCCTATCATGGTGCCTCTCAATTCTATCAAAATTCTTCTGTCAGTTCTTTCAAAACTGTTCTGCCCTGTCTTCTAAGATGAAATGGAAATGCATTTCTTAAAGGCATACTGTGTGCCAAGGATTAGTCTATTAGCCACCTCTCTCTTACTCTGATAATGTTATTATTTCTATCAAAAACTGATAAATGAATAAAATATAAATACATGATTTTAGAATTTTAGGTCCTCCATAACCTGCCTCTTACTCAAATTGGCCACTTTGCTCCCACTTCTCATCCTTCCTTTTCCCATCTTTGTGCATTTGCTCATACCAGCCCCATATCTGGAATTGACTCCTTCCAAACCTGTCTTTGGGGCAGTAGGATATTTTAACATGGCTGAAAGCCAGGGAATTTTCAGTTCTAATCTGACCTCTAATACCTACTGGCCATGTGACCTTGGACAAATTACTTATCCTTTCAGTTCTCTAAGTAACTTACTAAGCCTATAAGTCTCAGAGAACGGTTACAGTCAACAAGCATTTGTTAACTTCTTACTATGTGCCAGGTATTGTGCTAAATGGTAGGAACAGAAAGAAAGGCAAAAACACTATTATTGTCCTCACCCTCTAAAGGAAGATACAAAATGTAAATAATTACATACATACAAGATATATATAGAATAGATGGAGGGCACTGTGGATAGAATGTTGGGCCTGGGGTCCGTCATCTTCTTGAGATCAAATCTAGCCTTAGACTTTTATTAGCTATATGACCCTGGGCAAGTCACCCCCATTTATCTCAATTTCCTTATCTGTAAAATGAACTAGAGAAGGGGATGCTAAGCCACTCCAGTATCTTTGCCAAGAAAACCCCAAATGGGTTCATGAAAAGTTGGACACAACTGAAAAATGACACAACAAATCTTAGAAGAGAACCGGTAGTTCCCCAGAGGGACTTGGGGATGTCCTAACAGAGAGAGAAGAATGGAGCTGAGTCTTGAAGGAAGCCGAGGAAGCTAGGATTTTGAAGTGAGAGGAAGGAGTACATTCTAGACTTAAGAATAGCCAGGGCAAAGGAAGAGTCAGGAAACAGTGTATGCTCCAAGTATAGCAAATATAGCAAGTACACCAGTATGGCTGAGTCATAGAGTTCATGGAGGGAAGGAAAGTGTACAAAGACTAGAAATGAAATGCATTAAGCATCGGACAGATTCTGGAGGAAAGATGGAGCCACTGGGGGTTACTGAATAGAAGGGTGACATGGTCAGATCTGCACTTTGGGAAAATAAATTTGACAGTCAAATGTAGGATGTATTGGAGTGGAGAGAGGTGCAAAACAGGAAACTAAAGAGAAGGCTATTGCAAATAGAGAGGTGATGAGGACATGAAATCATGTGATAGCTAAGTGAGTAGAAAGAATGGGAATTGTAAAAGAGATGTTATAAAGGGAGAAATGACAAGATGTGACAACAGAAATGTTGGGGAAATTCAAGTGAAGAGTCAAGAATAACAGCAGTGCTGCAAGCCTGAGTCACTGGAAGAATGGCAGTACTAACCACAAAAAAAGGAAAGATTAGAAAGGAGGAGGAGTTGAGGTAAAGATAACAAGTTCTATTTTGAATACCTTGAATTGGAGTTAGCAATGAGATCTATCCAATTCTAAATGTCTAAAAGGCATTTTATGATATGGTTCTGGAGCTCAGAAGAGCTAGAGTAGCTTTGGATATACAGATCTGGAAAGGATCTTCATAGAGATGATAATTGAAGCCATTGGAGCAAATGGGATCTCCAAGCAAAACAGTGTAGGCTGTAACAAGACAAAGAGGCCCAGGACAGAGTCTTGGAAGACACTCACAGTAGTTGTGACATGAATGAAGATGCAACAAAAGGAATTGATGAGAGGTCAGATAGATAGGAGGATAACTAGAAGAAATTATGGTCGGGAAAACCTAGAGAGGGAAATAAGAGGGATTAACCATTTATATAAAGACTAGTTTGTTCCAGACACAGAATGCTAGGTACTCTCATTTGACCCTCACAACTACCCTGAAAGGCAGAAACCATTATTTTCCTCACTTTTACAGTTGAGGAAACAGACAAATAGGGGTTAAGTGACTTGCCCAGGGTCTGAGAAATGTCTGAGGCTGTATTTGAACTCTTTTCTTCCTACTTTAGATCTAATACTCTATCTGCCTCTAAGGGTGCTAGACTCTTCAGAAAGAGAGGGTGATCTACAATGTCGAAGTCTGCAAAAAGATCATTAAGGTAAAGATAAAGGTTATTAGATTTGGCAACTGAGATCATTGGTAGCTTTGCAAAGAAGTTTCACTTGAGTGGAACTCAGATTATAGAGGGTTTAAAATACAGTAAGGGGAGAGGAAGGGCAATCACCAATTGTAGATGACTTTCACAAAGAGTTTAGTTAGCTATGAAAGGGAGGAAAGACATAGGATAATAGTTAATGGATATACTGGGATAAATCTAGGATTTTTTAAAAAGATTTTTTTAAAGAAACATGGGTGTGCAGGCATGAGAGAAGTATCCAATAAATAGGAAGAGATTCAAGATTAAGTGGGGATGGTAGTGAGGGCTGTCTGCTGAAGAAATTGGGAGGGGATGAGATGAAGAACATGTATAGAGTGATTTATCTTGGTAAGGAAAACAGCCATATCTTTGTCAGAGACAGCATAAGGAGGAAATAGCAGGGGAATAATATCAAAATGATGCGAGATGAGGAGGGGAGAAGATGGCACCATTACTGAATGGTCTGGGGTTTTTTTGTTTATTTTTTTTTCAGTGAAGTTTGAGTTGAGGTCGTCAGCTAAGAAGATGTGAAACAGGGATGTGAAAGCAGATGAGGAGAAAGAAAAATATTTGGAACATCTGCTGCAGTGAAAAGGATAGTGGATTTATTAGAAGGAATTTCTTCACTTGGAAGTTCCCTAGACAAATGGAACCCCACATTTAGTTCCTTTTCTATCTCTATCCCTACCTTGTCTCTGTCTGAAATATCTCCCTTCTTCCTCTCCTTTTTCCCATGTTATTTGTGACTATACACACACACACATGCATACACACACACACACACACACACACATCCATCATTTGATTGTAAACTATTGGAAAGGAAGGTCTGCATCAAATTTTATTTTATTGTTTGTATTCTCAGAACCTAGTGACATTATTTTGAATAAGGGAGACACCGTAAAATTCTTTTAATTGGACTGAACATTAATTTTAGCATTTCTGGAAAAATGTTCATCCTGTTTGCCTGATTTTCATTAAAAGTTTCTCCATTAAAAGACATCATTACCTTAAAAAAAAAAAAGAAATAAAGGAATGCAACCCTACAAAAGCCAAGGACAGTGAGTAATTAAAAAATGTAAAAGTATAAACGCCCTCTTTTGTAGAAACTGAGTTTGGAAGGAAATGGATTTGACCTTTCTTTAACTTTGTGGTGTGATTTTTAATTGATTGGGTTGGCATTAGTGGTTGATTACCATGCAGATAAAAGGACTGGCTGATCCTGTTTTGATTGTTTCTCACAGCTGAGATAATGGTAATGACTGGAGTCATTACAATCTTACATTGTGTTTTCTATTAAGATTTGATGAGAATGTAGCTCATGATTCATTTTAGCTTATAAGTCTCTTAATTTGATTAATTAAATCTCAGTAATATGTAACATAAATAATATAAACAAAACTAATACACTCAGTGCCTACAGTGTGTTTTTGTGATCATAACCGGCTTCTCTAATTTAATGGATAGGGACTGGAACTGTGTTTATTTGGGAAATACAGGTGAGGATTTCCTTCCCTCTCCCAGTGTAGATTGGTACCTTGTTTGCAATTGATAGTCTTAGAGTCTAGCCTAGACTATTGAGAAGTTAAGCAACTTGCTCAAGGTCAGACAGACAGTATGCATCAGATTCAGGACTTGAACACAGGTCTTCTTGGTCATAAAGCAGCCTTTCCATCCACTAAGCTATGTTGCCTTTGCTGTTAACGAAACTAATGGTTTTATTTCATAACCATAATAGTTGAGAGACATTTGTTTGCACATTCGTGTAGGGAGTGGTTTATTTATCTATCCTAAAGAACATTTATTAAGTGCCTATTTGTCTGGTGTTTTGCTAGGCCTTGAGGTACAAAAGAGGAAGAGAAAAGAGGGTGATCTCTTCTAAGACTATGATAACTTTGGAGAAATAACTGGGCAATGATTTTGTTGGAAAGGAGAGCATGTGAAAGAAAGAGCAATGAAGAAGTTGGTAGGATTTCCTGATCCAGACCCATCTTCCTAGGCAGTGTAATATAATAGAAAGTGTGCTTACTTTGGAGTCAAAGGACCTGAGTTTACAACTTGCCCTAGTACGTACTGCTTATGTGACCTCATGTCCTCTTGCTGCTCTCAGTATCTTCATCTGTAAAGTGAAAGGGCTGAACTAGATGGCCTCTGAAATCCCTTCCAGCTCTTTCTAGGATCCTACTCTAAAAGATATAGTGTAGGGAATTTCTTTTTAGGAAAACTGAGGCATGATGAAACCAGGAGGAATATGTAAAGGAGGAGTTCTCAAAGTGTGGTTGGGGAACCTCTGGGAGCCTGGAAGTCCTTTCACGGTTGTCCATAAGGTCAAAACTCTTTTGATAATTCTAAGGCATTTTAATCTCTAATATAGTAAATACCATCAGATATAACCCATATTAGCAAGAGACAGACAGCTAGATGGCTCAGTGGATAGAGCACGGGATCTGCACTTAGGAAGACCTGAACACACACTAGAAGTGTGACCCAGGGCAAGTCGCTTAACTTCTGTTTGTCTTAAACCACTGCAGAAGAAATTGGTAAACCACTATAGCATCTTTGAAAAAAAAACCCAAACCCATGTGTGGTCCATGGGGTTACGAAGAGTCAGACACAATTGCACAACAACAGCATAAGCGTTTTGCTCTTTGAGCGTATCTTCAATTGTTAAGACTTTAAAGGGTTACCGAGATCAAAGAGTTTGACAACAGTTGGTGAATAGGGTGAATTCTGTTTTTCAAACCTCAACTGCATTCCATGTCAGGGATATTCTCTACAATGAAAACAAAGGATCATATTCTGTGGGACAGCAGGGAAGCACTATAATAACATAAACCCATTTGTTTGCAACCATTCCAAGTCAGTTCCTACAGAAGAATGACTTTCCATAAGATGGCTAATGTTCCTTATGTACTTTGAATCTGGGGAAGAAATGATGGTGTTGATTTAGGGAATCCTATAGTCTCTTTAACAGATTATGTCTAACAGAACTCAATTTTGGAAGAAAAGAAAATTAATATTCTCAAAAGGCAAAAGATTGCAGATGCATGGGACAAGTGACCAGATCAGACCAATATTGTGGATGCTTGTATCATCAAAACAGATAAAAGCAACACTTTTTTCCCATTAAAGAGCCATGAGAGAGTTAATATTAGTCTTGACTAGCCTACACGCAGCTGGGAGTTTCAAGGATCTGTACTGCATTACCTATTCTAGCCAATTCCCAGAGGGCCTATTATAGTTAACATACTATAAATGCTATTTGTTAAAAAGCCTTTTTAAAGAACACATTAAGCTTACAAAATGTTAACTTGCTTTTCCCCGGACTCACTATAACTGCTAATTCCTAACCACTGATTATTTTTTTCTCCATGACTAGGTAGGAGACAGATATCACTTGCAACTTTAATATGCTCTCCGAGGCTTCAAGAACACTGGTGCAGCAAATATTCTCGGATGTCAGGAAACAGGTAAGAGCAGCAAGGAAGTTTATTTTGATCATATTGTGTCATCTCTAAAATAATCAAATGTTTAATCCAATTATTTGACAATGATTATTCTTCCAATCACTTCGCAATTTTCATATTTAGAAATATTTCCTTTTGTCTCATTTAAGTTATCTTTATACTTTAGTATAAACTAATTTTATACCTAGTGGAAATGGAAAGCTGCTTACTCTGTTTCATATAGCAGTGATTTATAAAAGTGATGTTCTAATACCAAGCCAATCAATCATTCTGGCTCTGCCTCTTATAGCCTGTGTGACCTTGGGCAAGTCATTTAACCTCCCTGACCCTCAGTTTTCCCATTTATAAAATGAGGGAACTAGATTAGAAGACCTCTAAGGTCTTTCCTAGTTCTAAATCTATAACTACATGATCTATGACCCTAAGTGTTTATGGGTTCAGTACAGAGCTAGGCATTGTGAGGAGCATGGGAAGATAAGACATCATTCTTATGCTTATTCGATCAGTATTTTTAAAAATGATTTGGGGTGATAAGCCAACATATAAGACAGTATGCATATAATTAGAGTTGAATTGTGATGTTTAGGTGATGGAGGAGATCAGAGAAACTGAAGTTTGAGCACTGTGGGTTAAAGCAGTCAGGTAAAGCTTTGTGGAGGAAAAGGAATTTGAGTTGATCCTTAAGTGGCGAGGGCTTGGCAATTATCAAAGGGAGGATATTTTAGAAGAGGGGATGTTGAATGAAGGTACCTTTCTACCTTCTGTTCTCTAGTTTAAATAAAATTCTGAATCCTTTTAATTTGCTTTATATGTTATTGCCTTATAATAATTTTTCATTACTGTGCTACATTTTCTTCAAGTTCTCCATATTTTTGTTAAATGTGAGGCCCCAAACTGGAGTGTTCTGATGGTGCTTGAACAAAACCAAGGATGATATGAAAACTACCTCACTTTTTTGTATATATGTGTGCGCATATATGTTCATATATACATATGTGTAAATATACAAAATACATACAATTATGCAAATATATGCATATATAATGATATGTAAGACATATAAATGAAGTTATTCTCATTCATTCATATATATGTATATATGTGTGCATTTATATATTATTATATATTATACATGCAGCTAAATGGCAGAGTAGATAAAGTACCAGACCCGAAGCCAAGAAGACTCATCACCCTGAGTTCAAATCTAGCCTCAGATACTTATTAGCTTTGTGACCCTTGTGCAAGTCACTTAACCCTGTTTGTTTCATCTGTAAAATAAGCTAGAGAAGGAAATGGCAAATCGCTCCAGTATCTTTGCCAAGAAAACCCCAAATGGGTTCATGAGGAGTCGGACATGACCAAAAAGTGACTGAACAATGACAATTATATATGCATACATACATTTATATATTTACATATATATACACATTTATGTATATATGTATATATGCATGTGTCTACACATGCACACACTCAGAAACATGCATAGGGAATAATGAATCAATCTACAAATTGTTTGGCCTAGCTAGTAAGTCATGTTGGAGTAGGGACAGGGGAACAATATGCCAAGCAATATCCTAAGTGCTTTACAAATATTTTCTCATTTGATCCTCACAACAACCCTGTGAGAGGAAAGTTTAAATAGGTAACTGAAAAACACATCGAAAGTGTTAAAAGGTAAACCTATTAAAAACCTGTATATTTACCTCATTAAAAATATTAATGTTAACTTCAAGATTTTTCTCTGTACTTGGGCAGGATCTATGTGCTGATTAACTGATAAGAAATCCTGGTTACTGCATATTGATCTCAATATATATTATTATGTAGTTTTGTTTCTTTTTTTAACCTTAACCTCTATGACACTGACATGAAGCCTGAGGATCTTATTTCTTTTTAATTGTACTTATATATTAATTTCCATATTCCGTTGAAAAACTATTGAAAACTTTTGAAATCCTTGATTTTCTAATTTAAAATGAATTTGAGGTGCATCTTCCTAAAGGTTCTCCATTGAATTCAGGGCTATGCTTAGGTATAGGGGAGGGTCTACTTTTAAAAAGACGCATACTCTTGGGGCCATAAATTTATTCTCAGGGGTGTGCACCCAGTATACTTGGCATCTTTCTCAGGTTTTCCTATCTTTGGAAATAGTGACGCAGCATGTAGAGAATCTATCACTTATTTGTTGCTTTCATTATGTGACCAGTGAGCTCCCTGCCAAGTTCCTCCAAAAACCTATAAAAAATGGCTCTGAACCAGTTCTAGGACTGCAGAACCCACAAAATAGCAGAGGGAAGCAGGGATCTAGCCCAGGACAGCCTGGATGGTTCCTGGGTGAGGTCTTTAACACATAGAGCTCGGAGCAGATCAGAGCCCAGCATAGGTGGCACGGACCAACCAGACCAGGAGCCAGGCAGATAGGGCCCTAGAACCCTGAATCAGTGAGCTGTGGCCAGACTTCTCAACCCACAAACACCAGAGACAACAGAGAAGAACTGCAGAATGCACAAAATATAGGAGGGAAGCAGGGCTTTAGCCCAGAACAGCCTAGATGGTCTCTGGGTGAGGTCTATCCCAAACAGAGCTGAGAGCAGAGGGGAGCCAAGGGAAGCTGAGCCCATGGTGGGCAGTGCAGACCAACCAGAGCAGAAGCCAGGTGGAGCATGCCCTAGCGCCCTGAATCAGTGAGCTGTGGCAGTTGCCAGGCTTCCCAACCCACAAACACCAAAGACAACAGAGAAGATTAGTGGGAAAAGCTGCTGGGGACAGGGAGTTTGCAGTTTGGTCACTGCCCCCAGGGGCAGTGGAGATGGGGCAGCTTCAGAACTACAGCTGCAGTTGCTTCTGGCCCCAGGCCCACCTGGTGGGAGGAATTAAGTGGCAGATCAGAGCAGGAGTGCAGAGCCTGCTGAATATCTAAATCCAGTCCAAGTTGGGGGTTCTTGGGGAAGGATGAGTGCTGGTGTGGCAGAGCTGGTGCATCCCCCCAACATTGGAACATAGAACTCTTTACAAGCAGTCATACCCCTCTGAAAAACTCAAGGGTCAGGTAAGTTGGCTGGGAACATGGCCAGTCAGCAAAAACGCACCCAGATTCAGTCTCAGACTTTGGAATCTGTCTTTGGTGACAAAGAAGACCAAAACATGCAGCCAAAAGAAGTCAACAAAGTCAAAGAGCCTACAACAAAAGCCTCCAAGAAAAACATGAACTGGTCTCAGGCCATGGAAGAGTTCAAAAAGGATTTGGAAAAGCAAGTTAGAGAAGTAGAGGAAAAATTGGGAAGAGAAATGAGAAGGATGAGAGAAAACCATGAAAAACAAGTCAATGACTGGCTAAAGGAGACCCAAAAAAATGC
>CM053627.1:173070023-173109462 GCA_028646595.1 Phalanger gymnotis
ATATAGATATATAGATATAGATATATATGGAGAGAGAGAGAGAGAGTGGGCACAGGGTGAGTTGAAGATGAAAGGAAGATATCTAAAAGAAATAAAATCAAATTAAAGGATGAGAGAGGAATATATTGATAGAGGGAGATAGGGAGAGATAGAATGGGGTAAATTATCTCGCATAAAAGTGGCAAGAAAAAGGAGTTCTGCAGGAAGGGAAGAGGGGGCAGGTGAGGAAGAATGAGTAAATCTTGCTCTCATTAGATTTGACCTGAGGAGGGAATACCATATATACTCAGTTGGGTATCTTACCTCACAGGAAAGAAGGAGGAAGAAGATAAAAAAGGAGAGAATGATAGAATGGAGGGCAGATGGTGGTGAGGGTAATCAAAAAGAAACACTTTTGAAAAGGGACAGGGTCAAGGGAGAAAATTCAGTAAAGGGGGATAGGTTAGGAAGAAGCAAAATGTAGTTAGTCTTTCACAACATTAGTGTTGTGGAAGGGTTATAAATAATGATATGCATGTGGCCCATGTTGAATTGCTTGACTTCTTAGGGAGGGTGGGTGGGAAGGGAAGAGGGGAGAGAATTGGAACTCAAAGTTTTAAAAACAGATGTTCAAAAACAAAAAAAAAAGCCTTTTTGCATGCAACTAGAAAATAAGATACACAGGCAATGGGATATAGAAATTTATCATTATGTGACCAAGCTACCTTTTTGGACCATGAGTTTTATAGCATCTTTGGCCAGTTTTCCCTGAATAATCCTTTCTTGGTGATATGGTGTAGCTTGCTTGTGGCACATGTGCTTCTTTGTCTGTTGCCTTGCCCTTTATTTGTATAAAAAAATGAAGATTTCATTGAGAACATCTTTATTAAGAATTCAAGAAAATTGTAGGCCTTCTGGGCAATATCTGAGAAAAGGGGAGAAACGGTTCTTAATCTGTGGTCCACAGATAAATTTTAGGCCGTCCATGAACTTGCACGGGAAATAATTTACATCTTTATTCCATTATAGTTGATTATATTTTTAATTTTATCATATGCCTTTAAAAATTATGCTGAGAAGGGGTCCATAGCCTTTACTAGACTAACATAGAGGTCCATGGCATAAAAAAATGGTAAGAATTCTTGTTTTAAATGATATAACAGCATCAATAGCTTATGAAGAGCTTTAAGGCCTTGTCTTAAGCTAAATCCTTTTCTACATTATTAAAATATTTCTCAGGGCCACATTCAACCTTTAGATAGGGAGAAAAGATCTGTACTCAATGCATAAAAGCCCTCAGAAGCTTTCTGTTCTCTCTGTCTCTGTCTCCCTCTCTTTCTCCCTCTCCCTTCAGAGTAGCCCACTCTCTGAATTTTTACTTATGCCACTTTGTGATTGTATGCTATACATTTATTTGTGTTGATAACAACCTTAATGCTAACCATATTACCAATATGGTTAACTAAATTTTAACTCACTATTTCAAATGAAAGTCTCAGTTCAAACACATCAAGATCTTTCTTAATTCCTTCAGTTCTTAATGGTTCTTCTTCATCACTTTGTATTGATTTTGAATTTTTTTTTACTTGTTCTTCTGTAAATAAATTGTAACCTGCCTTGTTCCCTTCTTATAGAATAAAAATTCCTTGAGAAAGGGTCTGTCTTATTTTAGTAATTGTACCCCGCCGCCCCCCAGTGCCCAGCAGAGTGTCTGATCTATAGCAGACACATCATAAGTATGATTAGCAGCTGTTTTCTATTTTTATAGGGACAAGGAAATGAGTATTCACTGTATTTAAGTTGCAGTTTGGTAGATTGTGATAAAGGCTGGAGAGAATTCCAGTCATTAAGAGCTAGTGGACTTTTTTGTAGCAGAAATGTAATTAGAAATTTTGAAGTAAATGTGGAGGAAAGGACCACAAAAGTCCACAAAAGCAGCAAGGCAATTAATTTCTTAAGATAAATTCAGAGGGGAGGTGCCTCATGGAGAACAGGATTTGGAGAGAGACATCAGGATATTGTCTTGCAAAGAGGGAAACAGATACACTGTGATGTTAACAAGGAAATTTTATCTGTGTTGGGGAAAGAACCAGGATTGAGCTGGGAACAGAGTAACTAGGAGGAAAAAGCCAGGTATCTGGTAGTTTCTTATTTATTTATTTTTTAAATTTTCACATTAGTCATGTTGTAAAGAAGACTCAGAACCAATGGTAAGGATCACAAGAAAGAAGAAACAGGCAGCAATAATAACAAAAAAGAGAGCAAATAATGTGTTTCAATCTGCATCCAGACTCCATGGTCCTTTTTCTGGGCGTGGATAGTTTCTTGTTTTAATAACAACAATAATAATTTTTCTAACTCTGTGCCAATGTTGTTTCTACCTGCTGAAAGATACATGATTTATCAGCACCCTCTAAAAGTCAGCACCTCAGGGCAAAAACTTGTAGTTGCTTGTTGTTCAGTTGTATTTGACTCTTGGTGACCCCATTTGTGTTTCTTTTTGGCAAAGATGCTAGAGTGATCTGCTATTTCCTTTTCTTGGGGAAACTGAGGCAGAGGGGGTTAAGCGAGTTGCCCAAAGCCATGCAGCTAGTAAGCACCTGAGCCTGGATTTCGACTTAGGTCTTCTTGACTCCAGGCCTGGTGCTCTATCCGCTATGCCACCTAGCTGGATGTACTGGATGTACAACCAGTTACACCCGGCCTAATTATGGAGCTGGTTATTAGAGGAACTGGAGCTACTACGTTTTCTGGTATTTTTAAGATGATGCAATGAATATCTTTGTGCAATAAAGGGGAAAATAAGGAAAACAGACCATTTTTACCTATTTGATAATGTGTTTTCTTAAAGAATTAGTTGCTTTGAAAATTAAAAGTTGTATGTAATTATTGAGAAAAGAAAACCATTAATAATACCCCTTCAAACATAAATACTATGATGCAACCAAATAATATACAGTAGATAATACTTACATTAGCCAAATGTGCTAATTCTATCTCCAGAAAAGCATCTGTTGTTTTGGGTTCAGGCCTTATTGTCACCACAATAATTTTGGAATTAACGACAGTAAAATTTCTAGAAGAGAATAATAATTGTTACAAGGAGAAATGCTCAATCAATAATACTAATTGCTACTATAATCACATTATACCTTGAATTATAAACAAGCGCTATTTAGCTCTAGACATTGTGCAAAAGGAGCTTTTCTGCATGTTTTAGACTGGGAACATTAGAAACAACAGTGACAGAACTGCTATTGCTTAAATTTGATTCACAGATAAGAGAGATGACCTGGAAACTCAGACCTCCTGGCAATTTTTAAATGAGTACCATTTATTTATCTCAAGGTGGATTTAAAAGTTTTGTTCTCCAGGAGGCAGAAACCCCTTCCTGCTTTTCTTTGAATGTTAGACTACTTTAAAAGATGCTTAGATGGATAAGTAAAGTGAGGGATGTCATGTATGCAAATAAGATTTAAACTTAAATAAATATTGTGTCCAAAAATGGAAGGTCTTATTTCTATAATAGACATCTATAAGCCTTTGGTTTATCTCTATGTTCTTTGAGATGTACGTTTATGCTTTTAAAATATTAAAATACACCATTCTCCAAAAAAAGATCATGTTATTTACAAAAATGTCCTGAGAAAAGGAAATAAATTTACATACTCTATTATTAATTATATATAAGCACATTTTATGGATAATTTGGTATGCCAATATAGCTTATTATTTTTCAACAGTATAAACCTTTTTCCCACTAAAGTCCTACTCTGGTGCCTCAGTATCGCATGGAGATGACCCTGAGGTATCTAAGCCTATGACAATAGTGTGCAAACTCTTTCACAGGTTCTCCTAAGCTAGAAAACCCGTAGCCTCAGGAATGGTTAATAACTGAGCCGTTTGACTTTCAGGTGGCCCACTGTGGCCCAGAAGTCTGGCCACTGGGTGATGAATGATTTTTTCACAATGGTTTCTCAAGGAACTGCTAAAAAGTGGCATGATATGATAGTAGGGAAAAAGCTCAGGGTAATGATAGAGGTTTGTTAATGTATTGCATTTTAATGTATTATATTTAATATTTTATTGTATTTAATAATATTTTACTCTATTTGAATATTTTAACTACATTTAAGATTTTAATGTATTGAGTTAATCATTTTAAATGCCTATAAGAAAACCAGTGCTTTCTAAGCTATATACCTACACTAATTTGAGATCTGCTCACAAACAAGATTCTGCTAACCGTATTCTTTGGGGTCCAAAGGGTTTAAATGAGGTGCCCATGACAGCAGATAAATCACTTATTTGTCTTCTCTCTGCTCTACACTTTCCGTTTGGAATAGGCAGCATGGTTTTCCATGAGTCATGCATTATTCAGGCCAGGCTTTAGCATCTATCACAAAAGCAGCTCCTCAGTTTCAATACTGTTAAAACAATGTGGCACATCACCTCCTTGGTGATTTCATTTTCCTTAAGGGTACAGACTTTGGGGGAAAAATTCATGAAGGATTAGTGAGCTATGGAAAATTATTGTCTCTGTGTTAGGAAGGTAGCTTATTTATTGGCTCAATAACTCTGAACAAGTCTTTTAAAAAGGGTGCCAGGTCTCCAATCCTTCTGTCAAGTGTATTGTCTGACCTTTTCAAGAAATAAATATTTACCGAGTTTCAAAATATTTCTATTTTCCCAAATCGAAAGAAAATAAATTCTTTTTCTTTCTTTGGGCGCGAAAGAGGAAAAATTATGCTTTCTTGGGATCTATTATTCCCATATCCATCATTAAGGCCTTCTAGTACTAGTATTAAGTACTAAGTATAAAGTATTAAATACCTTCTAGTACCTGTATAGAAGTCTGACTCCCAATTCCTGGTTTGTGGTTTAAAATGATCTAGGTTTTCAGAGACTATGCTATTTGACTGTACCTCCTACCAAACTGGGAATGTTCTGAATACTGTCATAGTCTTAGCCTGGGCTCAAAAACCAGCCTAGGTAAGTATGAATAGATATTACCAAAAAGGTGAGTGATAGATTTTTCATCTATTTCGATCCATGGAACAGAGGAAAAATGCATTTTGCAGCTTTCAGAGATGTGAATCCTCTTTCTATGGGAAGAGCACTACTGGATAACAGAAATTTATTAAGCATTTACTATGCACCAGGCACTGTGCAATGTGCTGGGGACACAAATAAAAAGAGACAACAACAAACAATGCTCATCCTCAAGAAGCTTAAATTCTAATGGGTGAAGACAACACATAAAAGGGACAGAGCAATGGACATAGTATCAGGAAGACGTGAATTAAAATCTTACTTTGGACACTTAGTAGTTCTGTGTCCCTGGGCAGATTACTTAACCTCTGTCTGCCAGTTTCCCAATTTGTCTTCCTAGGACATATGTTTAAGATCCATAAAAGATAATGTTTTAATATTTATCATAATGGATGAATACTACCATATGCATAAATGATACTGTTACAAGAAGCCAAGACAGTATTGCCCAGACTAAAATATTGAGAAAGAAATTGAAGACTACAGGAAACAGAGGTGTTTTGCTCATTGATGCACACTGAAGGAAAAAGATACAGAAGAGAAAAATTGATTTGAGAAGTAAATAGCAGTTTAAGAAGGTAGTGTCTGATAGAAGATTTTGGATTTCTGGACCACACACAACTTAAAGTACACCGATGAGTGATAGATTCCTGGCTAGGAATGGAGTGCCCATAACAAAAGTTGAAAAGATCATATTTACCTATTGACCTGCAAATCTAATTAAAAGGTTTTCAACTATAAAATAATGGGAGGAGAAAGCAGTTTTTTATAGAATAACATTGTTAAATGATCCAGTGCTTAGCAAAATCCTTAAATTTCCTGATTGCTACTGGATCTGACACCGTTCTTACGTTTCTCTTTGAATAGTTGTGGGGAGAGCTAGTCTTCCTACTACACCAGCTTTTCTGATCTATCAAAATCAATCAATGAATAAAACAGAGAGACATATTTGATGAATGTTTGCCAGTTTTATGTAGTATATCTTAAATCAATTAAAAAATAGAAGAGGAATTCCCTATGGATAGTGAATGCCCGAGATTGTCCTGTTTGTGGATATCACTACAGATTATTATCAAACCACACTACACTAGCTTCTCTATAAGATAAACGACAATTTAAAATAGATCAGCTGAGTTGTTCACATGGGATGAACTGGTTTAAGATACCTATCACATTAGCTAAAATGATTTAAAGGGAAAGTGACAAATGTCAGAGGGGATATGGAAAAAAAATTGGCACATTAATGCATTGTTGGTTGGATTGTAAACTGACTCAACCACTTTGGAGATCAATCTGGAATTATGCCCAAAGAGGTATTAAATTGCCTATACTCTTGGACCCAGCAATACCATTACTAGGTCTATTCCCAAAGATGATTAGGGAAAAAGGAAAAGAACTTGTATGTTCTAAAATATTTATAGCATCTCTGTGGTGGCAAAGAACGAGAAATTGTGGAATGCCTGTCAATTGGGGAATGGCTGAACAAGTTGTGGTATATGACTGTGATAGAATACAACTGTATTATATAAGAAATGATGTGCAATCATCTTTTTTATTATCCTAAGTTATAGAAATGCTTGTTTTACTTTATAAATTAAAAATAAAATTTAATAATGGAAAAAAGAAAAAAAAACATGGGTAGACTTGCACAAAATAAAGAAGATGAAAATGAGCAGAGCGAAAACATTGTATACAGCAACAGCAATATTGTTTTAAAAATATTGAGCGACTAAGTTAATTTGACTATTAAAAATACCCAAATTAGGGGCAGCAGGGCTCAGTGAATAGAACACCAGCCCTGGAGTCAGGACAACCTGAGTTCAAATCTGGCCTCAGACACTTGACATGTACTAGCTGTGTGACCTTGGGCAAGTCACTTAACCCCAATTGCCTTGCCTTCCCCTCTCAAAAAAATACCCACATTAACTAAAAAGAACATATTAAGGAAGATGCTACCTACCTCCAGAGAAGGAAATGATAAATAGAAGTATATATAGAATGATTTTACATTTGTCTGTATATGTGTATAGGTATATATGTGTGTGTCTGTGTGTGTCTGTGCATGTATACATATATTTTTGTCTAATGGTAGTCATCTCTAGGGTGAGAGGGAGGGAAGAAAAAAGAAAAAAATGAAGTTTACATGATAACTTTATGATATATTTAAAAAGGATGACAAGTATATCACAGACTGTAGTTTTATGTGCGATCTTTTTTTTTATTATACTGTGTTATGGAAATGCTTGCTTTATTCCATAAATTAAAAATACATTTTTAAAAGAAGGCCTATAATCCAGATTTCATCATAAGGCTGAATGAACAACCCATTGAGTGAGCCATTAAGACATATGCCTTGGATAAGAACCATACAGAAATTGAGTTAGGCCCGGAATGGAATTGAAAAAGGACAGCAGACTGGAAATCATTTGTAAAACTGAGTGTTGCTTTCAATAATCCCACAGTTCTCTATGATATAAAAACTCATTTTTAAAAAACACTACTACTCCACTAATGATGCAGTTGCATATCATGAATACCATAATTTCCAAAGAATCAGAATTGCAAATGACCTAAAATCAATGAAGAAATGTGTGGTGGAAATAAGTAGTCTCCAGAAAACATGGTTTTGGAAAAAAAGTAGAATATACCATGTTGCAAGAGTGCTGAATAGTAGATGGTAATTGAAATGCTATACTGATACTCATAAAACATTAAATTACCTACCAAAGGCTACTGCTGGTTTGGAGAGACCCTCTATAGATGGTTCATGTGACGACATGAATAAAAATTACACAGGATGAGAAGAGATGGATGGGTTGCAATCTACTCTAGGAGAGATAGTACCCACATGTTTGAGATAATAGGTCCATCAAAGTATCAATATATTCTGTAATAGTAGAATATGAGATGTTTTAAAAAAAGAATTTTCAAATACTGAGCTAACCAGGACTGATACTCATTTCTTCAAGCTTATTCCTTTGAATAGAGTTGGAAATGAGTTCATATTGAAAAATACATGTAATTCATGTAGCTAAGAGGAAAGACAGGTCCACTTGGACAAAGAATTATGCTAGCAAAGTAGCAAGGGCACCTAGGAAACATAAGGGTAGGAAACATTCGTGTCACATAGAAAAATAATTTCAATTAGGAGCTCATTTGAGGAGGTGGTATCATCCAGAAGTAAGATACCTTTGGGTATGCAAGTGCATGAGAATTTTCAGTTAACCATGGTATATTTAGGTCACCTATTTGCTAATCAAATAAAATAATACATAGGCCTACAAAAAAGAGAATTATTCTTTAGCATTCATTTGTTTATTGTGTCATTTTTTACAACCATCTTCTTGACTATTTCTTGGAAGCAAAGCTAGAATAAGAACTCATTGTGAGGAAAATCTTCCTACAATGTCAATGTCAATGGGCATATGCATATTCTGTATAACTTGTAATCTTGAAGAGTTGTGTAGAGGCTAAAGGGGTTACTCAGAGTCACACAGACTGTATATATCAGGCTAGACCAGAAATGTCAACTATAGCACCCATGGGCCACATGCAGTCCACAACATTACTGAGCATGGGCAAAACTAAATTAAAATGTAACTGGGAAATATTTTTAAAATAAATAAATATATAATAAAACATAGTTAATATTACATTTTGAAACTAAGTCAATCAATGGCCTTCAAGGATCTGTATGTATAAATTAGTGGCCCTTATTTCTCTTTGCATTTGGCACCACTGGGCTAGACTCAAACACAATTCTTTCATGACTGATAGGCGGGCTCTTTTATTACACTATGCTGGCTCTTTTATTTGCTGTTACGTATGATTCCTATTCAACACTTGTATTCATTTCTGTTATTGATTGATATTTGATAATAATGGATAAATAATAAATACAACAATAAAGAAATTTTGGGTGAGGATGATTAAAGTGGATGTCCAAGGTAAACATATAATGATTGTCTTAAAATATTAGGAATATCATGATTTCACACTAAGGTAGAAAAAAAAAAACAAATCGATATCACACATTAACTAAGAAGTACCTGTTACATATTATTTTCTTTAATTTATTGCATCACTGTGCCCTAATGTGCATAAGGGAATGCCTGGCTCTTGATGGGCCTTGTCAGATTTTGTTATCCACTAATATTTCCTTGCTGTGTACAAGGTTTGCAATCATGTCCAGAACTTCAGATTTTGTCTCCCAGCAAAATGGAGTTCATGACTGAAGCGATTAAACTTATCTTTCCTGTTCTTGATATTTGTGCTGGGCAGTCTATTTAGATTTTTAAACACTCAAGTTACATAGCTGTGTTCTGAGCATTCTTATTTGTGATTTTGTGGTGTGTCTAGGAGGGGCTGCTGATACAAATTATATTCTAAAAAGCAAATAAACTTGCTTTATTACTAACACTGAATTTTGTTTTTGTTTAGTCGTTTTGGACTTTTTGTGAGTACATTTAGGGTTTTCTAGGCAAAGATAAAGGAGTGGTTTGCCATTTCCTTCTCCAGCTAATTTTACAGATGAAGAAACTGAGGCACACAGGGCAAAGTGACTTGCTCAGGGTTATACAGCTCGTAGGTGTTTGAGGCCACATTTGAATTCAGGAAGATGAATCTTCCTGACTCCAGACCTGGCACCCTATCTACTGTACCACCTAGGTGCTAAAGCTGTTGGTTGACTACTTAATGAAGAGATTCAAGGAGGGTAAGCCCGCGAAAGCATAGTGAAGATCCTTTGGTTGGTAAAGGATTATTCAAAATCAGGGGATTTATACTTACTTTTAGAATTAAATTTAGTCTTTCAAATACTTGGGGTTTTTCTTGACTTGACCTTGAGCAATACTCCTCATTTAAAGAAATTAAGTTAAAAAAAATCTAATCTAGTTAAGAGGTAACATTAAAAAGTCACCAAGCTCAATAGATTTCCCATAAAAACTGAAGTCAATTGTAAACCGTCAGTTAAAACCAAAAAAGTTTGACTTGTGTAGCAGACAACAAGGAGACTGCCACTCTCCATGTGCAGTGATGAGGGTTTCATATTTGAACTAAGAGAACTTGGATTCAAATCTTAAATCTGCTGCTTACTGTTTGTATGACACTGTACAAATAATTTATCTTCTTTATAGAAGATAGATTATATAATGAGGGAATTTTATAATGAGGGAATTAAACTTGCTGACCTCTGAAGTCTCTTCTAGCTTCATCTATAAGTCTCTGCTTATATAAATACATATTATTTATTTATTTATTTTTGAGGGGAGAAGGGAAGGCAATTGGGGTTAAGTGACTTGTGCAAGGTCACACAGCTAGTAAGTGTGTCAAGTGTCTGAGGCTGGATTTGAACTCAGGTCCTCCTGACTCCAGGGCCAGTGCTCTACTCACTGTGCCACCTAGCTGCCCCAGTCCTCATATTTCTAAATGATAAATGCTTAATGACACATAGAGGAGAGGCAGCTTGGTAGTAGAGCTTTCCTCAGTCAGACAATCTGAGTTTAAGTCCCATCCTTCACATACTTGCTCACCATGTCACCCTGGGCAAGTCTCTTAACCTCTCAGGTAACCTAAGGTGACTTTCTAAGAAGATAAATTGCAAAAAAGCTGCTGATTTGCCTTGGAAAAAGGCATTTTCTCAATGTACTTCCTCTTGTCACTCCCTCCCCAGCAATAACTGGTTCATTTTAATATTTCTAATTATGCATAATTTAATCTATTCATTTGATGTAAAGTGTTCATTTCTAATTAGCATCTGACAAAGAAGGAAAATGATGAAATCTATGATGTAATCACATTTTAGTAAATCCTCAAGATCAAGAACTGAATCATAGGGTTGAGGCCTAAATATTACAATGGTGCTCCTTGAGTTCACTTTGAAGAATTTGATCATTTTAGGTTGACTGTCTACAAGGTGCATTGTATTAGATGGAAATGTGATCTTTGGTCTTTTTTTCACCCTTATTATTTCCAATATCGGTCTGTTCAATTGCATTTTCCATTTACTCCTAATTTCTGTAATATGAGGAACTGAAATGAGTTCCATTTCCTAAATATAGAGAAATTTCAGCATCATTTATCTTTATTAGGTCAGAGCACTTGACAGCAAATTCCTGTGGTTTTGCAATATTTAAATTTGTTCCATTTTTAGAGGTTAATTTTTGGACCACTACTGATTTATTAGAAGGTTGCAGTTTTTCATTTTACTGTATTATTCCTGTCATTATCACAGTCTGGTGGAATTCATATTTTTTTATTTGCTTCTTTTTTAAAAAAAGATCCATAGACATTTAGGCTTTAATTCCTATATTGAAAATAGCATATTGGGTTATACTACATATGCATTTTATGGAAAAAATAAAAGACAGAGCTCCCTGAATATTGTTTCATTCTTATGGAAATATTCCCTTCATCCATCAATAGGAAGAATTTAGGAACCTGACTACTGAACTTTAGAAATGGCAAGCTGCATAGACCCATGGATGCTTTCCTTGTACTTAGTGTGCAAGGTGTATGTTGGAGAGAAGGGAAACTTGCTGTCCAAATCTAATGTCCTTTTCTCACTTCTCAACCTTATTGATATCCCTACAGCTTTTGGCATTGCTGATCACTCTCTTCTCCTTGATACTGCTTTTTTCTAGGTTTTCATGACAATCTTCTCTCCTTGTTCTCCTACCTATTAGCCTGGATGTACTGTAGACATCTTAAATTCAATGTCCAAAATTGAACTCATTATCGTCCCCCGCCCAAATCACCCCCAAATCCAAAGTTCCCTATTACTGTAGTGGGTACCAATACTCTCCCTGTCCCCAGACTTGACTCCTCACTGTCTCTCACTTCCCATATACAATCTGTTGACAAGGCCTATTGATTTTACCTTGCTAATATCTCTTGAATACATACCCTTCTTTACTCAAGACATTCCTACCCTGATAAAGGCCCTTATCACCACACAACTAGGACTATTGCAATAGATAGCCTGCTGGTTGATCTCCCTGCCACAAGTCTCTTCCCACTCCAGTACATCCTCGACTCAGTTAACAAAATGATTTTCCCAAAGCACAGGTCTGACCATGTCATCCCTTGCCCTTAATAAACTCTAGTGGTTCCCTATTACCTCTAAGATCAAATATAGAATCTTCTGTTTGGAGTTGAAGTCCCTTCATAACCTGTGCCTCTCCCCTGCACTCTTCCAGTCTCCATACATCTTACACCTCAACATATACTCTGTGAGCTAGTTACACCAGACTCTTTCTTTGCCAATCCTCCACAAGCTGCAAGCATTTTAACTGGCTGTGTCCCATTTAGCAGAATGTTGTCTCTCATCTCTGCTTCCTGGTTTCCCTGGTTTCCTTTCATGATCCCTCTTAAGTCTAGTGCCTTCTCTCTAGTGATTATATCCAATCCGAGCTTTTTGTACATAGTTATGTGCATGTCTTCCCCATTAGATTATGAGTTTCTCCAGAGCAGGGACAGTTTTTTTGTGTGTTTGACCGAACAGTGCCCAGTGCCATTGTACACACTTATTAAATGTTTGTTGACTTATTAATTGACCAGTGAGATAATTATCTGTATTCTCCCTCACTAATGAAGCAGCAACTTCTCTTAGTAGATTGTAAGCACCTTGACAGCAAGCTCCCCCCGTCTTTTTTGCCGCTCTTTATAACCTTAGAGCTTAGTACAATGCCTGACACATTGTAGGTGCTTAATAAATGCTTGTTGACTAGATTTAAGGTCTAATTTTGAAAACTTCCCTTCACTGTTTATAAAGTCACAGACTAAAAGAATGATTATGAGGAGATAATTCTGGAAAAGTCCACATGAAATTTAAAATTACAGAGTACGAAGAATGCTGAATTAGTTGCTAGAAGGTCTGGGCTTGAATTCTAGCTATTCTACTCACTACTTATGTGACCATGGACAAGTCACTTAAAGTTGCTGGCTCTTGACTGATTTTTCTGAAAAAAAAAATAGGGGGCAGGGCATGGTTTGAATTACATTAGTTTTGTGGTCCATGCCAACTGCAAGTCTATGATACAATCATTCCTCTGCCCTTGAATGGTGTGTCAGGAAGAGCTAAATCCATTTAAATTCAAAAAACAATAAAATCAGATGGTTAAAAAGATTATATCTCACATGATACAGGTATATATGTAAAGTCAAATATAGAAAACAAAAGACTTGAAATGTAAACACGAAAAGTTGTTTCTCTTCTTGTGTGAAGGAAACTTTCAAAATTATCTGTACATATAGCATTTCATGTTTTCCCTCAGAACACCCTAGAGGGAAATTATACATAGTATTGTTTTGAAAACTTGTGTGCAGAAAATCAATTTTCTATAAACCTAATAGTAATATGTGTGTGTATCAACCCTTGGGATCACACAACTATGGAAATATCATTCAGTCTGTATTAAACTAGGCCCTAGAAATTTCAATAAACGATTAGGAAAACAAAGACATATGTTAGAAGAATAATGCATGTAATAAGGGTGAATTTTTAATGAGTTTATGGGACAAATTTAGTATACTTTTCCTTTCACGCAGAGATTTTTTTTTCTTATTTGAAGCTAGCTAACCTAATACAGCATGACTTTATTTGAAAATTCAAACTCTAATTTTCTCATAAAAGAAAAATGAAATAGTTAATATTTCATTAAAATAGCTGCTCTATAACACTGACCCTCTAAAATTATTTTTAAAAGGAATAGAATGAATATTAACATTTTCAAAAAGGGAAGGTTGATATAGCAGATAAAGAGTTGGCCTTGGAGCCTAGGTTCAATACCTCATCTCTGACACAGACTGAATATTTGACCATGTGTGAGCAAATGAACCCCTTGGTGATGTAGCTTCTTCTCTAAGATGAGAAGCTGCAGGGAAAATATTGACCTGTGCGAGTGGGAGGATTTTCCATATGTGGGAACTAAGTGCCACATGATGTTTTTCTGTGCTATAGTTCAATATCCAAATATTAAAAGAACTGGAGAAATTATGAATTCAAACATTACTTATTGAGCACCTCCAGAAAGTCTCCCACAAGGTGCTTTAATGGTGAGAGTGGCAATGGGTACAGCAGTACAAAAGGAGAAAACAGAATTCTTGCCCCAAGGAAAATATGAAATAAAAAAATGAAGTCTGAAAGATGAAACCTAGAGGATATTCAATATAAGAATAAAGAATATTCTCAATGATAGATCGAAGCATAGCATTATCTAAATGTATTAGAAGATTAGTGAACTTCTTTAATATTCTGAACAGACATTTTTATTGATTAGTCAAATGATCACAATATGAATAATAATAGCTTTCATTTGATCCTTATACCAACTCAATGAAGTACCTAGTCTAGTTATTATCACTCCTATTTTATAGATGAAGAAACTTATGGTCAGAGAAGTGAAGTGGCAACAAAAATCACACAGATAGTAATCATAGCTAGGATTCTAGCTCAGGTCTCTCCTGACTCCGAGCCCAGTACTCTTTTTACAAATGGCACATATGGTTGCTTTTGATGGTTAGATTTTTAATTTAGGTATGTCAGCAGTCATTTCAGTATAAACATTGAAATTCAAATATTCTGGACTCACATCTAAAAAAAGAAGTCCTTAAATCTCTTGTTTCTCTCCAGAGAAACTGAATTTTAGTATTGAACCATGATCAAAATTTTCACAGACTCAAATATGAGTTTTAGGAAGGAAATTTAAAGAGCATTAGATTCAAATCATTCATTTTGCAGATGAAGAAACTGAAGCCCAGAAAAAATTAAATGACTCTTCTAAGATCATACATGTAGATAGTGTGAGATCTGGGACTAAAATTCCTGTCTCCTCACCCATAATACCAATAACCTATACAGCCTTTCCATAAGCAGTGGTGGTTATAATTACCACAATCTTGATTAAAATGTCATTACATATTGAATGAACTCAAGTAAAGGATACTGATATATTTATAGAGTTAGCATCTATTCCTCTTTATAGGATAAAATTATTCTGGTATATAAATATTCAGATTCATGAGCTGTTTTTCAAAGATGTTTGCCTGAGAGTCTGATGACTTGGATTCGTGTAGTTCTCTGATCCTGTTTTCCCATATGTAAATTAGAGATGCTGAAACCCATCAAACTACCTGTCTCATAGAGTTCTTGCAAGAAGTGTTCCATAAACCTTAAAGTTCTATAAGTTATCTGTTTAAAAATTCACTTTTCAAAATAACATCACCACTATCACAAGATAATATGCATATATTATAACAACAAAAATAATAATTATTATGCATTATCGAAGAGAGGCAATGTGGCATAATGGATAGTAACTGTCCTTGGAGTCAGGAAGACCTGAATTCTTCAGCATTTGACACATGTGTTAGCAAAGATCAGTCTATTCACCCTTCAGAGCTTCAGGAAACCTGATAAGACAATTCGTAGAGGCAAAACTATCGACCTACATTGGTAGAAGAGGTTTACTCATCAATGAGTTCTCTCCAACAGTGAAACCACAGGTCCTGTCCCTATCCTCTATAAAATTATTTTTTCTATCATGTAACAGTTCAAATGCCCCTTCTAGCATTAGGTTTGTTGAAATCCCCTAGCTGATAGAGTTCCTCCCAAAAGATGACATTTGCTATGTACCTACATTTTCTCTCCCCTGATGCAATGTAAATTCTATGAAGGCTGAGACTGTTTCATTCTTGTTTTTGTATTAACAGATTCTAGCTCAGCACCTGGCACATTGTGGGCATTTAATTCATTGTTTCTGATGGATTTATGTAATATAATAATATATAATATTTTTCTGCATTTAAGTTAAGATAATGAATGTTAGAAAACAAGAGCATTTTCATGCTGAATATTCCATTTCTTTTAATATTATCCATTAGAGGTAAATAGGGCTATATATATGTATATGCCTGTTTTACAGGAGAAACAAAGATATTGAGTGAATCTAACCGGATCCTAGAAAACCACTCTCATGGGGATTAGCATATGAGCTGTGCACCCTGAGAGCACAAGGCAGATGAAATCAAAAGACCTGACTCAGGGAAAGATGGCCAGTGGGATGCTCCAGGGAATGACCTCAAGGTTTGTTTGTTATCTCAGTTCTTCCAATCATTTGAAAACTAGATTCAAGCTTCCAGAAGTAAAATGAAAGCTTGGACTGGAAAGAGACCTCATATACGACAGAAGGGAGACACTGAACTTAGAGAAAGCCATCTTGATCCCAGGCCAGTCTACCCACCAATATATGACTTTTGGGGAGGAAATTTTGCCATAAAAGTCAAAGCCAGGCTTTTATAATATGACTAGAGATCAGACTTAGTGAGAGAAATGTGACTTTGGGAAAAGTATTTAACTTTCCTAAATCTCAGGTTCTTCATGTATAGAATGGGCATAAAAATAATTTCATTAGGTTGTTTTGAGAATCAAATGAAATCATGTATGTAAAACACTATGAAAACATGCAAGTGCTTTATAAGTATTAGGTACCATTGGCCAGAGGCAGTATAGCCTAAGAGTAAGAGGCAAGCTTCAGAATATAAACAATCTGGATTTAAGTTTTTTCCCACACATACCGAAGTTGTATGACCCTGGGAAAGTCATTTACTTCTCAGTATGGTACACAGCCAAGACTAAAAACTCAGAGAAAAGTGCTGACCTGGATTAGAAGAGTATTTTTCTTCACTGGAAGCGGTGTAGTAGATGAGAGTACCTAGAGTGGAGTCAGGTATAGGACCTTGGGCAAGTCATTTAACTTTTTTCTGTCTCAGTTTCCTCAACCTCAAAATGGGTTTTGAGTACTTTATTTCCTTCCTCCTTCCTTCCTTCCTTCCTTCCTTCCTTCCTTCCTTCCTTCCTTCCTTCCTTCCTTCCTTCCTTCCTTCCTTCCTTCCTTCCTTCCTTCCTTCCTTCCTTCCTTCCTTTTCTTTCTCCTTCCTTCCTCCCTTCCTCTCTCCCTCCCTTTCTTTCTTAATGAAATCATAGATTTAAACAAAAAAAGAGAAAAAAAATAGTGGACTAGAAGGCCTAAATTCCTGTGGGCCTGAGGTCTGAGAAAACAGAACAGGACTGTTTTAACCACAGTTCCAGGGAATGATTATGGTTCTTTACCAAGTTTATTTCCACAGGGTTTCCTTGCAGGCTTGCAGCCTAAGAGAAAGTATTGGTGGCTGAACATGCTTTATACTTTAAGCAATTTTGGAAATCAGAGGTAAGCATTTTCATTAACACACCAACACCATTCCCTTTCCCCCTCTAAACAAAACAAAATGAAATGTACACCTAGCTGACCATGAAATCTCTAGTCCCATGCAAGAAGGGCATTAATGAAAATGCTGTACTGTGTCCCCTCTGTACATTTTCTCTGCCTGACTAATGTCTCTTTGGTGGTGGAAGAGCCTGTTCCACATTAGAAAATCTGGGTGACTCACTGACTACACTAATAATGTGTCTCCCGCAGAAAGATTTTTCCCTAAAGAATCATGACTGTTTGCAGCAGCTGCAGAGTTCAGAAAGGCCTGGAAGCTTTTGCAAGAGTCTGCTCTATGCTGGGTTGAGCTCTAATTGTTTTTATTTATTGTACTGTTTGTTATCTCCCCCTAAGAATATGTATGTACATCATCCACATATTCTCTAGAAAAAAAAAGAGCTTAAAGCTTTACTCATAAAGGAGTGAGTAAGCAGGGTGGCTTGTAATTTTAATACAATATAGTTGGTAATTAGGAATCCTCATTAACATCCATCCTCCCAAGAGGGGTACTGAAGGGAGCAGCAGAAAGAAGTGCTATGAGAAGGTATACTAAAGGATATTTGTAATGAATTATGGGAAATTTTTATGAGGCAAAAAAAAATACTTTAATGAGATAAGGTAAGATTAGTGATTCCTCTTTGTAATTACATTATTTCTGGTGGTGTATGAGGGAAAAAAAGAAAAATACAAATGATGGGGTTTGTCCAAAAATAGTCACTTAACAGATCACAAGCATTATTTCTTAATGTAGATGTAATTGAAAATGTATTTAGAGGTAAATTGAGATCTCGTGCAAATGAAGAGAGGCATGGAGCACTTTAAGTGATCGTATTATATTGATGAGTGGTAGCATTAATTACAAATAATAAGAGAAGTTAGTTCAATTTTTTCTACCACTCATATTAAATAGCCTTAAGGAAGCTTTTTTTTAAGTTTGAGTCAAGATAGAATTAGTTAAAGAATCATAGGTCTATAATCAGATAATCCAATTTAGTGAATGAATTACTATCATATTGGGATGAGGCCAGGGTTTTTATTTCATTGGGGGTAGAGAACTCTGGATGAGGAAATTCTCACCAAAGTAGATTTGCATTTCTGATGTTAGAGAGTTGCCTAGGAATATGAGAGCTCAGGTCACAGAACCAGTATGTATCAAAAGGGAAAACTGAAACAAGGTCTACCTGACCCTGAAACCAGTTGTCTATCCACTATTCCATGTTGCTTAAATAGCATATTATACATTTTAAATTAACTTTCAAATAAAATTGTTTAAGATATCATTTGGAAAATAACCAGAAAAAACTATCTGTGTTCAGCCAAACCTATGTCAACTAGCTTGCCTTTTTTCATCGTGTCCCCTATAATAAGTAGCATCTTCACATTTTTTCTTACCTCAAAGTAGGCAAAATAAGATCTAAATTTTTATATAGAACTGCTCCAAGGACAAACACAGAAGATTCATCTAATTCTGAAAGGAAAAAAATAAACATATTAATACAAAATTGTACATTTTTAAATACTTCAACCTATTAGGCTTTTCTCAGCTTTCCCACACTTCTCACACTCATAGACAATATGAAAGCTGAACAGGAACAGATTCTTTTCTCATTATCTCATTATCTCCCATTAAAACAAGCTAACTGAGGGCAGAGACTTTTTTTTGCCTTTCTTGGTATGATTAGTGGTTAGCATAGTGCCTAGCACCTGGTGAGCACAAAATAAAGATTTCTTGACTGACTGACTGATTGGCTGACTTTAGGGACCACTATTTAGTTTCTCTGATATATGGGCCAAAGTATGGAAAGTGGACAAATGCCAGGGTTTATATTGTTTCTTCCACTGTTCTACCCCTGACATAAGGCTCTTGCTTTAATGGCAGCCAGACATGTAACTAGTAAGGAAGGGGTAAAGTAATGTCAATGTCTCTTTAGGCCTTGGAAGGGTCATAGAGAGTATCCTCAAAAGCAAGAAGAGGGGAAATAAGTCAAGGATCATAAAATCATAGAGTAAAAATTTGAAGCTGAAAGCAATTTAAGAGATTATCAAGACCAATCTTCATTTGATGGAATGAAATTTTGAAAATTTGTATTAATTCTGGAAAATCATAGGATGATAGATTGAGAATTGGGAGGGAGTTCAACTAGTCAAGCACTTTCCTTTTCCAGCTAAGGAATCTGAGGCCCATACTAGTTAAATTACTTGCCTAATGTCACAAAAGAAACAAATGGAAGAACCACTGTTTGAACCCTGCTCCTCTGACTCCAAATAGAGCATACTTTTAACTGTTCCATGTAAAATGCATTCTTCTGAAAATATGAGTTTATCATATATACTGATCTTTTATTATTTCTTTCCATTTTTATGGAATCAAGAATCTTTTTTCCCCAGACATTTTGAGCCATATAGAATAAACAAACATGTTCTCACCTTAGTAGCACATTTGAGGAATTCTTTTTAAAGTATAACAAAGGTTATTTTTTCCTAGTCTTCCTTAATTTTAGTGCTTTCCATCTGAGGCTACCCTCAATTTACACTGTATATATTTTATTTTTACACAGTTGTTTGTGTGTTATCTCCCCCAATAGACTGTGAACTCCTTGACATTAGGGACTTTTTGTTTTTAATTATCCCAAATATTTAGCACAATGCTCTGAACAAAGCAGGTGCTTAATAAATGCTACTTAACTGACTGATTACTCACTTGACATGGAATTTAATTTTATTATCAAAAATGCTGTAGTTCCAATAACACAGTTACATATTAAAAAAATCTGATATCGTTCATATGGTCATCTCAAATGTAACCTTACCTCTTGATGACATTGGTGTGAAGATATTTTTAGGAATAACTACCCTGTCTTCTGAGTTTCTTGCCCAGTCGACCATTCCTTTCCTTCCTTTCATTGGGAAATTGATGTCTGTTAAAACAGAAGCTGCAGGAAGCTTCTGAATACTAGCCACTATGAAGAAAAATCCCAGAATCAATAGAGTCCTTTGCCACATTTCAACATAGTCACATGAGATCAACATAAGCATTAAAATTAATTTTCAAATAAAAGCCCAAGGCACAAAAATATTAAGATGAAGTTGAATTTAAGAATACCTCCAAGAACCAAGTTTGTATTGACTCTGTACTTTTTTTTAATCTTTAAGGGAAAGAAAATAGACAGTAGGATGAATAAAAAAATATTTCAAAATAAAATTGTAATATATGCTTGTAATTATTTGTAAAAGTGTATTTTCACAGACAAGATAAATTTTAGTAGATATATACATATGTGTATATATAGGTACACACATACACACATATCTATGTATATGTATATGTATATATATATTCAAATTATATCTATTGATATGCCAGGTCCTTCTAGTAACCCTCTAGTCCTTCTAGTACAGAACATGCTACAAAAATTCCGTCTTGGGAGACGGAACTGTTGGAATCAAGCAAGTGCAGCCCTAACAACATTAACATCACCAAGGCAGACACAATGGAATTTGAGAAAGACAGTTTGATAATAAAAATTAGTTTCCTCAAAAACAACTACTAGGGAAAAAAAAACAACTTGATGGAGGTTTGTGGGAATGTGTGTGTATATTTGCGTTTATGTGGAGCTTATCCACAGAAGAAAGACAATTCTATTTTCCTCTATACTATCATTCTATTTTGAAAACTCAGAATGTTAGTTCTGTTTTGAAAAATCAGATTATCAGTGGGGAACTACTAGGGCAGAATATAATTTAGATTGTCAGATGTGGTCACCACATTGGAGGTTTTTACTTAATTGTTTTGCTTTGTCATGAGGAAAGGTTCAGTGTAGAGGGAATTTTTTTTTTATCATGGCTACAACATAAAGACAAAAGGCATCGATAAAACATATTAATAAAGGGAAAATCAAACCATCTGATTCTCTAGGTGAACCCATCACAGCGTGTAAATTAACATCTAAGAGCCCTTTACAAAGACCTTATCTCAGTTCGGCTGCTCACAATAACCTTTTTGAATAGGCAGTAGTTATTGTGATCATTTTTATGGATGAGAAAAATGAGGCACAGAAAGGAACTGATGGAAGTCAAACACTTAGCTACTTTGCAAATCCTATAAGATGGTCACTGTGATACTTTTGTTTACCCATTTCGACATTTTCTTTTTATAGCTAAAGGATTTATATAAACCAGTCTTGTTATTGCCTGTAAAATCTGACACTGAAATACCATGGCAACTGTTAGTTTCAAGGAAAATTCAGGTTACTTTGAGGAAAATGACAGCCTTGCCAAAATTAATACATCAAAGGATAATAGATTTAAAGATGGAAGGGAGCTTAGAGGTCATTTGGTCCAACCTCTTTATTTTATAGATGAAGAAACTAAAGTAAGATCATACAGGTAGTAAATGGCAAAGCCAAAACTTGAACCCAAGTCATCCTCCTAAATCAAAAGCTCTTCATAGACTATTTGATGGTGTCAGGAAAATAATTCAGGCCAATTATGCTGATGATCACTTGAACATTGTATTTTCTAATCAATTTCCAGTTAAGATAATGCAGTTCACTTAATTTTCACATGGGTCCATACTGTGATCCCCATTAAGATTTTCTTGCAAGTGTCCCAGAGAGGGATTAAATGGAAGGAAATGGGGGAAAGCTATAAAAGCTAACACAACAGAAAAATTAAAGTAAAATCCATTAAGCATCTCAGAAGTAGATTTCATTTTTTAAAGGAAATTGTAATTTAAATCAAGATGAGAGGAAAATTAAGATGTTAACAATATTATCTCTATAAATGTATTACTTGACAACTGGCTCTTAGTTCCAAATTAAATTGGTTATGTATTATAGCATGACATTAGTGAAACTGTACTTAAAGATTTTTCAGGCTTTCCATCATGTTCCTCTATTATTTGGTGTTTATAGCATGGGATATATTTTTTTCCAGCCAATAATTTGGCATAAAGAGATAGTGTTAGGTAATAAGCAAACATTTGCAATCAGAGGAACTAAGTTTGAATACAAGGTTTGTTCCTTACTACCTATGTGACTTTGGGCAAGGCTTTGCCTCTTTCCTCATTGACAAAATCAGAGAATTGGTCTGGAGGACATCTAAGGTCAGTTCTATCTTTAGATGTTAGGACATATAAAAGCCCAAATGATCTTTAATGAAAAGAAAACTCTAGCTACCTCAGACTAACAGATAATAGACACAAATCGCTGGTTTTGGATGTAAAAACATGTTTAGATCTAAGGCTTTCTTATTAGAATGGAAGCTATTTGAAGTCAGTGCTTTATTTTTGCTTTTTGATTGTATTCCCAGCATTTAGTACACAGTAATCTCTTATTAAATGTTTGGTAATGGATATTTCATTATTAAACAAAAAAATTATTTAAACAAGTCGAAAATAGTAAAAATTCTTAATTTTCAGTGGAGATTAAAAAAAAAGATGCTTCAGGGTTCTGCTCAGTCCCATGCTATTTGCAGAATTCATCAGACTTTACTTAGTATTTAGAAATAATCCATTCTTCCTGGAAATCCCATGGTCCTAGCTTCAATTTTCCTAGTGGCTTTAAGAGAACTTATTTCTCCTCTTTATTATGCATATTGTCTACAGGGAGTAAAGGGTAGATGAAAGTCACCTATTTTTACGCTATTATTTAAAAAGCAAGGCAAAAGTTGCTGTTCCCTGAGGTATGAAGTATTCTCCATCTTTTTGCACGCTTTGGCCAAAGGAAGATAAAGGACTTACAAAAGGAGAGCATACTTTCTGAACTATGTTGCTTTAACTGAAATCAATTCTACTTTCATACTGTTTTTGTGAAACTATGGCCTAGAATGTTTGTAGCAACACAAATATATCTCATACGATGGAACATTCGCACTGCTGAAGACTAGGCATAGTAGTCAACAAATGCTTAAATTATGATCTGTGTACAATGACCTTATTTTGCTACAAATTCTGAATTAGGAAAAATACAAAAATGAATAAAGAATTTTTTTTTCAAATGCAATAATAATTACTTCATAGGACTGTTATGGGAGATAAAGTCACTTAATTTCCCTGGGCCTCCATTTCCTCAGATGTAAACTAGACTAACTTGATTCTGATGTTCCTTCCAACTCCTAATCAACAGTTATCACCTACACTTTGAACTCTCCCCTTGGAAACATTGGGGGCTCTGAAAGGCAAGGTTTGACAAGATCCATGTCTTCCCTTCACTTCATGGTCACCTCCATACCATTTTACAATATAACAACTCTTGTCTTTCCAGCTCCCTTTTATGCATTTTATCCCCCCATTAGACTTTAAGCTCCCTCAGGCTAGTGATAATTTTCTATTTGTATTCCTAGTGCCTGACACCTAGTAAACACTTAAGTATTCACTTATCTATCTATCTGTCTATCTATCTATCTATCTATCTATCTATCTATCTATCTATCTATCTATCATTTATCTAGCTATGATCCTATTGCAAGGACTTTAGCAAGCAGCCAAAGTCTCAAAGAGACACACCCCGTACACTATGATCATAGGATCCTAGATTTAGAGCTGGAAGGGGGTCTTAGAAGTCACATAGACCAACTTCCTAATTTTACATATGAGGAAATTGAGGCCAAGAGAAATGAAGTAAGTTCTCCAAGGTCACAGAAGTAGTAAGTAGCGGATCTTGGATTTGAACTCAGGTATGCTTAACTTCATAGTGCCTTGAACATAATAGGTATTCAATAAGTTTATGGATTTCCTATATTTTTTTAGACAAAATAATATTTTCAATATTTCATTCTTTTTAAAAAAAGTCCATGTGGTCCTAAGGATTGAAGATCATTGATATTCTATCCTGCAAATGATCAAGATGCCTTCACTCTTCCAAGGATAATATCACTAATGATGGTTTGCATAAAAGAAGTGTCATAAAAGTCATCATCAAGGATGATGTGTGCCTGGCAAAGGAAATTAATGGATCAGGTAACGAGAATGAGGGGCAAAATACAGACAGTTTGAGTTCTTTGTGGGTACTCGTGACATCACAAGAGCCAGAGGGGAAGACCTTCACTGTACTGGGTAATGCCTCTATGGAAGATTTATAAAAAAGATATAGACAAAAATCACAGAGGATGGGAAGTCATGGAAGAGCTATGAGCTGCATTTGTGGAGACAATATCCACCACAGTGTGGCATCACAGTAAAACTTTAGTGCAAGCTGCTATTAATTGTGAATTATAAAATATTACTTAAAAACAGCATATGATGAATCAAAACTATTTAGGTAAAAGGCTAAACAATGATTCTGAATTCAATTTGAAGTGCTTGAAGAGAAAAAAAATATACTAACAGATGACAACTCCTCTCCACTTTGTCTATAGCAAAAAACTCTCCATTGGGCTTAAGCGGTCTTTAGGGAGATAGGAAATATCTACATTAACTGAATTCCAAAGATAGAGCATCTGATGAATTAAAATTGATGCCTTATGCTGCATCCAGAAGTAAATATGTGGCTTTTACAGAGGGTGGAACATAAGGGTAAAGAGCTTTGTGTACTCTACATTAAATCACTGGACTACGGCAATAATTGTTGCATTAGAACCAATTGCTGCAGTTTTGATGATGGGGCATCTTTTCTCCAAAAAATAGTACTGAAACGTCTCATAGAGAATTACAATGTTTGGAAGAAGCCTCAAAGGGTACTGTGTCCCTGAACAAATAAGCACATTTTCACAGCTATGAGAATTATTGTGGATACATTGTTTCATGTTTTCATTACAACACTAGATCTAAATTTTCAGCAATAAAAGCAGGTGACTCATCACGGATGGACCTTGGGGAAAACTAGCTGCACTTTCATTTTGTGATTTCAATACTTTCCCATTCACTCTGGATTGGCAACATAACAAGGCATCAATTTTATTTAAACTCCCACAGAATCTCAGATTGAACTTCCCTCCCCCATGTTGAGTGTGTATATGTATGTATATATGTTTACGAGAGTGTGTATGTATTTGTGAGAGAGACAAAGACACAGAAACACAGAGACAGAGATAGAGACAGAGAGAAATAGAACTAAAGGTGGAGAGACAAAGATGCACAGTAGAGACAGACACAGAGTAACAGAAAGAGAGAAACACATGGACAGAGAACCACTCAGAGAGGTAGACAGAGACAGGGAGATAGACAAGATCAGAGATAGAGACAGGTTCAGACATACACAGACATAAGAGCAAAGAAAACCCTGTGACCGAAAAACAAAAAAGGGATATACAGAGAGAAACATACATTTTTTTTTAGTCTGGTTTGTAGTTGAACCTCCTGGCTGGTATTCACTGACACATTACCTTAACTAGTAAAGGCAAAACAATTCTTTTTTGTCCTTTTACAGACAAATACCACATGGTTTGAACATAGTCCCTATAAAACTCCTTAAGTACAGGGATCACGCTGCTTTGTATCCTACCTAGGGCAGTGAGCTGCACACAGAAGCTGTTTAGTAAATGTGTTGTGTTATTACAACAGAGGTGAACAGTCAATTAAGTGGCTGAAATAGGACTGAAAATAGGGCTAACATGACACTAGTATAAGAGTGCAGAGGGAATTGGTGACATATTTTACCACTTGATAATAAAGTGCCTGACTTTCATTTGTCATTCTAGTCAATAGTGCTTCTCTTTCCTTAGGCTTTAGTTTAAATATTTAATCTTTTTGAATACATCCAAATGTCTAAGAGGCAGGAATTACATTTAAAATAAAGAGAGCTCATCCTTCTGTACTTATATTTGCCACCAAGGGAGTTCAGAGATCAGGCCTCTTCATTCCACTCAATCTTGTTTTTTTTTTTTCTTTTGATAGAAATTGCCTGAGGAAAGGGATTGAGTTTTTTGATTATTTAGTTATCTGAGATAAAAATCTGTTGCCACAATAAATTAGGGGAATCAGAGCGCTACTGTGACACATATTGCATTTCTATATCTATCAAGATTACAGAGAACTGTTTACTTCCTGCAAGTTATTCACATGAGTACCTTAAATTGTACCCTCCGTTGCATGGCATTAAATAAATGGCACACATGCAAAGACTTTCTTGAAACAGAAGTTGGCAGTGTGGTATGATGTAAAGTGAGCTGGCCTTAGAGTCAGGAAGATCTGTGTTACAGCATTTAGAAGGGGCAGCAGATAGGCCTGAGTTAGGAAGGTCTGGATTCAAATTCAGCTTTGGATGCTTACTAGCTGTGTCACTTTGGGCGATTTACTTAATCTTTGCTTCAGTTTCTTCATCTGTAAAATGAGGATAATAGTACCTACCTTCCAGGGATATTGTGAGGATAACATAGGATGAAACTTGTAAAGTATTTTGGAAACTTTAAAAATCTATGTAAATGCTACATGGTAGCTATTGTCTTGATTGTGACACATATGACTACACAAGTCAACGAACCTCCCTGTGTCTCCCTGTAACGCTCTAGGACTATAAGTTGCAAAGCAGATGCCGATCCACTTTGGAAAAGGGAATTACCTGACTTTCTCATCAGGGAGTCTCTACCTCACAGGGTCTCAGCTTGTGGTCTGTAAAACTTTTTAAAAATTTTGATCACTGTATTTCATTCAATAAAACTTGTCTGTGTGGTAATTCCAGGGATTTTATCTTATGCATTTAAAAATATTATTTTGGAAAAGGCTTCACCAGATTACCAATAATATTCATGACACATCAAAAAAGTTAAGGACTCCTGCTGTACAAAAATTAAATCATAAGACTAGTTTAAAAATAAAGAAAATTTAAAAAAAAGTAATTAAGATCAAATCGAGTCAAAGACTGAGACTTCACTAGAAATTCTATGTTCTTAAAAACAAAAAAATAAAAGCCTTTCTTCATATTGATGCTTCTGATGTTTTAAAGATTTGCATCATATTTCACGCAGTTATAATGTTGTTCTTTAGTCCTTTCGGTTACGTCCGCCTCTTTGTGACTCCATTTGCTGTTTTCTTGGCAGATAGTGGAGTGATTGCATTTTATACATGAGAAAATTGAGGCAAACAGGTTAAGTGACTTGCCCAGGGTCACCTAGCTAGCAAGTGTCTGAGGTTAGATTTGAATTCAGGAGGATGAGTCTTTCCGACTCCTGGCCTGGCACTGCAGCACCTAGCTGCACCACTATCATACTTTTACAGCAAATAGGCATACTCAGAGGAAGGGTGCACTGGAAGCAATAGTTCTGAAGGCATTAGCTTGAGCTAATAGCTCTCTATTGGATAGTGCTGGCTTGAGTCGGGAAAGCCTCAGTTCAAGTTCTTTCTTAAATAGCTACTAGCTGTGAAGCCCAGAGCAAGTCACTTAACATCTCCTAGACTCAGTTTCCTTGTCTCTAAAATGATAATAGTACCTAATTCACAAAGCTATTGTGAAGATCAAATGAGATAATATATGGAAAGAACTTTGCAAAATGTACTCTATAAATGCCAGCTACTCTATTGCGGTGGTTGTACTTGGTGAACCTTAAAACAACATATACATGTCATCTATAGTTAGTACATAAAAACACTTTTGCAAATCTTAATTCACCACATAAATGCTTGCTGTTATTAAATATCAAGCAATATGACAGAAAAGAAAAAAAATAGTTAAAGAAGATAAGAGCAGTGCCTCGCACCTGCAAAAGGCATTCCAGGGAACCAAACCAATGAGATTCTGTAGAACAAAGTGGCTAATCCTGGATGTGCACATTAAAGACTTACTTTTGTTTATTGTCCTGATTATATAATCTGTATGTTTTATGATAGGCAAAAGAGTGTATAAGATTAGAAGATCATAGATTAAGAGCTAGTTAATCAGAATCTCTCATTTTACAGTGGAGGGAACTGAAGTCAATGGAGGGTAAGTGTTTTACTCAAGGTCCCCCATGTAGTAAAAAGTTCTTGACTATCCTCTCTGAATGAACCAATAAAAGCTTCCATCCACCATATCTTGGGGATGTATTTCAGTCTATTGCCAGATTTCCTTTCCTCCATTACCACTTCTGATTGAACACTGTCACTTTCCCACAAGGTTCCCATCATTTCTGCATCATCAACCAGTGCCTTTTTTTTTTTTAGTGTGAATCAGGTCCAGAATAATAGTTTCCCCTCACTAGTTCCTTAAGCTTTTGAAGGACAAAATTACCATTAAAGCAAGCCAAAAAATTTATTAGCTGCCCTGCTTTTGGCAAAGAGAAGGCTCACTTTGCTTTATTTGGGAATTGCCAGTGACAGAAAAAGGATGCTTTCAGGATGCTGTCAGGATGCTTTCCCCACCATCCTCTTGTCGAAAGTGTGGCAAAAATGCCAACAAAACCAACAATGATTTCCATTGGTTATAGTTCTTCTTTATAATTTGACTATTGTGAAAATATGTTTAGTGTGAAACTCAAAAACCTGAGGAACTGAATGTTACAAACTAAAACTAAATTAATTAACTTTAAAAACAACAATGATGAAAATATTATTTACAACTCATATATCGTTTTATGGTTTATAAATATTATCTCACTTAATCCTCAGAACCTTACAAGCTACATGTTATCAGTATCTCCATTTTACAGATGAGAAAACTAAGGCAGCCATGAGTTAAGTAACTTTCTTAATATGACTCAGACAGTAGTAAGTATCTGAAAGCAGATTTGAACTGGGGTCTCCTGATTCCACATACACTGTTCTATCTGCTGTGCTTACAACAACAACTACAACTTACATTTATATTGTGCTTTATGTTTGCCCACATATTTTATATTATCTCATTTGATCCTAACAATAAATCTCTGAAGTCTGTAAATTAAGTACTATTGTCTTCATTTTGCAGATAAAGAAGTGAATACTTAGAAAGTCAGCTGGGTGACACAGTGAATGAATAGAGTACTGGACCTGGAGTCTGGAAGACCAAAGTTTTAATTTTCTAAATCCAATCTCAGACATTTACTAGCTGTAGAACTCTAGATAAGTCATTTAGTCTCTACCTGTCAGTTTCCTCATCTCTAAAATGGGAATAATAATAGCTCCTACCTCCCAGGGTTGTTGTGAGATCAAATGAGATAATATTTGTAAAGCACATTGCAAACCTTAAAATGCCATAGAAATGCCAGCCGTTATTCAATGACTTACCTACTGTCACACAGGGAGAAAGTGTCAGAGGTCCACACCCTGGGCCCTCCTTAGTAAGCCTGGCATACAACATAGTCACTATTCTATCCTAGGTCTTTTAAGACACTGATACGTCATAGCTACACTGGAGGGGCAATTCTTAACCACTCCTATCCACACAGCACAGCAACAAGGCAGAGAGGGACTGATGAAAGAGAGAAGGATAGGCTGATGGGCAGTTTTTCCACATCACTTTCCTCAGAAAATATTTCAGCCCTTGGAGAAGTGCTAGGCGCACTGCTAGGAGTTCTAAAGAGATGGAGATAAAAATGGTCCTTTCCCTGGTACGTGTACATTCTCCCAGATGAAAGTAACACATAAGAAGAGGCAAAATAATCTGATTTGCTGTCACTGGCGTTTAGTCAAACTAAGTAAGCAAGCAGGTGAGTAACTGCATGTCATTGAAAGGGTTCTGATTCAGGATGTTACTTTTTAATGATACATTTTGGTTAGCAGGGATTTAAATGATCTGGGAGTTTGGGGAACACCCCCTTGGTGTCAGAGAAAGAAAAGTTATACATTATTTACATCTCATCAAAAAATTTTCTTTTTTTCAGGGAATCAGTCAATTTCCAGACCTAGAAGCACTACCATCCAGAGTTTCCTCAGGGCCTGGGGAGGCATGTTGGATGTTCTAGGGGCCTTTCCAGCCTACATTCTCTATAAACAGGTGACCAGGCTTCTTCCTCTCCTCCTTCTTATCCCCGCTCACATCCTCATATCCACAATGCTGCTAACAAAAACAATTCCTAACTAAACATCATGTTCTAGTCAAGGTCAATTTGCCCAAATACCTTTTTTCTTCTTCATATTTTTGAGTATGCCAAATTTCAAACAAGGAATTTCATTTAAATGTTTTAGCTTCTTTACTTATTCTGATTTCTTTGCTTCTTTGATTTGCTTACTTACTGAATATTGACAGAATGAAGCAAAGGCTTTTAAGCAGTTCACACTAATTTCTCTTTATTTTTTACAAAAGAATGTGATTTTTAAAAAGTATACTTGTCAATGCCTTGTCTTTTGTAAATGCCCTGACATTTCTGCCTAAATAGCTCATGATTCTACCTCTAAGTATGAATTCATAGTAAAATGTTCCAAAGGAACCACATTTACACAGCATTTTATAATACTAGATTGGATTATTGTATCTTTCTGTGAAAATGTCCGTGTGTGACAAAGACTGGGTCTAGCAAAGACTAGGAAAAAAATCTTCCCTGCTGTCACCCATGAGCAAATTCAATTTAAAAAATAGATATATACATTATGTATAGAATATTCATTCTCTATATAATATAGATATAAAATAAATATGAATATGAAGAACATATACTCTATAAATCATATGCATATCATATATAGTAAAGTAAGAAAAGAATCAACCAATCTCCTGCCATAGTACGTGCTCAATAAATATTTTGTTTTAATTCAACTATTAACTATTAAACACCCTTTGTAGGGAAGAAGATTGTCAAGATGAATCGAAATTTTGGAGAAAAGGCTGCTTACATATTCTAGCTGCACTTCATTCAAGCTCCTCCTCAGGTTAGAATTTTCAGAGACATAATTAATATTAGAGTAAGGAATTTCTATTCAAGAGGAAAGGCACAGGAAAGAAGAAAACAATGGACCAGTTTTGTAAATGTATGAGGGTTGGAGAGAGCCATGAGTAGGTAAAACTTACCCTTTGGTTAAGGTGGCTTCTGGTGCCACCGGATATTGAACCAAGCAACTATTAAACAATCTTACACAGTAAGCAAGGTAATATGTTATTTAGTTGCCTATTTAAAAATATATTGCATATAATTATTGCATAATTCAGTGGGTATTTAAGAATTATGCTCTTCATTAAGATACTATAATTAAGAACCAAGAGATGACTTCTAGATGTCCATGGAAACTGACAAGCATGAATCTCTTCTTAGTGCCTTACCTCTGTGGTTTATCCCCAATTTATTCTATATATATTCTATATTTATTCTATATATATTGTTCATACATAGTTATTTGTATGTTGTCTCCTCCATTAGGTTGTGAGCTCCCTGAAAGCAGGAACTGTTTTATTTTGTTTTGTTTTCCTTCCTTTATAGCCCCAGCACTTAGCACAGTGCCTGTTATATAGTTGGTGCTCAATAAATTCTTGTTGACTGATCTAGGTATATGTACTTTTCTAAGGTGAAACAATGCTCTGGTTGCTAGCCAAATATATCTTATAACACAGTAAAATTAATTGTTTGGAGATGGATCATAGAATTATAGATTTAAAGCTAGAAAGAACCTCAGAGCTTATCTAATTGAGCCCTTTCAATTTACGGATGCAGAAACTGAGACCCAAAGAGCTTATATGACTTGTCCAAGGTCAAACAGGCATTAAACAGTAGAGCAAGGATCTGGACCTAGAACCTTGGACTTTGAATCCAGCCTTCTCTTTGAGAAGAGATAGAAAAATATGGACTGTCCAAAAATAATAACATTTTAAAATCTGTGTATAAGTCCTATCGACTTGTGAACATCATCCAATATTAGTTCAAGGGAAACATCAGTAAAAGACAGGAACAAAATCTTTATTAACAAAATACTAAAAACACTATTTTTTTCAGTCTTTTCTAACTTTTTGTGACCTCATTGGGCTTTTTTTGGCAAAGATATTGGGGAGGTTTGTAATTTCCTTCTCCAGCTCATTTTATAAATGAGGAGCAGAGGCAAACAAGGTTGAATGATTTGCCCAGAACCACACAACAGTAAGTGTCTGAGGCCACATCTAAACTCAGGTCTTCCTGACTCCAGGCCTGGTGGTTCTATTCACTGCTCCACCTAGCTACACCAGTGTTAGGTAGACTAGAGTTCAAATCCTGTTTCCGACACTTACCAGCTGTGTGACCCTGGGCAATGACTTAATTTCTCTCAGTGTCAATTTCCTCATCTGTAAAATAGGGATGATAACAGCACCTTCCTCTCAGGGGTTTTGTGAGGATCAAATGAGATAATATTGGAAAAAATGCTTTGCAATCATGAAAGCACTATATAAATACCAGCTATTTATCTTTAGCAGTAGTAGCAGCAACACCGGCAGCAGCAATGCCCAACACTTGCATGGCATTTTATCATTTTCAAAGTGCTTTTATACTTTATCCCATTAATGATACTACACAAAAGAATTATAGCTTCAATTCTAATAAGTTATAGTGAAAAATGTAAAAATACTGGCTTTTTTGGTGGGTGTAGTCTAGATCTGTGACTTCAGTTAGGTACGGAACTCTTGATTGTGGAAATTCTTAAGGTCTTAGAGTTTCTTAGAGTTACTGAGACTTTCTCTTAGTCACAAACCTAAGTATCTTTCAATAGTCAGACTTAAACTTATGTTTTCCTAAAAGGCTGAAACTCTATCTACTTTGCAACACTTCCACTAAAAAAAAACCCAATAAATATTAATTTATGTTCATTTTAATTCCTTCTGTTTAGCCAGAAACAAAAGGATTCTAGCCCAAAGATCTTTCAATACTTGAGATTTTCAAAATGCACCCAAAGCCCCATCTCTGGAATATGTGTACCTTCTAGATAATACAGACTTTTAGAATAAATTAAAAGATGCTTGAAAATAACATAGACCCTTAGATAGAACTCATGATAACTAGAAAGGATCTTTGAAGGACACACATTCTTAGGATTATACATTAAGAGCAAAAGAGAATAGAGTCTCTCTAGTCCAAACTCTTCATTTTACATAAATGGAAAATGATTCCCAGAGAGTTTGCGTAGTGTGCCAACGTTCATATAGTGAGTTAGTAGCAAAACTGGGATAGGATTCCTAGACTCCTTAACATTTGGTTCAGTGTTCTTTCTACCGTGGCATTCTTATGTTGTTGTTGCTGTCGTTCTTATCAGATCAAGTTTTTTCAACTAACAAAAACAGATTTTCTCTCTCTCCCTTCCCATCCCTCACTGGGGAAAACCAAAAACAAAACCTTTATAATAAATATTCATAGTCCAGTACACAAATTCCCAAAGTGCCTGTGTCCAAAAAATATATCTCATTCCTCCCTTAGCATATCATCTTCGTGTCACAAGATGGGAACCACACTTCATTCTTGTTAAGGGAGTTTGTTTTTGAAGACAGTGAAGAAAACAATGCAAAGCAGAGTGTTTGAAGGTTATAAGAGAAATGATAGGGAATGATTTTGTGGTAAAACAAAAGTGACAGTAAATGAGAACACAGATCGAAGGCCGGAGGGAAATAGCATCATTCATGGGAGTATAGATTGTACCTCTAGAGCACAGGAGGAAAAAAAAGAGAGCTTATAGACCTAGAAGGCTATTATAGAGCTTAAATGGACCTTAGAGATGATCTAAGGACCTCATCAATCCATCATTTTAGAGCTGAGGAAACTGAGGTCCAGTGAAGTTAAACGACTTGTCCAAAATCACGCAGGACAGTTAGGATTTAAAGCCAGGGCCTCTGGCTCCAGATCCATTTTGCTTTCCAGTGTATCAAGAAGGGAGAGACTTCAAGAAGGTCTAGGCAGTAAAAGAAATGATGACGACAAGGATGATGATGATGATGATGATGATGATGATGATGATGATGATGTAGTGGTGGTGGCAATGGTGATGATGAGGGTAACAACAACTCAATAATAAAATGATTACTATGTGTAGGCACAATACTAAGCACTTTACAAATATTATTTAACTTGATTCTCACAGCAAACCACTTTACTGTTGAGGAAACTGAGACAGAGTTTAAGTTACTTGCTCCATGTCGCATAGCTAGGAAATTTCTGAATCTGGATTGGAACTCAGAACTTTGTGAGTCTAAGCCCAGTGCTCTGTCCATTGCATCACCCAGCTGATGAATCATTTGTAATTTTTTTTAGACACTGACAAACAGAACAAAGTCTTCGCCTTGATGTTATCAAATCTATACCTATGATTTTAGAGTATTATAAGTACATCAATAAAATGTTTTAATATAGAATTGAACTGTGGCAATTGCACAAGTTTTATGGTGTTATAAGAATAAATGGTTTGGCTGGGAAAAAATCCCTTCAGAACTGTATAATCAAAAATGACAATGACTTAATATTTAATAATAATTTTCCACATCAGTATGGTTGTAACGCTTTCTGATTGTTAGAGTTGCCTAAAATAGTGTAGTTGCATTGAGTTTAGGGGCTTGGGCCTTCCTTTCCTGAACTATGGTCATACTTTTATGAAAACTTCTCATATAATGTTCTTTTCTTGTCTCTAAACTGAAAACATCTAACATGTTTTTAATGGAAACTAAAATAATTAGACACCAATGATAAAATATTTTGAAAACAAACATTCAAAACACAGACTAAATTAGCACAATTGAAGTTTTTATATATTTATGGAAATGGTTCATGAAATTTAACAAAGCAGATTTAAATATGTTCTTTATGGGAACATAAGTTACAGAATTAAAGAAACAGCGATTCTTTCTTACATGTTACAAAAGGAAGTATAATTGCCCCCCTAAGCTAGGGAAATGACAGAAATGGGTAGCTTCTAAGAAAAATTATATTCAGACTTTTATACTTGAACATCTGTTTGAAATATGGCTGTTGAAACAGGAGGCAACTGTAAATTTGGCCAATACTTGTATAACTTTATGACATAAATTGTTCAAATATCAAAATGTTAATTGATAGGAAAACAACCTGGGAAATTTAGAGATACCATTTAAGTAATTTTTTTGTGAAATATGATGGCAATTTCACTGCCTTTTCCCAGCTTTCTTTTGAACTTCCTCTTAATGGTCTGAGTTTAGGGAGCATTTGTGGAGGCAACCATTCCCATCATTTTTGCATGTGTGAGTTCTGTCTGGCAGCAGGCCAGGTCCAGCCAGTGGTGACGGGTCCATTGTTGGCTATAGGTGTGTTACCTCATGTTTGAGGATTGGGCAGTTCAGAATTCTCTAAAGGGGAGATTTCATGAGGGTATTTGGGTACTAAGACAACACAATGTATGCACCGAATTTCCTTCGGCTCTGTCCATGCATTGAAAAAAACGTCCTCAGAGGGTAAAATCTTAACTAGTACAATAATCACGATTTATTTGATTGTGTCACCCCAGTAATCTTAAATATATCTTTCTGCTAAGAGACAAATTTTCATTTTGTATAAAAATTCTCATTTCCTTTTAATTTTTTTTATTACACTTTCATGTTAGGGTCTGTGATCACTTTTGTGGTCAAGACTACAAAAAGAAAATTGTAGAAAAGGGAAGGGACTCAGCATTAATTTCTTAGGGATAGTCAGAGAGAAGAAGAAAAATAATGAGGTGAAACTATCAATTCAGAAAATGAAGAAATGGTTGGGGAAAGAAAGGAAGGAGTTAGTGAAACCACCCCTTACTGGTTATTGCTATAGAGACCAGACAACTACTGCTATAGAGATGGACAGTTATTGCTGCAGAGAAGTTTAAAATTGGATAGGAACATTTCAAAATGTTTTCACATTCACACAGATTTTGCAGTAAAAAAGAAAAACACTAAATCATTTGACTAAAAAGCAAAAAATGCTCTTTTTCAAGTAGCATTGTAAGTAAACAACTCATTATCTTCAGTAATGAAGAAATAGGAATGTACTATCTCGAGCAATAAATAATCCCTAAATCATATCTAATTGTCTTCGGACTTCTTATATATTTGTGTATGATTGTATATTTACATTTAGATATAGGTTTATCTTATGTTCTAGAAAGATAGACACAACTAAATAATGAAACTGGTATTGGGGGGGAAGTCCTGACAGAGAAATGGAGAAATGGAACTGTTTCCTATTTGACCTTAATGCCCCATTGCTCTCTGCTGCCCACTCACTATTGGGAATAGAAGATAAGGTCTCAGACTAATGCAGAGACCCAACCTAAGCAAAGATACTTTCTCCCTTTTCCAAACTACCATAGAAAAGAATGTTAATTAAGGGCTCCCCTGCTGAGCACTGTATTGTATATAAAAAATTAATTAAAAAGAATATGTAATTCAGTTTCTATGCAGTATGATATTGGAGTGGGGAGCGGGGAAGGAAATGCTCAGACATCCATAGGGGTTCTTGAACTATATTTCTCTATAAAATGCCATGTGGCCATCAGTCTGGCTGAAAGAATGATGGGTTGGTCATTTATGCAATATGCTGAAAGTTAACACAAAAATCCACTCCAAGTTGAACACTATTTTCAATGCACTTTCTCTAAGCTGTTTTGCTTAGGCTTGTGAAAAGTTATAGTACAGATCATTCTTTTCTCTGCCTTTTGCAGCCATAATCTATGCATAGGAAATAAAATTGTGCAGATAAAAAAAATTGGGTTTTGAGTCACATGACCCAAATTTGAAATTCAGCTCTGACACATACCACCTGTGTGGCCTTGGGTAAATTATTTAACCTCTCTGGACCTCAGTTTCCTCATCTCTAAAATGAAAAGGTTGTATTAGGTAGATTCTAAGTTCTTTTCTAGGTCTAACTCTGTAGTCCTATGATCTTCAAAAGGTAATGCATCCTTTCCAAATGGGTTTCGCATGCCTTTCTTGAATACTTCTCTGAAGCAAATACACGATTACCCTGGTGAATACAGTGAAAAAGAAAAGGAGTAAAGTAAAATATTTATTTCTATTTCTAGGAGCTCTTCTTTGACCAATATGAGAAAGAATGAAGAACAAATAAATAAATCTGCCTCCAGACAATAAGCCGGGCAGCATTTTTTGAAAAGGAACCAAAAAAAGCAGTGGTTCATTTTCATCATGAACACTTTGAGGCCACCTGAGCAGCTCAAAATTGACAGAACATTTTACTTTTATCAGTAAAAGCAGATACTGGAGGCCTGAAGAATAGTATTAAAAAGTAAAGCAAAAAATGCAATAACAACTTTCTTTACCTTGATAAAAGGGTTCATTTCCCTTAAGTCATATCAGATATTATACAAGACTGGCCTAAGTAATAGAAGCAGTCAGGAATATGAATTGGACATTTAATTTTGTTGAATAGACAGAATTCCCTAATGAGGATCCTCCCTCTTCCAATGCAGTTTGGCACATTCTTTGTAACATATTCGTAGAGAGTTGCCCAGAGCACAAAGAGGTTAATTGACTTCCTTGGTGAGAATGTGTCAAAGGTGAGTCCCTGGGAACTAGGTCTTCCTCATCTGAGTCCAGTTCTTTGTACACTGAGCTATACCGCGTCTCACCTGGAGGTAGAGAAACTTTGCCAAACTACTCATTACCATAAAATAAAACATGTAAATAGAAAATTCCTAAAGTTCAATGGCAAATATACACCCCAACTTGGAAGCATTGATACAATACAAAGTGTTTTACCTCAGTTCTGGCTTCAAATATATTGAGTAAAAATAAATTTAATGTTTTCTGGATTATTAATTTGGAAAATGCCACACAATGTGGAGCCAGGAGAAAAGACTTACCTATATTTTTTCCAGAAATTATTTAAAAGATAAGAAAGAAGCATTTTTCTACTTCCTGTACTTGAAGTGGCAATTCTAAAGAGATTTCCTTGGACTGACAGCAAGTGTAGTTCCAATAATGAATTAAGAAAAGGAGTTCTCATTAAAATGTGTAGAAATGGAACAGGGTTAGAAATGACTTAACAAAAGGGACACACTGGGATAGAAAGTAAACACACTTTTTTCCTTTGTAGCAAGTGATCTCCAAAGATCTCTTCCATCAAACACAGGACAAAGAAGTACATGTTATTTAAACAAGATGTGAAGGATAAAAGCTTACGGGAAAATAGGGGAAATGATTGGGATTGGAAGAAAAAGTCTACTGGGAAAAGATAAGTGCATTTTGTTTATTTCAAACAGAGAGGGAAAGGTTGTCAACAGTATTCACCTACAGAATTATTTCCAGAAAGACCAGAAGCATAATAAGATACTGGCCACAAGAGGTACTTGTGTGCTTAAGGCCATTTTTATTTAATTTGTAAAAAACAAACAAAAAAAAACCCAAATGGGCAAATCAGGTAACTTTTGTCCACCTAAACTTAATTGCTTAAAAGTCTAATTCTGCTGATAGCATTGATGTAAGACCAATGAATGTCAAGAAATAATATTTGTGACAATTATTGCTTTCATTTTGTATATTATTATTCATTATATAGTATTTTACAATATGATGTGATGATATATTTTATATATTATCATTCATTATATATTATTATTCATTATGCAAATATAATTACTAACTATTTTTCCCTCTGTAATTATAAAGATGCTATATAGATAACTTTTCAACTTTTATACCAAATATGTCTTCTCTTTTAAATGGATAATATTTATACAAGAAAATGGAGGATGCAGTAACATCAGAGATCAATGAGATAAAATGAGGATCAGAGTTATATAATATAGAAGCATAATCTCAAATTGGGAGAGATATTGGTAGCCTTCCTTTTGCAGGTGAGGAAACTGAGGACTAGTGGGATTAAGTGACTTGTCCAAGGTTGCACAGGTAATAAGTGGCAGGGCCAGATTTCTAACTCATTTCCTCTAAGTTCCCTGCTCTTTATCCTGAAACTTGCATGCTGTCTACACAAATAAAAAAAAAATCATTTTGATTAGATGTAGGATTTTATTGGAACTTCAGGTAAGGAAACTCAGTGTACCAATGTAGATCTGTAACAATTATGCAAATCATAGCCTTAAAGAGTTTCCTGGGGCATTGAGAGGTTAAATGATATTTCCCAGTACACAAAGTATGTATGTTAGAGGCCAGCTGAGAACGCAGGTGTCTCTGACTCCAAAACCAGTGCGGCAGGAATAAAGTCATTCTCATCATTTGTACAATGATTATTAAAGCACTGCCTCCTGGGGGAGAGAGGGTGGAGGATGCACTAATTAACTTATCAGGCATACATAATGGGACCACTCTTGTTCTTTACCTGAATATAAACCTCAATGATTAACAAACTCCTACCTAGTCATACCCTTCTCATCCCAACAATTCTGAAACCTTGGATATTATTATTTGAACCCT
>CM053627.1:173109962-173136557 GCA_028646595.1 Phalanger gymnotis
GAGAGAGAGAGAGAGAGAGAGAGAGAGAGAGAGAGAGAGAGAGAGAGAGAGAGAAAGAGAGAGAATAAGCTTTATCTTTAAGTACCATTAGGGCTCTGACTTAGACACTATTTAAGATAAATTTAGAACCTACTTCTTTTTAGATTGATTTTTTTATCATAGAGTTTAGTCCAGAGATTCCAAAATTACTTTAGCAATATCAAGCCCATTTGTGCTTGATATATATTGAAAGGACCCATACAGGAGGGCTTTAAAACATGGAATTCCATGTTCCATGTGTCATGGAAGTTTGTGGAAAACCTGCAAAAATAGAAGAATTATGTTTATTTTCACCCCCCCTCACTTGCCAACCCCATAATTTCATCAGAGAGGCAATGTGGAATACTAGTCTTAGAGTCAAGAAGACCTGGGTTCAAGTTCTATTTCATCCATATTGGCTTTGTTGGCAACTCACAACCTCTCAATGCCCTTTGTAAATCCCTTAGACCCTAAGTTATATATGAATTGCTTATCTGCATTAGTATAAGGAGTTTACATATTGGGAGTTCCTCACAATTTAGTTCCTAATAAAAATTTAGTTCCGAATAAAAAGAAAATATTTTCACACAATATTTTGGAGGAGAGTATATAGCCCACATTCAAAATTTTGCTTACATTTCGAGGAACATCAGATTTCCCAAAAAAAGTACACTTTGGGAAATAGTATTTTAGATGAAGAGAGGATAAATTTTGAAATTGCTTCTAGCTTTAACATTTTACCACTCTCTGATGTCCACTATTCTAACTATGAATCATCCATTTTTCTTGTACTCTAGAACAAGGTAGACTTTCAATTCTACAAATATAGAAAACACTGGCTGTTTAAACATTTTCAAACGATCAATACTGTCAGTTTGTGCTTTAGTTTCCGTCTGCATTTTGGAAGCTCAGGAGACCCAGGTTCCAGTTCTAGCTCACTTATTAGTTATGTGACAGTGGGCTGATTGTTTTCTCTCTCTGAGTTTCAGTTTCTTCATTTGTAAAAAGTAGATAACAGTACCTGTGGTACCCGCTTCCCAGTGTTGTTGCAAGGGTCAAAAGAAATAATACATGTAAATTACTTTTTTAAAAGATCCAGCCTGATGTGATGGAAAGAGTGCTTGACTGGGACTCAAGACACTTGGGTTCAAATCCTCACTTTTGTTGTTTATTATCTGAATGTCCAATGGGACCAATTGCTCAATTGCTATGAGCCTCTGTTTTCTCATCTGTAAAACAGGAAAAATACCTGAGTATTATAATAACCTCACAGTGTCATAATGAAGAGCTAAGATGAGATAAGGTGTGCAAAGCACTTTTTGAACCTTAAAAAGTTCATGCTTAGTGTCCTACTGTCATTTATTTAAAATTGGTTGTTCAGATACTTTAATTCTCTTATATAGATGAGGGAACTGAAACTCTGAAGTGTCAAGTGACTCGTCAAAAGGCTCAGAGACAGTAGATTACAGAGCTAGGATAAGAACCTGGATCCTTATTCCAAAGAAATTGGTCCCTCTTTCTACCCTGTTGTACTGCTTCATTACACATTGATCTGTCCTCATCTGTAAAATAAAGGGGTGCTAGTAGAGGATGTCTAAAGTCTTTCCAGCTCCAAAAGATTCTGTGACTCCAATAAATTCAAATCTATTGAAATCACATCAATGTTCAAAAAACAAAATAAAATCTTATCTGATTCACATTTTTGAATTGCTGATGAAATATGACATCTTTTTACTAAACTATATATTTCAAATTTCAAAATGGATATGGTTGTCATTCATCATTTTCTGTGGGGATTACTTTTCTCTATTCATTGTGCTTTTTTTTTTTTAACAGAATAGAAGTTATAGAGAAGACATCAGACTTCAGGAATTGTAATTATCATTCTTTCATATAGCTGCCAAATACTAGAAGCCATTCTTCTCTTAACAAGTTTAGATTTGAAACTATTTTTTTCCAATTTTCTAAATGGCTTTGAAAATTGCATTTGAAACATTTTCTGGGTAGGATAGTGACTGAAACTTTGATTCCATTGGTATAGGAAGGTTCCTGTAAGTAGAGCTTGGACCCAGTTCTTGTTTCTGAGGCTAGTTTTCTATCCACTACTCCTTTCTTTCTCACATAGTAATGTTTTCAGAAGGAACATCATGAAAGGTTGAATGCTATACCCCTCTCTGATTTCTGTAACTAAGCTGTTCTTTTGAATCTATACATTACGTGTGCATATGTACTAGGTAAAATACACTTACCCACCCCAGGTTGACAGCTCCAGTCTTATAATATTTCTGTGGTTTTTGTATTTAGAGGTTGTCCAGATCTTGGATGCACATAAAGGTCTAATCCTTTTTCTCATGTACATTTCTGAATATCACATTCTACCTTTTCAGTCTAAAACAGCTAGACCACATTTTTTTCAGATCATCTTTCTTCATATCCTATGTCATATAATATTAAACAAATTATTTCACATCTTCCATCCTATTCTATATAATATTTCGAGATGATAATTGTAATTCTTTACTTTCCTCTTTCTATAGTATATCTGCACATTATTCAGCTGAAATAAATTAGATGCCTAGGACTATTAAGGCGATTTTATTTTTTTCCTAGAAATTAGAAAAGTTAGAAAATACCCTTCAGCTTCATGCATATTTAGATTGCCTAAATCTAAATATAATTAGACCGCAAAGGATTTTCTTTGCCATCTTGTTCTTTCCTCTGCACAATAGATAGGCTTAAAGTCTAGCTTGAAATAATTGCAGCATATGGTTCTTTCTCACCTGACAAAGACATTTTTTTAAATCTCACATTCACCAGGGAGACTAATACACTGAGGTATTAGTCACTGAGATCTGTCTCCCAAAGCCAAACTTTTTAAATCAATTTTACAGGAAGATACAGAATATTCTAATTAATTTTAGTAATTTATCAAATGTGATGACAATAATTAGAATAATAGCCGATATTTATGTAGTAGTTTAAAATTCACAAAGAATTTTACAGATGTCATCTCTTTTGGATCTCATAACTCAGAAAATGCAAATAGAAGTATAAGAATGCCCATCTTATTGCTAGGGAAATCGAACCTCAGAGAAATTAAGTGACTTGCCCAAGTTCACATCGCTAATAAGTGGCAGTCATGACTCACACCCAGTCTCGATTCCAGATTTATTGTTCTTTTCATTATATAATTGCCTTAACCAAAAGTAACCTTTTTTGGGGGGATACTAGGGATGGTATTATGATTGTTATCACCAAGAGTTTGAAGATGTATCATGAAGAAGAGGGATTCTGTTTGGAAGAATTATGATAAATGATAAAAGTTGTAGGGGGAATATACCTATCCCTTCCACATTGTGACTTTCTTCATCACAATTTTAATATATCACAGGTCAGCATAAGAAATTGCTCTAAATGAGAATTTTTTGGGAGTTTTATGGGAGCTGCAGCATTTTTACTTAACATTGATCTACATATAGCCTATGACCAAATGCCTAATCCCAATTTTACTGCTATAACCATCCCATAAAAGAAAAAAAAAAACAGACTTCTCTGGTACAAAGGGAGGGCCAAAAATTTTACACAGATTTTCCAGATCTCGAGGTTCGGCATCACTAATCCCTGCAATGTGGAAGAAATAACTACATTTCATCTCAATGTAAGTGAAACAATTCCTAACAAATAAACTTTTCAAATATTGGATGGATTGCCTATCACTGAAAATTGTCACATAGAAGGTGGATGACCAAAGGTTGCCGATGCTCGTTCACATATGGGTTGGACTACCTTAGAGTCACAGAATTTGAGACAGAGAAGGTATCTTGATGGCCATCAGGTTTAACTTACATGTGAAAAGAATTTCTACTATAACATATATCCAGCCTGGTTGAATACTTCTGAGGAAAGGAAACCTATCACCTCCCAAATTCCCCCATTTCACTTTTGAATGGTTTTATTTGTTAGGAAGGGCGTGTGCGCGCACGCACACACACACACACACACACACACACACCCTGCGCATGGAGGGTGGCAGGGGAGAGGGGGTTAACCCGCCCCCTCACCATCATAAAGCCCAACCTGGCCGCTTTACAACTTCTATCCCTTGCTTCCCTATATAACCAAATGTCCCTATATAACCAAACAGATCATGTCTAAACTGTCCTTATGACACTTTTCAAGAAAATTATCTTGATGACTGTAAAAATGCTCATGTCCTTCCACTGATCCTCTCATGATATTGACTCAAGACCCTTTGCCATCCTAGTTGCCCTCCTCAAAATAACCTCCAGTTTATCAGTGTTCTTAAAATATTGCTTCCTTTGATCTTCTGAGGGTTAGGAATCTATAGTCATTAGTTAGAATTGTGTTTAAATTAAGGATAAATAGGCAGTGAGTAAATAAGCATTCAGAGGTTCTCCTCGGGGTAAAGAACATAGGTTTCTTTATTTGTTTATATCTTTTGTGACCGCTCGAGTTCTCTTTTTCTTATTTCCATACTCAACATGTTTTGGATATTTTAGATTGTTCATAAGTGACCTTCAGATGAGTTAAGTGAATTTTTACTTAAAAGTAATACTCCTCAATATATTCTTCATTTGTCCAATCAAAGAGAAACCAGATATTAAAAATTATGTTTCTTGCTAGACATCAGGAAAGAAGTATTATCATGTAATAGTCACTTGCTATCCCCAGCTAGATGCCAAGAATATGAAAACAAAAGTGAGACCCTTCCTTCCTTCAATGAGCTTACATTGTATTGGATTTTTCAATCAGAAAAATTCCATTTTATCGGTACAAATAGTAGCCTGCTTACATTGAAACTCAAATATCTTTTATATAATTCTTCTCTCTGTCATCATTTTCATAATAAAATCTACTGGTGGGTAATAGTTATCCCAACACACTTCTGAAATTACCTCAATCTTAAAAAGCAATAATTTTTATGGCTATTTAGGACACTAGTGGGTGTTCAAATACTCTGATTATGATGACAGTCATGTCTATTTGAGGTAGATAACTCAACCTGAGTTGTAGAGCCCTGAAAATTGGGAAGTAAAATATGATTTTCACAATTCATTACAACTGAACTCCATTTCCCCCACCATTATTCACCAGCCAACTTGGCCCCCTGCCCTGAGCAAATAGGCTCTGGACTAGTTATTTAATTTATGCTGAATGTACTGCACCTTTATCTAGTCAAATGACTGCAGGAATTTCAAATGACCATTCCAAGAAGAGTGGGATTCTGTTACTAAGATGAATATAAGCATATCATCAAAAAACATATCCCTTAAATATATTTCAGTAAAATAACTAGAAATGAGGCCAATTTTACATTGCAGGAAACTATAAGTAATACACATTGAGACTCAGTAATGAGTGTAACATGTATATTATAGATAAATAATGTCCATGAAAAATGAAAATACTTCTTACTTATTGATTCCCCCATGTATAATTTTTAATTTGTGTGCTTTTTAAAAAGCACTATCAAATTATGCAGAAGGCCTATACTTTAAAGCTAAGGAGGAGAATATTTTTCTCTCAATTCAAGTATCACAGATCCATAGGGATAGGGTGAGGAAAACAAATTGAGGGCCAACATATGTAAAAAAAAAAAACAAAACAATTAATTTGAGGAGGGGTAGCTATTTTATTTTTTTTGCTTATTTCTTTGATTTTGGAGAATTAAATTAATAAAGTTTGGTTAAGTTTCTTTTTTCATTGAAGAGTTGTAAACATAATGTGAGACATAATATAAATATGCTTAATAATACAAAGTCAGCACAAAGTTTAAGAAGTTTATTTCCAGTGCATGTGAAAGATCTGACCTTAAAACAAAGAATTCAAGGTAGAAGATTTTTTTTTTCCGTTCCTTGGCTTTTTACCATCTAGGTATTTTCATTGTCAATCTCAGAGATTCTTGGGGCTGAGGAAAGGCATGTGGCTTCAGACCCATACAGCTATTTGCAGTTCATTGGACTATAAATTTCAAAATAATTTGAAGGAGAATATAGATTGATAATCAGGAATTGGATGCTGTTTGAAGGAGCTTTTTAACCCTAAGTAAGATAGAGGTTAGATATGCTGATCCTATTAGCAGTATGTTCAAAGATAGGCTAAATGGCTGAAGATACTAATTATCTGGCTGTCTGATCAGTACTCCAAAAGAATTTAGCCACCAGGATTAAGACTCTGGGAGATGAAAAATCTCTTGTCTCTTGGAAAAAAAAAGTTATACATGGATGAAGACCCTCCCTTTCCCTTCCCCTTCAGTCCAATAATGAGGGGTGTGAGGGCTTTTTTTCCTCTCTTAAAGAGATGAACCTCCACTTCTGGGATACAAGGGAAAAAAAAAACAATAAAACAACTATATAAAAGATGGATGGTAGAACCAACTGCCCTTATAGACAAGAGGTAATAACAAAAACAGAATGGCTAAAGAGAAAGCAGCAGAGAAATGCCAGCAGGAAGCAAGTGAGACAAGATACTGTATCTAAAAGGGACATAGCAAGCAAAGCAGCCCAATGACATCATCAGAAGACATTGTTGGCCTTGGACTATAAGAGACAAAAGTTGTCATGTGTGTTCCATATATGTACACCCCTCCATAAATGTGCCATGGCCACACAAGTTCCATATGGGTGGCCTACTCATACTTAAGTCCTATGTATGTCAATTCTTCCCACAGATAATACATGCAGTTTTGGGAAACTGTGCCCTAACGTTATGGGGGAATAATTCTGCTGCTGTTTTTCATACAATTTAATTGTCTTTGTTTCAAACTAATTCAAGCATCTGGTTGAATAGTGAAAGTAATCACATACATGGGGGTTTATGAGCAATGAAGTTGAATGTATGTAGACCCACAGAAATCCTTGAAACTGAAATAGCTTTTTTATACCCACATTTGAGAGGCAATGTCCAATGTTCTATAGAAACATTTATTGATTTCTACTGAAGCTAAGGAAGAAGAAACACCTAGGAAAAAGACTCAACCTTTTTCATATCATGAACTCCTTTGGTGGTTTGCCGAGGCCTAGACCCTTTCTCAGAATAATTTCTCTAAAAAATAAAGGTAAAATTGAAGAAAATGCTGGTTTTCACATAGAGATTGGTAAAAATAAAGATGTAATTTTTTCCCTATCCAAGTTCACAAATACTTTGAAATCCATCCACATATACCTTGGAACTCCTGATCTAGAGGGAAAGAGGGAGACAGAAATATTGAGAAATAGTCAAAAGGAAAAAAATGAAACTAAGAGGAAAATAATAACATTGCTCACCCCTTAACCAATTTCATTGTCCAAGAAAGTCCAACCTTCTACTGACCTTGTCTTGGTCCAGATTTCCAGATTTCTCTTCTTTAACCCAAAGTTAATCAAAATGCTTTTTTCCAGGTTTCCTGTACCTCAAAACCTATTTATATCCTCAAAATCCTGTCTCCATAGAAATTCTAGTCAAATATTATGGAGTGATCTCAACGATGCTGCAGCTGACTTCCTTACCTTGGCTTGCTTTAAAAACCAGTCAGGTCCTTTTCAGGGCCTTACAAGATGCTCTTCAAGTTTTTTTTTTCTTCCTGGAATGCTAATTAGCATTAGCTAACTAATTGTCCACATTGTACTTGACATACCACATTTTATTTACTGCAATATTGTACTCACTTATATGGGTTTTTTGAGTTTTGAAAGATGTCTTTTCCCCTTGCAATATGTGTTTTGTCTTTGCCAATCAATAATACTGAGTTATGTCCCTCATCATGGCCTTTTGGTCATTAGTATGTATTTTTAGGAGGAGGGGTATTTAATAAAGAATTTAACAATAGTTTTCAAGCTTTCAGTACCTTTCGTTTTTTTAATTTCTTTTTTAGTTTTCACCTTGCCAGGGTCTGTTTCAGAGTCCTCTTTCAACAAAATTGCTTAACTATATGATTGATTTCCTTGCTGTTTCTTTTTTCTCAAAGAAACACTGGATTTGAGTTTCATGTGATCATTATTTCATAATAGCTCACAAAGGGAGAAAAGAAGTTCTCTATGAATAGGAACTTTCTTTTGTAGATTGATTGGATACTTTCTTTTAAGCCACTTAAAGTTATGCTAAAAGTTCACAAGTGTAAAGTTTAACTGGACTTCATTGCATCTTAACAGACATTGAGTTTTAGAAAACTTAATGTGGATTTATCACATTGATTTGACGGATTAAGCTATGCCAGTGACAAGAGCCATCTCCTAATCTCTATTCTTTTTTACAGTTTATTACCAGATAGAGTGCTCGGCCTGGAGTCAGGAAGACCAAGGCTCAAATCTGGCCTTAGACACTTATTAACTCTGTCATCCTAGGGAATTAACCTTGTTTCCCTCAGTTTCCTCATGTGTAAAATGAATTAGAAGAGGAAATGGCAAACCACTGCAGTATCTTTGCCAAGAAAATCCCAAATGATATCACAAAGAGTTGGACAGCTGAAAATGAGTGAACAACAATAACAAATAAAACTTACTTTAAAGACTATTCAAAATCTAAGTGCATGCAGTCACAAGATGGATATATGAAGGTGGGAGAAATGCCAAAGGTGCAGAAAATATCTTGAGACTTATTAATATCAAAAAAGATGTCTATGTCCTTTTTCTGAGTTATATAAGAATTTTATGAGAATCACATGCATGTCTTGAAGGAATTCTTGATCAAGCTATTAGTAGGGAAGACAAGTTATTTTTTAAATCACTTAACAGAATTCAATATTCTTCTATGATTATCTTTTGAATAATGCACAATCCTAAAGATTTTCTTCTAGTAAAGTGATTTCCTGTGCATATATACAAAATTTACAATATTCCAGAGAGCTTAGTGGAGAAAATCTTATTTGATGACTTTTTGATGTTTATTATCCTATAAGATATAAAATAGGGAGATATATGTTTTGTGTTCAACATTGTCATGGAGGAGATCTAGCATAGAGATTAAGTTGGAAGGCAAGGAGAGGTCATTCAGATGTTCCTGTTTGAGATAACATAGCATTTCTATCAATCCCTAGAACACTGTTGAGTCTCCTGAATAAGGTTCATAACTAATCATCCACATAAGAAAAATCAAGAGGAATGTCTATTATCTAGTCTAAACTCTAAACTATAGCATAGAGTTAGATGTATAATCCACAGGGCTGATTCATTAAAATATACCTTGGAAAGACATTGCAAATGGAGAGCGAGTTGATGGAGGAGATTAGTTCGGACTATGAGAAATTTCAAAACTCCTGTATTGACCATAAATTTCTTGCTGAAACAAAAGCCAGACTTTTTAGTAACAATAAATAGTCTACCGAGGTGATTGTTAAGTCATGAAATAATAAATTCTCTGGAGAATTAAAATTGAGTATCATTCAGAATACAATAGAGGTAAACTATGATATGGAAGAAATAAAGAATCTTTAAGGAGAACAAGAAAAAAAAAGTATGTCAACAAAAGAATTTAAGTTAAAAAAACCAGCTTTGCTCAAGTGGTCAGAATGAGGAATAACTGATAGCCAGCCTTTGACCTTCGCTGGTGTTCTTTAGAGAAAGTGAGGAAGGTCTTAGTATGTTGGGTAAACCCTTAATGAAATTCTATGGGGATATAGATGAGAGGAATCCTGCATGGGCAGATGTGAATGGGGAACAATGTTCATTACTGAATAGAATATCCACACTGGTGAGATCATAGAACCATTTGAGTATTTGAGTAACAGGAGAAAGCTATTGGAAGTTAAAAATTGGAAGCAAAGTGACTTTACTTCCCATTCCATTCAGCTGAATTCAACATTTAATAAGTGCCTACTATGTACAAAGTACAGGGACAAATGACACACTCTCCTGCGTCCTAGTAATGGGAGTAAGCCACCACCATAAGCAATAGGAACAAGTGGGTGTGGTTAATAGTTCTCAAATAGCAGAGAATGTGACTGATATATAGTCCTTGATCTAGGAAATACTTTAGAAGTGTGTCTTGATAATGTTATCTAATTATTTTAATTTACATTTCCTGGACCAATTTTTGACTATGAAGGACTACGGCTACTTTTGATTCCTGGATTAGGTAATTAGGGCCACTGAATAATAATATTAGTAGTACTACTACTTTCCCACCCACCTTAAGAGTTAAGAGCTTCTTTTGTCCGTACAGTAATCTGCACTCACAGAGACATATATGTGTGTGTATATGTATATATATGTGTGTGTGTGTGTGTATGTGTATAATTTTTGCATGTGGCTGAATAGAAAACCAACTTTAGTTAGAGACTTGGTTTGAAATTAGTACACTTATAATTCTCAAGATATGACTACATATTTGTTTTTAGTGTCATCATTAACTATATAAAAACACAAAGAGAGTCTAGTAACTGAGGCTTTACAACTGGTAAATTATTCTATGCATAGCCACAGATATGTTATAGAAGGAAGGTACAAGAAGCATAAAAATGAAATTACTATACTCTTAACTCAGTATGTATAGCATTTAAGATAATTTATTTGTCCTTTCTAGTTCTAACACTGGGAATAGAAGGCACATTTTGGTTATTATAGCTATCAGTTGACTCTTGATATAATTATGATGCTATAAAAATATCTGTGTTGCTATATGGTGTAATTGAACTCAACTGGAGAATATATAATATTAAGAAAAACTCTCTATAAGAAAAACATGTTCTGACTTTTATAGGTTTTTATACTGTACTACTCTTTAAGCAAGCATATAACTAGTTCAGAGGGATCTGAGGGATCCTCGAGCCTCAGAAAGTGGGTCATGACTCCATGACTGCAATAATACTGGAGACATTAAGTAAATAACTGAAAAATCCTTTGATATATACAGAATCAATACTTGAGAAAGATAATTGAAACCAAATAATTGACTTTATAGTAATATTATAAGGGAGGATATGAAGACTTGCCCAATACACTGTGCAGGTATGCTGAAATTAAATTAGGTAATAATAAGTGGGAGCACCAGAGTACACGTGCCATACCTGTATTCACACTTGAACACACATATATGTGTGCCTCTTCAATGCTATATATGTATATGTAAATATACCTACATATATGCTTTGTATGTGGCAATAGGAAGCATTTGTTAAAAACTAAGTATATAAATATATATACATATAGATATATGTATATTACGTATGATATAAATAAAATCTTTACATAATGCTTAAGAAATCTACTTATTTTAATTCCCCTTAGAAAAAATAAATAGGATTGTAGTACATTAGGTATTTATAGATACATATGTATACATATGTCTACAATCTACATAAATATGCATGATCAATATGTAGTATGTCACTGCATATATATTGAAAATAAAGCACAGATACAAACTAGCTATGGCATATGCACCGAAATTTTCTGGAGTACGGAGACCTATGTAAATTGCACACATTAAACATGACAATGTGTAGAGTGCATACTTGCAATTTGTGATTTTCAGTAAAAATGAGTTTGACAAAATATATTCCTATTTCTTACCTACATTTCCAGTCATTAGGTATGAATTCTGAAAGTCCATCATCCCCATTCCAACAATGTGTATAAAATCTTCAATCACCTGCATTAATTCTATGGACCCTGGGTAGATCTACAGAAACAAGCAAAAATCATATGAAAAATAACATTGTCTCCTGTTAGTCTAAAAGCGTCAAGGACAAGTCTCCATTCTGTTTTAAGAAGGTGATGGAATATGCAAAGAGCTGTTTGGTATTAAAGAAATTTGTGAACCAATGGCTTTGAGCTATTAACAGGAAAGATGCTGGCATTATCACAGTAAGTGGAACTTTATAGCAGTGTGTAGCAATGATTAATCATCCATGATAAAAAAAAAAAGCAAAACATTTAAGGATTGTCAACTCAGAAACAAACAAACAAAAATAGCTGTTGATGGATTTCTTGTTATTGCAATTGCTTAAACACAACATTGGAGAAAAACAACTCTAGGTCTTTTATTTTGGCTTTTAATTTTAGTAAGTCATGCTTGCTCACAGGTAGGGTGGAGAACAAAAGGAAAGGAGAGCACTTACTTCCAAAAATAGAGTAATTATAATATAGTAAGTCTGGAATTCACCTTTACCTTCCAAAATTTGTGTGACAAATGACCTTGTGTTTTTTTTTTCATTAAAAGTGGCCTGATGCCAACAAAAGTTAGAGTCTTAGCAGAAATTAAGGGGGACAGCCATATATATCACAGTAAATAGAGTACTAGACTTGGAGTCAGGAAGATCTGAGTCAAAATCCAGCCGCAGACACTTAGTAGCTTTGTGATCTTGGGCAAGTCTTTTATCCTCTGTCTGCCTCAGTTTCCTAAATAGAGATATTTTACTTTTGGTGGTCGTTGCTAAAATAAAATGAGATAATACTTGTAAAGCATTTTAGGAACTTTAAAATGATATGTAAAATGCTAGTTACTTGTTGTTGTTGCTATTATCATCATCATTGTTCTTGCTATCTTTTAATATGTATGGCTAATAAAGTAGTGAAAATTCTATTCTTAAGGGTCACTACTTTTATCTGATTGCATCTAGATAAGTGATGTGGAGGAAAAATGTTTGAAATTAGGTATTTTGGATTGATTATTTTTCACCAAGAGGCAGAATGGGGTAATGCGCAGAGAGTTGATTTCAGATCTTAGGAAGACCTTGGTTTAAGCCCCAACTCTTTGACACATATTGGCTGTGTGACCCATGGCAACTCGTAACCTCTTAAGGCTCTAAGCAACTCTTTAAAAAGAGAAGGTGCTGACCTGCATTGGTTGAAGAAATTTCTTCATCTGGGAGTTCCCTATACCAATGAAATAACTGACCTAGCACCTATCCCTGTCCTTACTCTTCTCCACTGCCAGCTTCCAACTCTCTCTAAAATAAGTGATTTATTTCCAGATTGGATTATGTGGATTTGCAAAACCATATAGGAGGTTATGAGAGATATTGACCAGTGGCAAAGAACACAGTATCGATACCAGGGAATTGGGGTAGAAATAGAGCTCGGGCAGAGTAGACGATAGGCACTCTATTTGTGTAAACTTGGAGGATTTTTTTTTTGTTGTTACTTAATAACATTAGCCTTAAAAGCCTCCACGAACTTTACTTCTGGAAAATACCAGCATGAAAATCACCCAGCATTATTTACTGGCATAACCAGTCCTTCCACAGATAAATGCATTTTCTGACTTGAACATATGGCATATAAGGACACAAATGAATTTACTGGGGCATTGCCAAAGGGACTTATGATGCCAACAGTCCATAAAAGAACACTTTCTAGAGCGTGACCTTTTCTCATAATAGTGTGGTATGTTTTTAGGTTAGTAATAGAATTTTGGAGTCTGATGGATCCTTGGAGACCACCTAACCTCTAACCTCTTTATTTTCTGTATTAGAAAATGGAAGCTGAGAGGGAATAAATGGCTTATTAAGATAATACAACTAACTGGTAGCAGAATTGAGGCTCAGTTCTTTTTATTTCCAGGCTTGAAAACAAAGGCATGGTCCTTTTTCATCCTCAAAAACATATTAATTCCTTGCAAATAATGCTAATTTCTATCCACATACACATTCCATTTGGCATATGTGCATGGGAAACAGTGATATGCCTGAGAGAGCTGGACTTTCAGCTCACTCTATTTTGCATCTGCTGCTCTATCTGGTTAAACTAGGACCAAGCTCTCCCTCCCAGGATAAAGTCATCACTTCAAATCTTACCACCATTAAAGCAAATCTCACCACCATTAAATCAAACTTCCTCTCCTCTCAGATTGGAGGGCTGGAGGGCAGATTAACAAACTCCCCCTAATGCCTTCCTTTATACAGGGTAGCAAGTGGATTGTCAGCTCATTCCACTTTGAATGTACTACTCTGCCTGGTTTCAGCTCCATAGAACAGCCTCCAATGTTCCTCCTGCCCCCATTCTCCTCTTTCCTGTGTCCTTTTGTATATTGTCCCCTTAAGATGGTAAGCTCCTTGAGGCCAGGGACAATCTCTCTTTTTAAAAATTGTATCCTCAGTGCTTATCACAGTGACTGGCACACAGTAGGCACTTAATAAATGTTTATTGGATTGGATTAGAGAATTTATCTCATAGACAGGAAGACCTTGGTACCAGCTCCACCTTGGATGAACACTGACTACTTGACCCCGAATAAGTCATTTAATCTCAGTGTTCCAAGCAACTTTAGACTCTAAGTTGCAGAAAAGTTGTTTATTAGGAGGTTTCCTCACTAGAAATTCCATATAAGCATGTCATCAAATATAACATTTTATGTAGTAGTCTTCCAAATGCAGAAAGTGTTTTATACTACTATGGTTTCAGATATATCTTTATTTTTAAAAATAATGAATATCAATAATGCATCAACCCAGAAAAAACTTAGAGGTAAGTCTTCTCACTAAGATCTCTAACTAGTCCTTTACGCAACAAATTTGGGGGGTGGGGGTGGTTACAAATTTTCATATATAATACTGTATCTTTTTAACATAGTTGCAAAACAATTTTTAACTATTTAACATCTCTATTTTAAAATAAAATTATACTTTTTATGGAAAGCAATAAACAAAGATTATTTATTAATCTAAATCAAAAGTAACCAGACAGATTATATATTTAGGTATTTGAATTGACTACGAGAAGTTCTGCCCCCATTTATCATTTGTTCATGTTGGGAATCTCGCAGTAAATCACAGAATCAGATGAATTGCAGCTTTTTTTTTTAAATAGTGTTATGTATTTGTTCTAAATATGCTCATAATTAGTGGTCTCCGGTGCTCTAAAAGAAGGATGTGCTTAGCCTATGCAGCTATATTCTGAAGGATATTCAACTATTTACTTTCAGTGAATGAGGTTTTCCAGTGAAAGGATGCCAAACACAAATGCATAATTTAAACTAGTAGAAAGAAATAGAGATTTGGTATCTTAACAAAAGCAATATTTATTGATGTGGTACAAATTGTTACATATAATTAAAATTCATGGAACTTGTACTTCCTAATAGTGGGCTATCTTTAGAGATCCTATCAAAGGGAAAGTAATGGAGACCCATGTAACACGGATATTCAGGAACAGTGAGTAAAAGTTGTATCATAGGGCACTGGAATATTAACGCTTTTCATCTCCATAAAGGAGAAGCAGTATTTAACTCCCTAGGACGGAGAAGTCTGTATCTCCTAGTATTCTATTAGGTGAGGGCTTCCATAGAACATAGATAAGCAGTTTCCCACAGGGGCAGAGGGGAGCTACAAGATTACTTTTGAATATGACCTCTATTCAGGTCTCAGAAAAATCTAAACAATTCAAGAATCACAGCAGGAATCAAGAATTGCTTAGTCTCTCATTAATCTGGTGATCAAGTCTTGATTTCCTTACCTAGCAACCACTGCCTCCATGAAAAAAAAAACTGTCAACCTTAATTTTTCATTAATGGGTTTAGAGATTTGGATTAATGGTTTTAGAGGTTTCATTAATGGTTTAGGGGAAGGATTCCTAGCATTTAATTAAATTTGAACATTCTTTAGGATTAATTCATTCAAAAGATTAGCACGCAACTCCTTTAAATTTCATCTCTTTCATGTATTTACTAGAAAATAATACTTTTCTATGAAAACAGGATTTTGAAAAGTGCTCTTGAAAATAAACTAAGATAATTATACTTGGTTTTAGAAGAGAGAACATAAACTATTATCTGGATATGAAGTCTATAGTGGAGGTATATCTCATAAAAGGCTCACAAAATACTATTTTTAAGTTTACATTATCAACTATGCATACTTAATAATACTGAGAAGAAATGAGTCCATTTAAGTCATTTTTCTTTCTGAGATGTTTATTTTTAACATAACAATTCTTCCCTCTGTGGATCCTCACCCATATTTTACATGATAAAGAAAATTTATTGACATTTATATAGTTATTGACTTTTAATGAAATTTCTACTGTAATGCTTTATGGAAGTGATCCTGATTCTGCTTTCTGAAAGGCTTATAATCAGTAGAGTGCAATTTTTGATAAATTTCAAGTACATGACAAAACATCAAATTGAGTATGTGTCATTGAAGGTCCAGTCTAGTGAAGTTCAGTGAGGGTTTTCATCAGAAGGTTGCCCATGAGGGTGTGACTTTTGAGCCATAGCAGTTCATGAGTTACCTACTAAAGTTGGGTAGGAGCTGAGGTTGGTAGTGTCCATTCCTACAAAATTGATATCAATGCTTTTTAAAAGAAAATCATTGTTGATAATTAGACAAATGAGAGTTAAGGGGGAAAAACATTTAATAGAGACAGATGAAGCCACTACTAAACTACTAAAAGTCAGAAGAAAGGGCAAGAAAACTCAAAAGCCAATGTTATTGTTTGAGCTCTCCTTCACTTTCACAAATCTTAGGGAAATGTAAAGCTTTGAACCTGTATGAGTGGTCTTCATTAGATTATGGTTCAGTTGTAAATATCAAAGACAGGTGGTCAAAGTCACAGTATCCTGCCAGTATATTTCTGTTTGATTTCAAAGTAATCAGCTTTTCTTTCTGTAAACATGAGGAGGATAGTGAAAGTGATCATGCAGCACGAAGTTGTTAAGAATTCATCCCTAAAAGAAATACCTTACTGAAATTAGGAAAATCTTTTCAGGACTCTAGAGCAGTCTTCTGTCCAAGGTGTGACATCAGGTTATGTGTTGATCACCTTGTCGAAAATCTGCATGATTTCATAGGATCAAATCTGAAAGGTAGACTAGAGACATTTACTCCAACTCATTGCTTTATGCATGGGGAAGTTGAAGCCCAGAGAGGTAGAGACTTTTTTAAGATCACACAGTAGTGTAACTAGCCAAACCAGGATTTTGAACCCAAGGCCTCTTGTTCCCTATCAAGTATTCTTTCCACTGAAGCTTGGTGCACCTTCTTCTCTTTCTTCTTTTGTTCCCCACCACTAATATCCCCAAAGTTAGTTAAATATTTAATTTAAACTATTTTTACAACTCTAATTGGAAAACATTATTTAAAGCATCCAAATACATCTTACCTGTTGGGCATCTTCCCATTTTTCCTTGTTTTCTTCATCTAGAAGGTTGCTAACTATTTGAAAGAAGTTCTGTAAATTAAAATAGATAAGACATTAACTATAAATGAAGCATTCTTTCCTTAAACAATATTCACTTGAGTTGGTCCTATAGTGAAGTCTATCTAATCAATATATAGTATATCACGGGTGGGGAACCTGTGGCCTTGAGGCCACGTGTGGCCCTCTAGGTCCTCAAGTGTGGCCTTTTGACTGAATCCAAACTTCGCAGAATAAATCTCCATAATAAAAGAATTTGTTCTGTAAAACTTGGACTAAGTCAAGAGGCTGCACCCTAAGTCCTAGAAGGCCACATGTGGTCTCAAGGCTGTAGGTTCCCTACCCCAGTTAGATGATCTCCTTAGATTTCCTTCTAAATCTAAAATTACATGATTTTTACATGCTTTATACATCTCAATACATTTATACTTTAAAAAGTATCCTGTCTGCTCATATTTCATTTATGTTCTATTATATCCTCTACACTATTATGTCACGCATGACTGCATATTTATTCGTTTTTATCCTTTATATGTAACAATTCTAATAATCCATTTTTGGTAAGATACACATTTTGTGGGTTTTTTTTTCTTCTTCAGGAGCAGGGATTCCTTTGTAGGAAATAGTGCCTTCATGTCCCCTTCTGACCAAAATAGTGGTAGTCAAGGTTCAAAGTTACTTTATAAGTAATGATAATGACAGCATTTTTTTGAGGTTACCAAAGTGCAACCATAGTCCCATTTTATCTTCACAACCCTGAGAGGTGGGAGCCATTATTATTCCAATTCTATGGATGAGGAAGTGTTTTAGTAATTTGCTTAGGTTCACTCAACTCAGATACTTTTCTGAGAAGGAATCTGAACTCAGGACTTTCTAATTACAGGTCCAACACTATCCATGGTGCCACCTAGCTGCTTAAATAAATTTGCCTACTTTTTTTGAATAAGAAAGCCAAAGATGCATCATTTCCTTTCATATTACCAAAATACTGCCTTTAATCAACCTTCACCATGTACATTTCTTACCACTCCCATATTAGAGATATGGTTTCATTTGGAATTTTAATTCTAAGGCCCCTTTCTGCTCTAAATTCTGTGATTCTCCAATGTCAACAATCAAAAGCTCTCTTTGTGCTTAAAGACTTCATGGTATGGGGTAGAAGTTTTTACTATTCAACATCCCTCTGACACCATTCCACTGTTGCTCTTGCATTATTCCTGGAAAATCCCCTGGCAAAGGGCTGGCTGGCCACAGAACTATTTGGGATTTATAGCTCCTCCCCATTTGGGAAGAAAGGAAAATAACCCAGCCTTCTTGGTGGTGAGTGGGATGGTGAAGCCCTCTCATGCAATCTAGATCTCGGCCCTCCTATGAGTTAAGTGGGATGAATGGGGGTGGGGACCTTTCAGCATGGCTCAAGGCTTCTGATTGACAACTAGGCCTAAGTTTCTAGTTACTAAAATTGCCTGAACTGTGACCTCATCAAATAAGGATAAAAGTGATTTTAAGAAGTTGGCATTGGCTAAATTGCACCTGGGATAGTAGATTTCTGGGTTTAGATTGTAAGCCTGGATTCAAGGTCAGTGGTGGGCTGGGGATTGTTTGTGTTAGGGTATAAAGCTAAATTCTGCTCTCTAGGTGCCGCCTCTCCCTACCCATTGTCTATCGGTTCAGAGACAGCCCTTTCTCAAGAGAGACCTCTGACTCTTTTAATTAATTGCTGGTGGGTAGTCTTACCCATACAGTGGAAATTGGGGGTGAGAGAGAAGTAGATTATTTTGCTTATGGGGAAGGTGAGAGTTTTTCAACTCTCCAGGAGAGAAGAGTAAGATAGAGGTCATCTCATGGCATCAGCACTACTGGGTCAGTAGCTAGCAACTACCACAGCTATAGTTACCTTCTCTGGGACCGGGAGGAACTGGAAGATTCCTGTGACTATGTGTGTTTTTATCATAGGTGCCCTCCCCAATAGCTGTAGCTAACAGAGAAACAAGCAAGCCCAAAGAGAAAAGAAGAGACAGTCCTTATCCTGCCCCAGCTTTACTTCCTTTATTCCTGTATTAAATTTATTCTGTTAAAATTGCATCTCATAAGCACTTGTTGACCCTATCCTCAAGTTGCTTAGTGTCCCTTTGTGACATGAGGGTGAAATGGGAGCCACACAAGAGAGAGAGAGCTTCACTAGGGCAGGGCTGGGAGGGATACTCCTCTTACTGACCACTCTACTTGTTCCCTGTTTTGCTCCTTCCTATTACTCCCACTTCTCTCCTTCCTCTTATTGCCTTCTATATTTTCATCAGTTCCCCACTATCCTAGTCCTGGTCACTGAGCCAACATAGGAGCAATTAATAGACATGTCAAAATTTTCTTTTTGCTTAGCTTAATGTTGCAAAGATATAATCCTGAAATTATTTGGTGCTATCCTCACTTAATAGTACTTTGAGCACCTACTGGTTTCCTCTTAATAATAAAACACATTTACTGTAATTATTGTTAATGTCTATGTGTTTCTATTCTCTTTGGTGGAATAGGGCTTGTAAATTGGTTATGAGAGAGGGAATCTCACAGATATAAATACAGAAATAAAATACTTCACTTAGTGGTTAGGTAGCCCAGCCTGGAAGCAACCTTCCTTTTTTATATATCACTGTAATGTTTGGTCAAGATTGAAAGTATGTCAGCATGTGTTTAGAAGGGGCATTTCTAGGAAGAAAGGAAGGAGGGCCAAGAGAGATTGTATGTAAGAATTTTACTCAATTTTACTCAAGCCCCATATATTTAATTTCTGTTTGGTAAGAGAATGGCTTATACTATCCTTGGACTCTTTCCTTCAAGCCCACTTTCTCTAGCCAGCCTTTCAATATCCTGTATCTGGACAGAGTCGTTGATTCTAATGGTCTTCAATCCTGATATACTAGGTCAGGCAGAGGTCCATAGAAAAGATTATAAAATACATGTAATGGTGTCGTGGGATAGCTTATAATCAAGTTAATTGATAGTCAAATCAATTATTCCTGTTTCTTAGCCATTTGGAATGAGATCAGAAATTTTGTAAATGCTACAGAAAAGAAGCAGAAAACATTTTATTAAGTATTTTTCATCCTCTTACCATCTCTAGTTTCCCGAAACAGAAATTTTTCTACTCTTAATTAAGTTCACCTTGGTGTTTTTAGATGAAAAACAAAGATGCTTCATTTCCTCTTTCCTTGTGGCTTGAAGTTGTTATGTCTATATTTAATTATTCTATTTATATTATTGCCTTTTATTTTAATAGTTCTTAGGATATCACATGGTTGAAACATTTTAAGTCATAACCTCTACAAAAGTTACAGAAATATTTTATTCCACATGTTTTTGAAAGTTCAAACCTGTTTTAGAACTATTTTCAGTGCCTTTAATGTTTCATCTTCATTTTATTTTTTCTTTTCCTACTAATGAAGTTAAAAATGTTTACTTCATTATGGTACACCTACTTCTATGGCCACGCAATTATTTAATATTCAATATTCCTCAATTTATTATGACCAGTTAACTCACTTGGAAGCATTGTGTTAATAAGGCCAGATATGCAAGTCTGATATCTGTAAAGGCCAGTTAGTTTCTCTCTGTTTCATAACTGCATTACTCAGTTACCAGGACACCACTAACCTCTGCCAGCTATTTTACAAATACATGCTGTTAAACCAAGACAGCAGGGATCAGTTCCTGCAAATCTATCTCCATAAATGGAGAAAACTCTAAATGTATATCCTAGTTATGTTGAGTTGGCAATATCATCCCAGTACATGAAGAATAGCACATACTCCAGCTTCTGGATATCAGCCAACCTAATTAAGCATCATGGCCTTAGAACTGGAAGGGAAACTAGCTAGCCCCTCTATGGGGCCTTAGAGGCTAAGTGACATGGCCAAGGTCAGTTAATCAACAATTATAGTTTTCTAGATTTTTTTAAAAGACTACTTTGTGCAAATGTACAAAACAGGAGGTATTAAATTACAAGTAAAACTTAGCAACAATGGCCAGTAAACAAACCTAAATAAATCAAAGGCAGTTAAATTGCATCATATTACTGATGTGGATACAACTGGTGCCCTAAGGGTTAATATTAAGAGCAACTTTCCCAGGCCCCCTGAGGGGGCTTTGAGTCTTATTCTGGAGCCCATTCTGTAACTAGAGATCCTGTAAGTTAAGGTTGTCTTCATGCTCTTTTCCCCTTATCTTGAAATACCATACAACTTGTACCAAAAGAATTGCTTTTGTCCCCCTCATCCTGTGTTCCCTATCCTGTCATTTATCTTCCTCATCCTGTGTCATGACAACTTTTCCTGATCTTGCAAGTAACTGTCTTCCTCACCTTGTTTGTACTTATCCTGTCACAAAGTCTCCGATCCCCATAAGAAACCCTAAAATTACATCATCATCCTACAGGCTTGTAATGGCAAGCAAAGTGGGACTTTTTGCTGTTTTTTTCTTTTGGAGTGCTTCTTATCACTAAGGCATTCAAGTGCTTTTGAGTCTTGTCTTTGTTTGAATCAAGAGTCTTTGACTGAATCAAGAGTCTTTGATGACTTGCTTAAGTCACAAGAAAGCCTAAGTCACATGAATTTGAGTCACATAGTTGTGATGCCCTCTGTGGGCTGACCCTGAAGAAACACACACACACACACACACACACACACACACACACATACACATATATACATATACTCAGAGGTTAGCATTTTGCTTTGAGGGCTCACTCTTTGGAAGAGTATTCCTGTGATTTGGCCACACAAGACTCTGGGTAGCCGTTAAAGTGCCCCCTGACTTTGAAAACTCAGATGTTGGTGCTTCTCTCTCTGGTAATTATGTATATGTTGCTATGGACAGACAGAAGCCCTGTCTGCTGATTTGTGTTATTTGCTCTGTTTATATGATTTCTACTTATAATTTCTGTTTGTGTTTTCTCTGTAGTTCAGGGTGCTGACTTTCCCCCTTGAACTAAGTGAATGATATATTTATATTTAATTAAAGTGAGATTGTAAACCCCTTAAAGTTGCTTTCCTTAGAAAAGCAGGTCAAAAACCCTGTGCTAGCAGCCCTCCTGTGTGCTGGTGTTATTGGCCTTACACCTCCACGGCAGCTGCAAGCAGCATTGTTGTTATAAGGCTATATAGCTTTCTGTGCATATAAGTCTGGGGTTTTTTTTTTCCTGTATTAGGGCCTTCAGGTCAGTGTGCTTCATGTAATAAAGCTCTCAATGAATGATTAGGAGAAATCTTCTAAGTGAATTCTTTTATACCTGAACCAGCCTTCCCAACTGGCACCTCAAAATTATAAGATCACCAACCTGGCACCCTATTGAAATAAGGGCAGAATGGGAATTACAAGAAAGATGCCTCTACTCCCATACAGAAAACAGGCTGTTTCCATTCCCATATACATGGAATTTGAAATAGTTATCAGTAGCACACCAACCAACAGTGGCTGTGATAGGGACCACAAATATCATTTTTCTGGTCCCAGTAGCAATTTGCACCAAGGCCTCCCAGAGCCCAAACATTGCTTCTTAGGGCACATCAAATTGAATATTAGTATCACCTAAGCAGTTTCAAGAATCTGACAGAAAAATTTCTATTTTAATTTTAAGTTCCTTCAAGGCAGGGCCTGTGTCTTATCTACATCTGCTTCTCCCATGTTCACTTGGAACAGTGCCTAGCACATAGGAGGTACTACAAAAAAGTTTACTGAATTAATGTCATTTAATGTTGCTATTTTGTAACATTTACATTGTTGGTCCTAACAATGATGCAATTCTCTCAATATTTTGATTTTTTTTTAAATGTATCATCCGTTATGGCTGAACAAAGTTTATTATAAATAGACCAATTTATTTTGCATGCTTCCTTTTTATTTATTTATTTAAAGGTCAGAACATTTAAAAAAAAATCAGTATTTTGTGAGATAGAATTTGTTATTTTAGGCCATGAGCTTAGATTTTTGGAAAAGCACAAATTAGATAATATTGTAGTAGCACTAGTTTTTTCTTAAACCTCTTGCTAATGGTGTTGTTACTTGATTCTCATAAATAACTGTGAAAGAATTAGATCACTGTGGTTACCTCACATGATATATCTGACAGCATGTTGTCTTCTTTATCACCAGTTATCAAGTCCTTGCCTGGTTTGAATAGCTTATTGGTGTCTAATATTCCTTTTAGTTCCTTCTACATAACCTTCTTACATTTGGATGACCTGATTTGTGCTTAGAGTCAGACTGCCTGGATGACTTGAAAGCTGAGTGCCTTCCTGCCCTCAGGCACTAACCCTATCTCTTTTCTATTTAGTTCATCTCTTTGTAATGCATAGATCAGGTCTAATTCATTTCTTCCTCTGGGCTTATAAATCCCTCAGCAGAAGCTAGACTTTTCTTGGAACAGCCCTGTAAACTCTTTAAGTGCCAAACTGTGTCTCCTCTAAACTCTGTACTTCCTAGGCACCTCTTCATGTAGCAGGCTTTGATAAATACTCATTGAATGGATCAAAGATATGAAATTAGATCCTAGATGAGAAAAGAAAGTCCCTCATATGCAACAAAAGGGGGGAAGTCAGCTACATTTCATAGGAAAATTATGTTTATTGATTCCAAAGCATTTCATCTCACAAGCTACAGTGACATGGGAAACCTGAGAATACCTCAGAATCGGTGAGTGATAGTGAAAAGAAAGAATAGGGCTTGAGATGTTGGTGAAACTAATGCAGGGCCTGAAGAAGCAGCTATAATAGGAGAAAATACAGAAGATCCATTTCAGAACTTAACATTCCCTTCTCCCTTCCAATTGCTTCTTGACATCAGATCTTGCCTTGGACTGCTATGTGGCTAGGTGAGAAATAGGCACTAGAGATAAGGGAACAGATACTTAGAACAGAAGAAAATGAAATCCAAAAGATAGCGGCACTGAGACTGACACATAATAAGCCCTTAATGAATGTTGATTGATTAACTTGAAAGGACATTTGTCCTTCCATCAGGTTCTTTGAGGGTAGGAAAAAAAGTTTTACTTTGTCTTTGTATCACTAGGATCTAGCATATTGCTTTGTATATAGCTCCTGGTCCTGGTTTTCCATATACTAGGGTTTAACAAATGTGAGATTGGATTGGACATACTTTTGAGGTTTAGGGGTGTTCAGGAACCCAAAATACAGATGTGCCAGGTACTACATGAAAGAATTCGACCCCAGCCTTCTTTCAGCCAAAGAAAAACAAAGTTTGTTAAAGATTCTCCATATTGGGTAGACTCTTAAAGAGCCTGAGTATTTGTATTGCTTGTATTGACAAGGGGGCCAGAACAATCTGACCCAGATTGAGTCTGGGCTAGATTGAATCTGAGCACTTTTATGGAGGCAAGAGGAGACATATACAGAAGGACTGTGGGAGGGATCTAGGGGTGGTCAAGTTGATTGGCTGGGTGATTGTTGTCCTTTGTTCTGGAAGAGGGCCAAAATGACATCACTATGCTAGAGTCAAGTTTCAATGTGTCCTACTGTGGCTGATCAGACCAATACAAGCTCAGAATGCTCAGTTGGGTACAAATAGTCCATGTGAACACTTGGGGTAGATATTCTAAATTTGTGCATCCTGTGTTTCCTTTGAGCTGTTTCAATTCTGCTTTGCTCATAGAGCCTAGCACCTTCTCTGATGTGGGAACACCATGCTGAATGGTCCTGTGCCAGTGTCTCCCATGTCATACAATAATTTCCAAAGTTCTTAAGAGAGACCTTGAGAGTGTCCTTTTATGGCTTCTTCTGACCACTGTATGAATGCTTGCCATATGTGAGTTCTCCATAAAATAGTCTTTTTGGCAAGTGTATGTTTTGCATTCGAACAACATGGCCAGCCCATCGGTGTTGTGCTCTTTGAAGCAGAGTTTGAATTCTTGGCAGTTTAGTTCAAGTAAGGACTTCAGTGTCTGGTACCTTATCCTGCCAGGTAATCTTCAGAATCTTCCTAAGACAATTCAAATGCAAGTGATTCAATTTCCTGGCATGGCACTGGTAGACTGTGCAGGTTTCACAGACATACAACAATGAGGTCAGCACAAGGACTCTGTAGACCTTCAGTTTGGTAGTCAGTCTAATACCTCTTCTCTCCCATACTTTCCTTTGGAGCCTCCCAAACACTGAGCTAGCCCTGACAATGAGTGTGTCAACCTCATTATCAATGTGTACACAACTGGAAAGTACACTACCAAGGTAAGCATTCAAAACTTCTCCAATTGCTGTAACTGATAGTTGCATGTATGGGTGCTGTGGTGGCTGATGGAGGACTTGTGTTTTCTTGGTGTTGTTAGGTGTTAATCTGTTTGCAGGTGGTTGTGCACTCAATGCATTCGCAGAAGCTGAGATGCAACAAAGTTTGGATCACTTCTCTGTTGCTTGTGCTAATTTTGGTCAAGTAGTCTGGGGTGACTAGAGGAGGAGTTTAGGGAGGTTCTTGATGGGAGTGGCCAGTAGCTGAGGTAACTAGAGGTTAGCCGCCAGGAACCAAGAAAATGGGATTTTGATGGGATCAAGGGTGGGAAATTGCAGGAGGGAATCTAGAGGTAACAGACAATGGAGGGCGAGGCTAGATTAAGGGTAACAAAGATTTGGGGCTACTGATGATGGAAGGCTATGGCCTCAGGGGAAAGCCAGATGGAGTGGGAAGATTCAAGGAGAGTTCCAGGGGGTTCCCAAAGCCTATAACCCATCAATACTAATTTCTGTTATACGTCAATTAGCACACATGATTCTAGGATGGTCAGTGTTATTATTTTGCACTAGATACTATTCTATAAAGTATGATGTACCCCTAGAAAACTGGAATTTGAATTAGGAAGGAGCATGGTGCCTAGAATAAAACAGGCACTTAATCTATGCTTATTGACTGACTAGGTTCAGATCCTGCCTCTGCCATGTAATGGTTGCCTGACTTTGGGCAAGACATTTATCAGCTCAGTTGCCTTAGGCAACTTACTAAAAGAAAAAAAGGTATATATTAGTAGAGGGAGTTTCTCCTAGCAGACTCCTGATGAAATCATAGGTCCAATTTAAAATAAATAAATAAATAAAGATGCCTTTTAAGTTGCCTTGAGTTAACTTTTTGGTGGGGGGGGGAGGTATCAGGGAGGTGTTGGTCATGTTTATTTTTTTCTCCTCATGTGGAGATTGTTTGATACAAGCCAATAACTATACATTCTTTTTCATAGTCTTTTTTTTTTTTGTTCCCTCAGCAGAATTCAATCGTATTGATTTGTAAAATAGGCTTGGCTCCTTAAACATCTAGCACATTTAAACAAGCTATTTAGCCTTCATTTCTTATTGCCATGTTTATAGTAAGGGCCAGGTTTAAACACTGCATCAATAGTGATTTCATTTACTAAGGGCAACTTCTACCACCATGTAATAAGAGGAAATCCTCCCTGGTTGGTAAGTGGGAAAATGAACAATCTATTAAATAATAATATTAATAATAATTGAGTCATTGT